>CM035422.1:62445595-62793095 GCA_020310875.1 Ceratopteris richardii
AAGATCTCCATTAGAAGTGTCAGAAATCGATCACGACCGATGCAAGCGATAAGGCCCATCAGATATTTTCCGTTGGGCCTTATCGCTTGCATCGGTCGTGTCTAGGAGTTGCATGCAGCATTGACTATAGATATCTGGCTTGTAAGAATTACACTCATTCAATCGTGTCTCTTCCTTTATGTCTAATTGTTTCAAGTTAGTTTTCATGACTCCAAAAGTTTGGTTGCACTTCATCTGACCTTTCTTTTCATTTTTACCACAGTTAACTTTATTGGATGAAGAAAATTACCTTGGCAGGGGCAAGGGAACAAGAAAAGCCATAGAAGAGAAAGGAAAAGCAAAGGTGCATATTCATTCTATTATCCACTATCTTCCAAACTTGAACCCAGACACTTTTTGTGTGATTCACAAGCACTATAGTGAGGAGCCACACTTTGCATTGTTTAGCTTGAGGACTCTATCAAAATACATGGGTTTTACTCCAATACCCTTTAATGCTTTCAGAGTTTTGCTCCTTGAAAGAGGAGCTGCATTCAGAATTTTTGGATATGCCCCAGGACTCAATGCTTCAAGGGCAGGATACTTTCTTTGTTACTCAAGTTATGCAAAGGGTGCAGAGGTGTCAGATTTAAAAAGCATTGCTGGATACAGGAGAAAAGAGTTCCTCAGATATAGAGGTGATTTGCCAGAGCCAAGCTCTTTAAAGAGGCTCAAGGAATGACTTCATTTTTTCAAATCTCAACAAATGTACATATACAAAAATTGACCAATGTGATATAAGACATTGCAAGCTTTTTTGGTGTAAGTGATCCATGGCCTAATCTTAATTGTTATTGATCCATGAAGAGTTCTTTGGTCAAAGTCATTTGATGGTAATAGACATATTTCTTTTCAAAGCTTAATACATCATGAAATGTACATACATGAAATAATAAAAGACATTGCAAATATTAAAGCTCTGTTTGAAATGTAGTCTTTTTCATTTTGTGATATTGATACATGATGATTTTGGCTGGTGATAGTCACATCCTTCTGATTATATTGGGCATGTGGTCCTTTGTAATTGTCTTCTAAAGAACCAATCAAAAAGCCCTTTGTAATTGTCTTCTAAAGAACCAATCAAAAAGCTCTCTGAAGGCATTGATTTTTGTTACTCCTCCTCCTTTCCTTGTACACCTAAAGAAGCTTGTCCTTGCTTGATAATGAAATTTTTCCATGCCTTGGGTGTTCCACATGGCAAGTGGTTCTTTTTCTGCAAAGAATGCACCATGCACAAGAAGAATATGCTAAAAGAGCAGAAGAATCTCATTAGATCTTTATTTCAATTAAAAATAAATAAATTGAACAAAATATCTTTGGAACTCACCAAGTAGTACTATGTTTTTGGCACCCCATGCCTCTATGATGGTTTCTATAAGCTCTTTGGTCGCCTTTCTGAAATCTGTCACGTAACTTTTTGATGTTACCTGCTGCCTCATGACCTTAAAAATATTATCTAGTTTGATCCACACCTCCATTCTCTTTTTTTCTATTTCTGGTTTGCTTTTTACATTAGTCGTGACCTCACAAAATGTTTTCCAACAATTCCACATGGCATTTAGTTGTTTGTCATCATGGTTGCTGAAGAATCTCCTTGCTTTTGCACCTCCCATTGAGACATCCTGTAGTACATCACCTGTATTTTGTGAAAGCTTTGGATCTTTTCTTAGATGAACATCACCACCATGAAATCCCATTTCTGAAAGAAGACATTCACATTTTTTTATGCACTCATCTGCAAGAGTTGTAGGCTTGATAGAATATGCATAATCCAAGTGAAGACGAACCAACTTGTCAATGATCCTTAACTCTGCATGTAGTGTACATATGTGTACATTTGTCAATGCTATTGGAAGTATGGGATCCTTAATCATTGAAGAAGATGAGTAGTTATGAAGAATAACATTTTGTCTAGAAGGAGCCTCTTCAACCTCAACTCTAGAAATCCATCCATTTGTGCCTGGGCTTTGCATGCAGTACAAGCAAGGGTACTTAGAATTTTCTACCCCCACTTATACCAAACATGCATTTGAGCATCTTTAGGTCTCCACTCAAATGCCACTCAACTTGAAAGTTCCCGTAGTCTTTGACATTCAACAATTCTCCTGCATGATGCTTTTGGATAAAATTTGGAATCTTTGTCTGTGAGAATAACCATTTAAGTGTTTTATGGCTCTCAGATGGAACTTGAGCACAGTCAACCCACCATAACTCCCTTTTTTATTGTACTTTGAGAGATGGAGTATCCAATTTCCCAAGGCTATAGTCCAAAGCTTTGTTCATCAGTGGAATACTTATTCTCTCCATCTTTTGATGTTTTTTAAGCTCAGCTTCATCAACTTTGATTACAAATTTGAATAGACCAGAACATTCATGTTCTTTTATATTATAGAACTGAACCATGTATGTTTGAAGTTTTATAATATCTATCCATATGTTGTTAAATGCATTGTAAGTGAAATGTAACTTTTGTTTTCCTACTTCGTAAGGCATGTTACCATGAATATGTTTATATTCACCAAATACTGATGTGATCTTCTTATTCAAGCAGAGCCGAAACTTTCCTACATGATGTGGTCTAGGCAATCCAAAACTTCTAACTCTGTTAAATTTTAAAAATTCACACCAAACTTTTGAAATTGCTCTATAACCCTTCCTATTCACTTCGACACTATCACAAATCTTCTGAATTTGAGATGGTTCTAGTAACAGATTCATTTCTGTCATGAGTTTTTGAAAAACAAAGCGTTTCAAGCATGTATTTTCATTCAGTTTCAATAGTCTTAAAACATCATTTTGACTCAAAATTTCATTACAGAAATGTACGCACTCAAAACTGCTCGACATATTGAAACCTAGCACATTTGTCACATGATCTCTAACAATTTTCATTCTTTTTTTTTCTGGCCAAATTTTTTAGTTAAATCTAAAAAAGGTTTTATTCATTTTGACCGCATTCTCAAACCTATAGGAGTTTCTTTCATTTTATTAAAAGACTCTAAGTAAGAAGATAAAGTGGATAATTTGTTTTCTAGCTCCCTCATATGTAAATCCTTCTGATGTAGTGTTGTTTGTAGATAGTGTATGTATGGTACATAATTCCTTGAAATATCCCAGAGCCTTGAACAATAGCCTCGTAAACCATCCTGACCATCTCCTACAGATCTAATAAGATCATGAAGGTTATGAAAAGGGGGATACCTTCCAGTTTGTGGATCAATTGGATAAACAGATCCATCTGCCCATATGTCGATATGTTTCTTGCCTTCCTTTCGCAATCCATCCACTTCATGAGGATGAAGAGCCCTTCGAAATACTTTTCTTGTCGTCGCATACTCTTAACTAACTGCAATGTTGATATGGAACTTTTCACAACGATTTCGATTGTTTGAAAGCCCAACGAGAGTATTTGGGTTAAGGTTTTCCATGGTCTGCTATGAAAAGTGATCGACAAGTGTCTAAAATGACGTGAAAGAGAGAAACAGGCCTGCTTTGAAAAGTAGAGTAAAAAAGCGCAAAATGTCATCAACACACATTATATAGGTCCGTGAACAAGAGGAAAATTTGAATTTTGATCAGCGCCGGATGAGCACAAACTTCGAGGCATAAGATATCACACAAACTTTTCATGATTATCATACAAGTTTCTCTCTCTTCAAAATTTGCATAAGATACGTTTTAAATGAACCTACACGGAATTTTTTAAAGGATTTGACAACTTTAATCCAGAGTAAGCACAACTAATTGAAATCCTTACAGGGCCCTTTTTGGGCCGTTTTTCGCCCTAATGAGAACACAGGTCTTGGTATGATGAAGACAAACAAAAGGTAACACTACCATATGATCTTGATTCTGACTCTCATCAATTAGGAAGCAAGCATGATACACAGGTCCAAGATCCAAGAAGCGATATAGACGATGACCAAGATGAAAGGGAAAAGGACTACAAGCTATGGAAGTCAAGAGGCAAAGCAAAGATGCAAGAGATTGGAGAATAGTCCAAACAAGCACCTAGAAGATCAGCAAGAGAGAAGAAACAACCAGAAAGGTATGGATATGATTCCACATTCATTACAAAGCATTCAATCTACTTGGCAAAAGACTCTATTTCAGAGGAACCCTCAACCTATGAAGAGGCAAAGGGAAACCCTAATTGGCAAAAGGCCATGAACGAAGAGATAGATGCATTGAAGAAGATGGACACTTGGAATCTAGTTCCAATGTCGCCGAATCAAAAGGTAATTGGTTGCAGATGGGTATATAAAGTTAAAAGAAATTCAGATGGATCAGTTTGCAAGTACAAGGCAAGATTAGTTGCCAAAGGATTCTCACAAACTCATGGTATAGACTATGAGGAAACATTCTCACCAGTTGCAAAGATGACTACAACCAGGACATTGATAAGTCTAGCTGCTGCAAGGAATTGGAGACTCCTCCAACTTGATGTGAAAAATGCATTCTTAAATGGTTGGATAAGTGAAGTGGTATACATGTCTCAACCACCAGGTTCTGAAAACCCTAATCATTCATCTTATGTTTGTAGACTTAAGAAAGCATTGTATGGATTGAAACAAGCTCCAAGAGCTTGGAATTACAGGTTGATTACATATCTTCAAGATCAAGGGTTCAAAGCTAGCAGCTCAGATCCTTCTCTATTCATCAAAAGGGATCACAATGAGGTTATCTATCTATGTGTATATGTAGATGATATTATTGTGACAGGTGATGATCTAAATGGCATTCAAAGGATCAAGAGATACATGCAAGAGGAGTTCAAAATCAGTGACCTAGGTGAGCTCACATATTTCCTAGGTATGGAGGTGATATATGCAGATGAAGGAATGTATCTGACTCAGAGAAGATACATTCAGGATCTTCTTCTCAAGTTCAAAATGGAGAACACTAAACCTGCAGGTACACCTTTGGAGATGAATCATAAACTAAGTGTTTATGAAGGTGAGAAAATTGAAGACATTAAAGAGTATCAAAGCTTGGTAGGTAGCTTGATATATGCTACTCATACAAGGGCAGACATCTCATATAGTGTGGGAGTGCTTAGTCAGTTCATGCACTCACCGAGAAGACCACGGCTAAGAGAGTACTTAAGTATCTCAAAGGTACAATCAACGAAGGTATATTCTATCCTTACTCTTCAGATTTGGATATCAAAATCTACTCAGATGCAGATTGGGCAGGAGCTAAGGATGATAGAAAAAGTACATCCGGTTACTTAGCATTTGCAGGTTCGAAGCTAGTGTCATGGAGTTCCAAGAAGCAACCAAAAGTTGCTTTATCCTCAACTGAAGCAGAGTATAGAGGCTTGACCATAGCAACTCAAGAGCAATATGGTTAAAAGCATTGTATACAGATTTGGGACCAGTGAGTTCCAAACCTCACATATTTGGAGATAATGTAAGTTCCATGCATCTAGAGGCAAATCCTATTTTCCATGCAAGAACCAAGCACATAGAAGTCCATTACCACTTCATCAGGGAGAAGCTCATGGCAAAGGAGATCGACATTTCTTTTGTTCCTACTGAAAAGAAAGTAGCAGATATGATGACGAAGGCACTTGATGGAATGAAGCTTTGTAGATTCAAAGCTATGGCAGGTATTCAACCTATCAGAGAATGAAGACTCAAGCATACTTTAGCTTGAGGGGAAGCTTTTGGAACATCAAGCTTACACTATGCTTGATGTGGATTTGATCTACATCAAAGGCTATCGCGTCGAAAGAATATTCGTTGGAGAGTTCTTTTTCATATGCTCATTTATTGTAATTTTTTGAGAGATTTTTGATGGTTCATTTACCGTTGTAAAAGCCTTGAGCTTTACACATGTAAAGGTAGAAAGATAGAGCAAAAATCCCACGAATTTGTGGTGGTTGAAGTTGCATTCAATCAAGCAATCAATCACCTAAAAGTAGATCAAAGTAGATCTTCACTTTTCCTAGATTGTAGGGAAGTGAATTGATTCCCTCCAACAAGCATTCCCACCTTCATTTGAATTCAAATTCAACTTGTAAAAGTTGTGGGACACTCCTAGAGGGTATATGAGGACTTGAAATCACTTGTACATTACATGGAAGCAATGTACATACACTTGTGACAATTATTGTCTTGCTCCTTCAATTCTCTGCATCATCTTCTTCACCAATGGTAATCTTGCAGAGGCTGCTGCTCTCTCTCTCCAGAGCTCGAAATTGAATGCAAGATGACGCATTGGAAAGGTATAAGTGTCTAGTTTATGCTTGTAAGGTTTCATAGCATTTGGTTCAGCAGATTTGGAGAAATCTGAGTTTTTCTGCCTCGTGGTCAATCTCTATGTATTCCTGAAAAATAGGAAGTACCACCGGTGAATGTCACATTCATTCCTATAGCATATTTTGCTTATTCCTTATACTTTTGTGCATTCCATACACGCAACCCTATTTTTAGCACTCCCATAAAAGGATTTTCTCTAATTGTAATCACGCTGATCGCTACTTACTAAATATGAAGTTGTAAGGGAACCATTCCTCATGGGACGATTGCCACAGGGACTCAATAGGCAGTTTAGGACCAAACAACTAACCAATAAGACAAGTTCTCTTTAGCTCTTCTTGTTTCACATTCTATGCAATCATATATGAATCATTTATGGATGTATGCATAGGAATATGTATCCATTATCTAGATGGATGAAACATGACTTTGCATCAAAGAGAAAGAGAGTGGAAGGGATAAGAGGGAGACACACTAATTTAATGACTCAATACAAAGAGAGAGAGAGAGAGGGTTTTTATCTCATCAGAGAGATTGTGTGATGATAATGATTTTTATTCTTGTTTTTTTTTCGCATCCAAAAATCTTAGAATAAGATGTTTTCCATTTTGAAGCCAATAAATTATTATGTGTATTATTTGGGATGTGAGTTGTGCTTCTATAGAAAACAAAGTATACATATGAATCAGGTATATGAGATATGGCCAAAGATAGAATCTCCAAAAGACATCTCCAAGGATGTGGAGTTCAACAATACAAACTACAATATGAACATGTGGCTCTGAGTTGGGCTGATCAAATACAATGGAAGATGCATCATTCAGAATTGTTTTTCCGTTTTCTGCATGTTGATCTCCATCTTCTTGAGCTTTTGTAACATCAAGAATTTTAAACCAACTTCTTGGTCAAAAAATGTGCCTAAATTTATCCATCACTCCAGATTTATCCCAAAATTTTCAGTGTTATGGTCCTAAATTTTCTCAGTGTTGTGCTTCTACATGAAAGAAAGTAAACGAATGGGTTTTCTGCAGTGTTCATGCCCAAGGATTTGAGCTATATGACATATGAACCAAATTCAATACATATACCTCAAATTCTTATGAGCTCCATGTTGATCTCCATGTTTTTCCATCACATAGCAGTGTTCATGCACAGGGATTTGAGGTATATGACATATGAACCAAATTATGGGAAGTTTAATACATCTCACAATTACAAGGCCTTATCTAAGCTACACTCTTGGACTTCAAAGTCATTATATGCATGATCCAAAGAAATCACATTGGATTCTCTTAGGTGCACTCTACATTATGTGAGTGCTACTTTGGATTATGCATTGTTTTATGAAGCTAATGTAGATTTTCAAGTTCATGGATACACCGATGTAGATTGGGCTAGTACTATTCCAGATAGAAGATCTACTAGTGGCTTTCTATTCTCACTTAGGGGTGCAACTATTCCATGGAGCAGCAAGAAGCAACCGAATCTTTCTTTTTCAAGTACAAAGCCTAAGTATAGAGGTGCTACAATGGAAGCATGTAAAGCATCATTGTCAAAGATGCCACTTATAGATTTAGTAATGGAAGTGCAAAAGCGAATCATCATCTATTGGGATAATCTTAGGAGCATTCAGTTAGCACAAAATCCTATTTTTCATGCTAGAACAAAGCATATCGAGGTACATTATCACTTCATTAGAGAGAAGGTATTAACAGGTGTTATTGATCTTGCTTATGTGAGGAGAGATGAGTAGGTTGCTGATATTTTCACTAAAGTGTCACGAGGAAGGAGATAAGAAAGAGAGTTCACACACACACACACTCTCAAGGAGAAGCACACACACAGACTACGGCAAGGAAGAATGATCTTCTTCTTCTTCTCCTATTACATAAAAAGGAATGTACAAGAATGACCTAAAACAAGAATACAACTACTACAATATGTAAAGACCATTACATAAGGAAAAACCTAATGTCTGTGAATGAGTGATCTGGCAAGAAACACATGTGCTATCACTCTTGCTAAATAAATCTAATAAAGCTCAATGAAGTGTCCTTGACATATACCAGCATGACCACTATACATGTCAAAGAAATGAAAGAAGTGATACGTATTATCCTGGATCAATATATTGCACTAGTTGTATTTTTTTATAAGGTCATTCTTTTATATTCCTTTTATGTAGTAGTAGTAGAAGAAGAAGAAGATCATTCTTCCTTGCATCAAGTTGTGTGTGTGCGCCTCTTTGAGTGTGAGAGTTTGTGAGTGAGCTCTCTTGCTTATCTCCTTCCTTGTGACATCCACGTGACACTTTGCAAAGCTTGGAAGGCCATATCATCATTTTCACATCATTTTCAAAAATCAAGAGATCCACTAACAAGAAATGACACTTACTAAAAATCAAGTTGTAAGGGAACCATTCCTTATGGAACCTGTGGCATGGAACCATTGTCATAGGGACTCAATAGGTGGTTTAGGACCAAACAACTAGCCAATAAGACAAGTTCTCTTTAGCTCTTGTTGCTTCACATTCTATGCAATCATATATGAATCATTTATGGATGTATGCATAGGAATATGTATCCATTATCTAGATGGATGAAACATGACTTTGCATCAATGAGAAAGAGAGTGGAAGGGATAAGAGGGAGACACACTAATTTAATGCCTCAATACAAAGAGAGAGAAAGAGAGGGAGAGAGAGAGAGGGTTCTTATCTCATCGGAGAGATTGAGTGATGATAATGATTTTTATTCTTGTTTTTTTTCGCATCCTAAAAATCTTAGAATAAGATGTTTTCCATTTTGAAGCCAATACAAACTGCAATACAAGCCAAGGATGTGGAGTTCGACAATACAAACTGCAATATGAACATGCCGCTATGAGTTGGGCTGATCAAATACAATGGACGTTTTCTGCATGTTGATCTCCATGTTTTTCCGTCACATAGCAGTGTTCATACCCAGGGATTTGAGTCAAATACACATAGAAATGGGAATCACAAACCCAATTCGGGACCTTTCAAGTACTCACTTATTATCATGTCTAGTGTTCATGCCCAGGGATATATGACATATGAACAAAATTAGGAGCTATAGTTAGGAGCTATACGTGGGAAATCACTTGAAAGATCACATGCACTCATTTACGTTTTCAATTACCTCTCTCTCTCTCACACACACACACAAATTGAATTCAGAATGTGTAACACAAATTGAATTCAGAATGTGAATGGGTTTTCTTGGAATGTACGGTTTCATCCTTTTTGACGGAGATGGATGTCGGTAGTTGAGGGTGCACATCAGAGTGTGTACAAGGAGTCTGATAATGGAGGCTGGGTTGAGGAACTGGAGTACGTCTGGCGAAAACGGCATTGCAAGCAGTTTTGTCAGAAGAAAAGGAGGTCTAAGTCCGAGGACGACGCTATGGGAATGGAGGTTGCGGATCTGAAGTGGTCGACTCTCGAGGATGTCTGCAAAGTAGAGTGGAATGGAGAATGCAGCGTGCTATAGCTCAAGCAATTCGTTGCATAGAATATTCTTCGAGAGGAAACACTGAATATTCTTCGTCGGAAACACTGAAGATAAATTAAATAAAATGCGTCTAGCTTTTGAAAAACATTCCTACGGAAACAAATTTGCACTTCGCTATTCGCATTAAATCACTCACATTCAATTGAAATTAGAAGCTAAGCCAATTGCAAAATATGAAAAGAAAGTTTGTCAAGAGAATGGTCCATAGAGACTTCTCTTCATCTCTTATTTCAAAAGATTAGGAATTTCAAAGGCTCCCCCTTCATGCAAGTCATTGAAAAATTAAACTCCTTACTACCTACCTGTTCATGGTGATCATGGCGTGTTGGACCTAACCTCACAATTAGAATTTCAATGGACTAATCACTTGCCCTAAAGGCCATGGTTGAGGACGACTCCGTAGTCCTCTTACCTAGGGCATGATTCAACCATCTCTTGTCACTCACTTTACAAGATTCTTCCCCCCTTGGTCCATCATTGTCCTCAATGATTGGCTCCTCAACTCCCTAGAGCCCTTGAATTGATGTTCTCACCCTCCCACAATTTATTGAACCGTCTGTCTACAGCTTTGGTATCTTCAACTCATTGTTCTTAACCTTAGTATTTTGAACCTTGTTCTTACCCATGCTTAGTCTCTTGGACCCTCAATCAAGTGCCACCCAAGGATATTTCACTCTCAAAGATTTCCAATGATATTTTACATGTCTCAATTTAACTTATGAAATGGGAGATGCACTCTCGTTTTCATTGGCTAAATTTCTCAAGGAGCCACACGTGCCTTCCATCCGCCTTGCCCAAAATCCATGGTCTAGGAATACTTCCAAATCTTGTGTTTTAGGGTGTGGTTTGAACCATCTCCTATTGGCGACTTCACATCATTCTTTCCCCCTTGTTCGATCATTGTCCTCAATGATTGGCTATTGAACTCCCTAGGGCCCTTGAATTGATGTCCTCACCCTGACATAGTTTCTTGAACCTCTTGTTTGCAACTTTCATATCTTGAGCCCCTTGTTCTCAACCTTAATATCTTTAAACCTCGTTCTCATCCATGCTCAATATCTTGGACACTCAATCAACCATCTACCTAAGGAAACTTCACTCTGCCTGCTTTCCAATGACACCTTACACAGCTCAATCCAACGTACTTACAGATTGGGAGATACATTCCCATCTTCTTGGCTAAATTTCTCAAGGTAGTGAGCATGCCTTGCATACGCCTTGCCCAAGCCTACTTCCTAGGCTATGATATCAGTGTTGCATCCAAGAGGATTTGAACTCATGACCTCATGGTTAGGAGTCCGATGGGCTAACTACTTGCCCTAAAGGCCATGGTTGAGGACGACTTCGTAGTCCTCTTACCTAGGGCATGATTCAACCATCTCTTGTCACTCACTTTACAAGATTCTTCCCCCCTTGGTCCATCATTGTCCTCAATCATTGGCTCCTCAACTCCCTAGAGCCCTTGAATTGATGTTCTCACCCTCCCACAATTTATTGAACCGTTTGTCTACAAGTTTGGTATCTTCAACTCATTGTTCTTAACCTTAGTATCTTGAACCTTGTTCTCACCCATGCTCAGTCTCTTGGACCCTCAATCAAGTGCCACCCAAGGACATTTCACTTCAAAATATTTCCAATGATATTTTACATGTCTCAATTTAACTTACGAAATAGGAGATGCACTCCCGTTTTCATTGGCTAAATTTCTCAAGGAGCCACACGTGCCTTACATCTGCCTTGCCCAAAATCCATGGTCTAGGAATAGTTCCAAATCTTGTGTTTTAGGGTGTGGTTTGAACCATATCCTATTGGTGAGTTTACAACATTCTTTCCCCCTTGTTCGATCATTGTCCTCAATGATTGGCTCTTGAACTCCCTAGGGCCCTTGAATTGATGTGTTCACCCTCGCATAGTTTCTTAAACCTCTTGTTTGCAACTTTTGTATCTTGAGCCTCTTATTCTCAACCTCAATATCTTTAAACCTCATTCTCATCCATGCTCAATATCTTGGACACTCAATCAAGCATCTACCTAAGGAAGGTTAACTCTGTGGGCTTTCCAATGACACCTTACACATCTCAATATTCCAATTTATAGATTGGGGGATACATTATATCAATGTTGCATCCAAGAGGATTTGAATTCATGACCTCATGATTAGGAGTTTGATGGGCTAACTACTTGCCTCAAAAGCCATGGTTGAGGATTGGTTTCACATTCTCCCATGCTCTTAGGGTGTGATTCAACCATCTCCTATCAATAACTTTACGAGATGATGATCCTTTGTATCTCTTTCCTTTTTAACTCTCTTTTTCTTTTTCTTGTACCTTCTGTTCCTTTAATAAATTTTGCATTGCTTTATGTCTTTATACCTACATAATAATGAAAAAAAAAAAAGAATATCTTTCAAGTTCACTAGTCAAAACGAGATGAGTTGAATTTTATATGTTGGCCATAATGAAACTTTGAATCTATTCATGAAAATGTATTCATATGAGTTAAGTGGAGAGAAACTTCTGGGAACCTTTTCAATTGGATCTAGTGGAATTAACGGCCTATTTACTTTCTTGATCTCCTCGAGCTCTTTTCCTCACTTTGATTTAAGTCCAACCGTTCATTTGCATCCTTGCCTTCAATATCAATTTCTTCTATGTTTTGGTCTGTGTTGGAGGTCCAGCTCTTCGGAAGCACAAAAACAACACAAGGAAGTAGAAGAAGAAGCTCGGAGCAAAACACAATAAAAAATGTATTACCAAATGAATTTACAAAGATAAATGAACACTAAGGTACAAAAGACAAAGAGGGAAAAAGGTTCCTCGATGATCCTAAATGTGTTCACAGATATCAGTACCAAAATATATCAATAAATTCCCCATGGGAGTGACACGATGAGCAAGTAACTAACAATAATGTATAAGGAAGAGCTAAGCAATGTGGAAAGATTCCAATCCACAAAAGAAAGTAAGATCAAAACTTTGCGTAAATCTTCAAACTTCTCCTTAGGTAGAGCCTTTGCAACATTATCCTGCATGGGCACATAATCCAAATTGATATCTCCAACAAGGAACCTGTGGATGGTATAGCGATAGACCATCAGAATGATTTGTGCGAGCATGGGAAATAGGTTTCCTCATGACTTCTAATGTGCTCCGAGTGTTAGTGAAGATGTTGGTGGCCAAAGACAAACCAACACTCAAATAACCAAAAAGGCATTTGGGCCACACACACTCGATAGTAATTGTAAAAGATACCCTATACTTAGCTTCACAACTAGAAGTGGTGCTAGTATGTTGTTTCTTGCTCCTCTCTCTCCCCTTCTCTCTATCTCATGATCTCCATTTTGTTTTGTTCTTTGATGAAAATTGAATTTCTCATCGCTCTCCCACTTCAGCTTCATCTATTGGCTCTTCCTCACACCTCATGACTAAAGACTTGACGATAATCATCACACGAGAAGAAGAAAAGGAAGAGTTTGAAGATCCTAGTGTTCCAACCAGGGAAGAGCTTGCAGATTTGAAGAACTGGATGAAGAAGGATGCTCAAGCTAGGAGCATCATTTACATGGCTGTAAATGATTATCTTCTACCTCATATTAGAGGATTAGAAAGTGCAGCAAATGTGTGCAATGCTTTATAAGATCATTTTCAAAATACAACCAAGTCAAGTAAGTCCTCATTATGGGCTGAGTTCACATCCTTCAAGAAAAAGATATCACAATCAATTTCTGATTATGTGGCAAGAATGAAGGATATTGCAGATAGCTTGGGAGCAGTAGATGAAGATATTGAAGAGGAGAAGTTGTTAAGACAAATAATTATAGGACTGAGAGGAGATGAGAAATGGAAACCTTTCATATTGTCCATAGAATTATCATTAGATCACTTTACTCCTGATATTAATTGTTAGGACACATGCTAACTTTCGAGCACGACATTCTTCTAGTCAAGTTCAATATGGAAGATTGCAAGCCTTCAACCATACCATTGGAGGTAAATCACAAGTTGCGTAGATACGAAGGAGAAGAATTTAATCATATGAAGAAATATAAGAGTTTGGTAGGTAGTTTGATCTATGGTACCTTGACAAGACCAGACCTATCATATGCAGTTGGTGTCTTATCACAATTTATGCATTGTCCAAAGAAAACGCATTGGATTGCAGCTCAAAGGGTACTCAAATATATCAAGGGAACTCTGAGTGAACATTTGTATTATGGTTTTACTTCTGACACAAGAATCAAAGTGTTTAGTGATGCAGATTGGGCAGGTAATTCAGATGATAAAAGATCTACTCATGGTTATCTTTGTTATATTGGAGATAAGTTAGTCTCTTGGTGCTCAAAGAAGCAACATACAGTTGCTTTGTCATCCACAAAAGCTGAGTATAAAGGAATGGTAGAGGCTGCAAAAGAAGTCATATGGATGAAGACCTTATTGAAAAGTTTTGAAACTAATCAGAGTACTCCAATTATTTTTGGAGACAACATGAGTTCATCATATTTGGCAGCAAATCCTATTTCTCATGCTAGGACTAAACACATAGAGATTGAGTATCATTTCTTGAGAGAAAATGTACTTGACAAAGAGATTGAAGTTGTGTATACATCAACAAAGAGCAAGTTGCAGATATGTTGACAAAAAGCTTAGATGGACCTAAGCTACAAAAGTTCAAAGAGATGGCAAGAATAAAGAAGAATCGCTTAATCACAATACGTGATTGAGGGGGAGTTGTTGGAACGAAGCAATCCCTAATTGATGATTATGAAGAATTTGAAGCAATTCAGGAATAAAAATGAAGCCAAAGGAGTCATTGAAGAAAGTGAAGAGGTCTCAGAAATGAAGCTTGTATACATATGTACATTACAAATGAAAATTCTTGTACTATGAGTATAGATGATCATTAGAATTATAAGAATTAATGTAATAGATGTGGGATGAGTCCAAAATCATATGTATATAAGTCAATAATGTAAAGAAAGTGATGAGAGAGTCATTAGAAGCCAAGTGTCCATGAGATAGATGTGTAGAGAGTTATCTTTCTGAGTTAGCATTGAGTCTTTCTCTGATTTCTCTCAACCTGATCAAGTGGATCAAGAAATCCTCTATATAATTCTAATCTAGAAGCTAATCAAGCTATGTTCAAAGTTTCATGGTCTAATTCCTTTCAAGCTATGTGTATGATCAATACGAACATGTATATGTAAAGTCTGCAGATAGAACTCTCAGAGACACACATATTTTTGTGTCAATGTTTTGCTTGGATCTCAGTGCATAGTGTAATGTTTTTTGTGGGTGAGCAATCAAAATCTAAGTTAGAAGGTAAGGAAGACATGGCTAAAAGCATTTTGCAAAATGGGACTTGTGCTGTGAGAAATCAACCTTAGAAGTTGACTATGTCAAAGTCGCTTGTTCAGGAAGATAGTTTCTGATATACCTTTGATCTTAATGAACAAATCAGAGTTTTAATGATTCTTTTAAAGGTCTAATGAATGATATGATTGCAAAAAGGTAGCTTGGAGATACGTATATCATTCGATTGAAGAAATTTGAAGATATGTCTAGGTAATCAAGTTAATCTATGAAGCAAACTTCTTGAAGAAGAAGAAATTTCACTATGAGAAGTGATAGTGAATGTTTTTATAAATCAAGGTAGCATTTTAGTAAACTTTGGTCTATAACGCATATAGAGTTTTTCTAAAATCAGTATATATCAAGCCTTTGGAGATGTAGAGGTCTCCAACAACAACAAACAATCCTTTGCTAACTAAAAAATGAAGAGAAGTAAGCATTTCATTAAGGTTATTGGTTTAGATACATAAGAGGGGAAAACTCCCTCCAAAAGAGGGAAAGAAGTTTATAAGTAGGCCTCACTTTCAAGTGGTATGGCAAACATAGAGCTTTCACTCATGCATGAGGACGTTTCTACCCAAAGATTTGCAAAAAGTTTTGAACATCCCGCAAGACAAAGCCTTTAAAATTTCTTGTGTAACATCATCCTATGTGGGAATATAGTACAACCATCTCCTTCACATAATGATAGTGCACCTCACTATGCTTAGTGCTAATATGGAAACATGCATTCTTTATGACTACCAATAAACATGGGTTCTGTATGACTACAAATAAACGACTACCTGATTTGGGACTTACCAACACCCAAATCAGCCATCATGCATGTTATCTGCGCACACTCAATCATAACTACGAAAGCCTCCCCAAACCAAGAAATACAAAATGGCCACATTTAGGTTTGCTTCTCTTTCATAACCAATATATCCATCACCTATACCAAGTATGAAGAAAAAAGTCTTATGGAAACGTAAATGGCATTGCACCCAAGCAAATCAAGATTAAAACCAAATAGTTTACTCATAGATATTGACATCAAATGCATCTCCATGATTGTAAAGATTAAAAACTCAATCATAAACTATTCTACTAAAGATTTACATTGGCTTTACAAACCCCAAGGCAATAATTTTACAAAAACATTTTAATATATTTTGATTGAATCAAACTAGTGTCTCCGTAAAATTGCTTAAAGTGAAATCCTTATTAATTATGAAAGTTCATGAAATATTATAGCAGAAATTCGTTTAGCAATTTAAGCTTGACATCAGCAACATGTATGTCATTAGAATCACTTAACCACATATCATCATTATAGTCAACAATGGATAGAAGAACGACATCTACATGCTTTAGAAACAAGCCACATTCAGATTAAGTATTATAAAATCCATGTGTTAGTTTGTAATTCTTAATACTAGAAATTTTATGGACAAAAGAAACATTAAAAAAGAAACTAGATCTTCAAAAACACATCAAATTAAAAAAATATACGGAATATTTTAAACAATGATAATAAATGCATTTATGAAAAAAGGATATCTAAATGAGTTAAATGGATATACCCATGGATGCCTAGTCAATTTATCACGCCCAAAAATTGAAAATCATAGTCCAAAAAAGCTATGCTTTGTTGTTGGTGAGTAATTAAGATAAGCGAGGGGGAAGTTGACTTGGAATTTATTTTATGGCTTTCACAATCATGAATTCCACATCCATATACATGGATACCATTTTCCACATATCAATAGACCAACACATAAAATCTTTGATTTTAATATTTTTTCACCATTATAGAGGTAGTAAACTCTACACATATCATCAACAAGCTTCATGAAAGGATATGTAATCGATAAAAACTTCTTCTTGGTTAATTGCACATTAAATTATCTTATAATGTGACTCCACTACCATTAGATATTATAGGTATATTTTTATCGACTCTGATGAAATAATAAGAGAATTTTATTTATAGTGTATTTGTTTGGAGCCAGATCATGAGGTGATATAGTTCATTTATAGATCATATGTTTGGTTTCATAAATGTAAAAATATCAATGACCTATGCCCACAAGAAACATTCAATGATCATGATATGATTTATCATTACTAAGCTCTAAACTAATTGCACATTCCTCAATCTAAACCATGTTAAAAGACTCAAATTTAAAAGCATGAATTTGTGGCACGAATATTTTACCTTTATCTTTGCATTCTTAAAAATAAGTTAGGAAGGAATATTTATTGTCATGAGGAATGAGATAAGAAAGAGAGCTCACACACACTCTCACAATCAAAGAGAAGAACACACACACACATTGAGGCAAGGATGAATGATCTTCTTCTCCTATTACATGAAAGGAATGTACAAGAATGACCTAAAAAAACAATACAAAAAGTGCAATATATAAAGAACAGTACATAAGGAAAATCCTAATGTATGCGAATGAGTGAGCTGACAATAAACAATTGTGCCATCACTCTCCATAGACAAATCTAGTAAAGCTCAATTAAGTATCCCTAGCATATACCAGCGTGACCACTATACATGTCAAAGAAATGAAAAAGTGATACATACAATCAAATACTTTCATATGTGATAAGTTTGGCATTTTACCTATAAAATCCTCTTCAAGTGTAACTTAATGTACGATAGCAGTATGAGTTCTATTCATGCTGTATATAGTAGTATGCACAACTTCTACCCAATAACAATGAGGCATATTCTTCTCATCCATCAAGGCTCTTACTATTTCTCTAATATGTTTATTTTTGCATTCAACAACACCATTCTCTTGTGTTGTCTACCTGCATGAAAAATGACATCGAATTCCATGACTTTTAAGAAAGTTTTTTGGCACATTTGACATGTATTCACCTCCTCCATCAGACCTTAATGTCTAAATATACTTTCTTGTCTTCTTACACACCATAGCATTAAAATTATAGAAGTGAGTGAACACCTTACTCTTCTCTTTCATGAAATATACCCTTACTTTATGTGTATGTTCATCAATGAAAGTAACATAAAACCTTCAACTATCCATAGATATGGTCTTTCTAGGATCCCAAACATTTGTATCTACTATATTATATCTACCACATTCTCACTAACATGCTTATCATGTGGGGATGATGCTCTTGACTGTTTACCAAAGTGACAGGGAACACATACCTTTTGCACCTCTACAACCTTGAAATTTGGTGGTCCATTGACAATATCCTTTGATTGCATCAACTTCACTCTCTACAAGTTTGCATGTCTAATTCGTTTGGGCTAGACCTCTATATCAGCAATAACTCCTGCACCTTTTGCAAACATGGTTGCATTCATTTATAGAATTTTCACATTTAAGATGAACATCCTACCCACTTTGTTTCATTTGGCAATCAATCTTCCATCTTGTTTGTACTCTTCTACATATAACCCATCATCATTGAAACTGACTTGTAATCTGTGGCCAACCATTTTCCAATAGAAACTAGATTCTTTGTAATATTTGGAACATGCAACACATCAACAAGATGTTTTACCTTCCCGTCCTCCATAGAGAGTGCTATATTTCTTGTATGCTTGATAGGGTGTGATCTATCATTACCTATTTTAACATATCCAAGAACTAGTAATTTCTACAAACTGCTAAACCATTTTGCATGATTGGTCATCTGATTTGAAGCACCTTGAATCAACATATCAGACAATAACATTTGATTTTGACCATCAGCACACCTTGTATTCATCATGTGATGTTGTACCATGAACAAGTTCTTCGAATCATCTACACTTATGGATGCATAGTTGTTTTGTTGCCTTCCTTTATTTTGATTCTTCAACCTACAAGCATGTTCAAAGTGTCCATGTTTACCACAATTCTAGCATCCTTTACTGTCATTACCTAAATCATTTCTTTAGAATTTTTTGTAGCCTCTTTGGCTCCCCTACCCCGAAACTATCCTCTACCTCCTACAGGATTCTGTTGACCTTGGCCTCTATCTCTGCCTCTATCTCAGCCTCTTCCTTTGCCAGAATAGAATACCTGCTCAAAACTAAGCTTCCATTACAAGTTCGAGTCCTCACCAAAATTCTTTTCTTCAATAATCAACATGGACCCAAGTTTAGCAAAATCTAGAATATTATCCCTAGTATGAATAAATTTTTAAAACTACTTATATGCAACTCCAAGACCACAAAGGCACATTTCCACCATATCATCATCATCTACATTCATGCCAATAGATGCAACTGACTCACATATGCTTTTGACTTTCAAGGTGTAGTGACTTAGTGACATGCCCTTTTTCTCCAATGTATGTAGCTCGTTCTTGAGTTGCGATTTCCGTACTTTTGTATCAATATCATACAAGCTGACCAAACAGTTTCAAGACTCGTCTGGAGTCTTTCTATCCTATATGTGCCCAATCATTCTATCTTGTATGCTACGAGATAGCCAATACAATACCTTTTGTGCTCCGTGATTCCATTCCTCATATACTCTTAACTAGTCTTCAGTCAGATTCCTCTCTAGTAATTGCATAGCATTTTCATTCTCTCCTTTGATGTACTTCCAATAGCCTTTTCTCATCAGGAAATTTTTAATTTTGAATCTCTAAGCATGGAAGTTGTTCTTGTCGAGCTTGTCACTCATAAGGTGACTCATTCCATTCACGTTTGCCATTTCTACACCAATTCACAACACTCCTAAAACAATACAAGTAGTACTTCTACTTGAACACTATCCCACTTTGACCTGACCGTTCGATCTCAATAAAACACTGTTTTCATGTATCAACACTACATGGAATCACTTGAAATTCTAGATTTGGAATATTTGAGTGTTGCCAAATAAGACGCAAGTAAGAGTTTTGCAAACTGACGTGGTTGTTTTGTGGGTTTCACCTTGTGGGTTCAAAATGGGGGTCAAAATATTTTGACATCTTCTACTTTCACACCAATTTTTGTAACAATCTAAGGCCATTTGTGATTATCGTGTTTTCCATGCCTTCTCAAATACTCTTCACCGTTGGCCTTCTCCATGAGCTCTCTACAACCACAGTGGCCCTGATACCATGTCACAAGTGTTACCGTTAGTGTCCATGTGAAAGGCCAACTAGCCACTGGACACTTCTTTGTATATGTTCTTTTATAAAACATATAGTGGCATGGTAAGTCATAGACTGTAAGTTCGACCGCATTTGTAAGACCTAAGAAGTCTATCTTCATGCTCCTTGTGTACCATGTTTTTTGTGTATTTAGCAGCCTCTATGCAAAGCACTATGTGCGGCCTTAAGAGCTCGATTTTCTACCTCGAGGATATCTTCATGGAGCACTCGAGAAGGAGAGCGCACTATGGTGCATCACCATCGAAATACTTCTGTGGTACGAGAGCAGTTCGAGGCAAAAGCTTTGTTCCTTTTGTGCGAGCGAAGCGAGCCCCCCCCCCCCCCCCCCCAAGGCTTACAAATAAGGTGGCGACCAAGACATATGCCTTGGCATACCTTGTCATCCGAGTCACCGAAGTCACCGTTGGCTGCGTATGAGGGAGGACCTCAACAATCAAGGAATATAGAGGTTCCTAGTGCTTCTCAGGACGTCACCCATCTCAGTACTATTCCCCCCAAAGCTCGCTTAACGGTGGCAATCTCTAGCCACTAAGCTAAAATCTTGTGGTGTCTAAAGAAGGGGAAAGACTAAGGTAAGGGGAAAGACTAAGGGGAAAAACTCTTGTGGTGCAAAGCCTATTTCTGAAGATTTTTTGGGGTTTTTTTTTTGGAGCTAGTTTGGAGTACTTTCGCACATACCTCTCTTCACACAGGTCTAAGAACATCAAGAAGGGTGTTCTTTGTACTTCTCCGACAATACCTATCAACCTTTGGGGCTATTCTTTCAGCCACACTGGTAAAACTACAGGTTTCTTGAGAGGTTTTTAGTTTTGGTGGGAGTAGCCGCTACAAATTTATGCAGGTTTTTGAGCCTAAAACATCAGAGTTGACAAAAACTTTGAGGTGTTATTGGCTAGTTTTTGGGCTGTGCAATAAGCCTCTTATTGTCATTTCACTGCATATACTGAGCATGTACAAACCATGTATGCTTCTCTGGATACCGCTTATGTACGTCCATGTGGTCATTGATATAGCGGTTATGTTTCTGCATAAAGCCTTTTACATTTGATACTAGACTTACTAAGCTTTTCAATGCATTTAAGAAATCTGAAAAGAGTTACGTATAGCCTGAGATATGAGCTTTTGAAGTTTACTATTCTAAGTAAGTATAGCAGAGAACAAAGCAGAGACGAAGTAAAAGATGAACGTATAGATTCACATATGATTACAACCAAATTGGGAATGAAAATTTGCACAATGCGAGTAGAATGATGGAGCTATGGAGAAAGATTTTCAATCTCTACAAATGAGCATGAATCAAGCACTGCTTTGGCAACTTCCTTTTTGCTCCTTTTATAGCCACTTTTGGAGGTGTAATATTACCTTTGCTAATGGATTTGCGATTTTAGGTAGTTAGAGCCACGAATTGACTTTTTAGATCCTGGATGATTTAATCCATTCTTTCTTTTACAATTACAAGAGATAAAATGTAGTCTTTTACAAGATGTGTTCATATTTCTACACAAACTAACATCTTATCAATCATATCAAGCATGTAGTCTTGGGTAAAATGCACCAACAAACAAGGGAGGGGGAGATTCCAAAGCACCTCTCCATTTTCCATATGTGAATTTGACTAACCATACAGCTAAGAATTGTTTCAGGAACACTAGAAATTAGAGAGGAAGAGGCTTCAATAGAGGAAGCTATGGAAGAGGAAGATCAAACAATTTCAACAACCACAACAACAACTACAATAACGAAGCATGCTATAGAGGAAGAAGAGACTACAACAATTACACTCAAGAGTGGGCACAACAAGACTCACTTTTGTTGATGAACATCACCATGAAGCAAGGTAAAGTAGACAAGCATGTGTTCTATATAGATTCTGGTTGTTCAAATCATGTAGCAAGAAATATGGCATTGTTGTTTGACTTGGAGAATCCAAGGAACAAGCATGAGGTACAAACCGGAGATGACACAAGGCACTTAGTTGATAAGATTATAAATGTGAAGACCTCGTATGGAAATATGAATCTACTCACTAAGGTATTGTATGTACCTACCATAACCAATAACTTGATAAGTGTTGGACAAATTGTAGAAACAGGATTGCACGTAAGGTTTACAAGAAATGGAGCATTTGTTGAATATCCTCAACAAGGGTTCAAGAGGATAGCAAAAGGAGAAAAGATACGTAGGCTCTTTACATTTGAGCTACAAGATACTAGCAATATAGCACTTTTCAATAATGGAGGACAAACTTTATCACAATTAGAAATGTGGCATAAAAGATTAGCTCACAGAGGTGAAAGAAGTTTAAAGCAAATATGCAAGGATTAGAGTGTACTTGGTTTTCAAGAAACATGTGATATATAAGTGCAGTGCATGTCAATTTGGGAAGTCTCATAGACAAGCCTTTATGAAGAAAAGTTACATTCATGGTGATCTATTGGAGCTAGTCCACACAGATGTTTGGCAACCTAGCAAAGACCCTTCAATTTCAGGATCTAGCTACTATGCATCATTTATTGATGATTCTAGTAGATGGACTATACTTTATTTCATGAAGCACAATGATGAAATGTTCGATTGTTTCAGAAAATATCTTGCTCTTGTTGAAAACGAAAGAGGGAAGACCTTGAAAAGGGTAAGGTCAGATGGAGGGGAAGAATACTTGTCCCAGCTAGGTTGGAGTACTTTTGCACATAGTTCTTTTCACACAGGTCCAAGAACATCAAGAAGGGTGTTCTTTGTACTTATCCAACAATAAATATCAATCTTTGGGGCTGTGCTTTCAGTCACACTCATAAAACTACAGGTTTCTCAAGAGGTTTTCAGCTTTGGTGGAAGTAGCCGCTACAAATTTATGAAGGTTTTTGAGCTTAAAACATCAGAGTTGACAGAACCTTGCAGGTGTTTTTGGCTAGTTTTTGGGTTGTGCATTCAGCCTCTTATTGTCATTTTACTGCATATATTGAGCACATACACACATGAATGCTTCTGTGGATACCGCTTATGTACGTCCATGTGGTCATTGATATAGCGGCTACATTTTTGCATAAAGCCTTTTATGTTTCATAAAGAGGGTCGTGGTGAGGTTTTCTTAAGTGGGAGACACCCGTATGTCGGGCTCTCTTTGATGATGCAGGTGGAAGACTTACCCAACCTCACCATAGGAGATGTATCATAGATGTTCATAGGTGATCGATAAGCGTAGTTGGATTCTATTGGGTAAATGATTATATGTAGTGGATTTAATGGTTTACTATTGAGGAAAACATGTCAATACTTGTAGTTTTATGATATTTTGACACTGGTCATATGCTCATTTTGTAGAGGATACCCTCGCAAAATGTTTCTAGATTTCTAGTTTTGTCAACTATACAATGGTCCACTCACTCCTTGATACACTTATTCATTGGTGTTCAGACTCTTCTAGCTCGATTATAATTCTATTCAGTTCTCTACCATCATGGCATCAGAGGTCTCAGGCATATCCGGTGGATCAGGTTCTAGTGCTAGTGTTCCAAGCAAGAGCTATAACTTGCAAGGCAAAGACCATTTTGAGATTCGAAAATTTGATGGCACAAACGTTTCTCTATGGAAGAATCAGATTAAAGATGTGCTGGTTCAAAGGAGGCAAGGGAAGCCAGCAATTGCAATTTCAAAGAAGCCTACTGACATGGATGAAGATGATTGGGATGAGTTAGATAAAATGGCCAGGTCTACCATTCGCTTGCACCTGGCAGATAATGTTTACTTTACAGTATTAGACCGTGAAAGTGCAGAGGAGCTTTGGAAGAAGTTATGCAATACATATGAAAAAGCGATAGCATCAAACAAAGTCTATCCAATTGAGAAAATTATATGACCTTTGTATGAAGGACATAGATAGTGTTGTTGCTCATCTAAATGATTTTGATGCTATATTCTCTCACTTAGAGGCTTAGAAAATGGATATGGATAATAAAATGAAAGCATTATTGTTGTTATGCACCTTGCCATCATCATGGGATAGGTTTTGCACAGCTATTAGCAATAGTGCAACTCCTTGTAAACTCGTCTATGATGGCATATGTGGAGCACTCTTGAGTGAGGAGATTTGCAGAAAATCTATGGTTGGCGCTCAGAGGGGAGATGCATATAATGTTTGTTATTCTTACCAAGGAAAGAATCAACAATGTGGCAGGAGCAAGAACAACGAAAAGAATGGTGAACGAAATAAAAGTAGAAGTAAAGCAAGGAAGATATCGAATGCCATTATTGTCATAAGAAAGGGCACATGAAGAAAGACTATAATGCATTAAAGAATGCTAAAGGTAAAGGATAGAATGTTGATGGGCATGTCAAACAGTTACCTGCACCATCTACTTTGACTGTGAAGATTAAAGAAATTAATGTTATTTTTGATGATGCTGATGTGCTGACACTTGATAGTACTGTGCCAATTGAAGATCTTATGGCTGATTCTATTTCCCACATCTGGCTGCTAGATTCTGGTGCTTTTTTCCATGTGGCAACATATAGAGAATCATTCTCTAATTATGCAGCAAAGTCTCTTGGTACCGTGAGACTTGGTGACTCTTACTAGTGGGATATTGTGGGGATTGGAGATGTAGTTGTGCAATTCATTGATGGTTCAAAATTTTCCATGCATAGTTGTTGGGGGATTCTTAGACAAGAAGGATTTTGAGGGTTTGTAGGAGAAAAGGAAAAGACCAGGAGAGGAAATACACCTTGGAAGCTTTTGCCGATTGATTACAGTAAGACAATTACAATGTTTGAAGCACAATACAAACCAATACTTCTGTGCACAATCCCACAGAGTGCTCAATGACAAAATACCAAATACCCCAAAGTCTTCTTGCCACCAGCCTCCTCTGCACCAGACCTCCACCTGCTTCAAGCTTATCATTGTGCACACCTTCCACCAAGCTTCCACTAAGGGGGAGGAATGAATACCTTCTGTCGGCATGCGCACACTGCAAGGAGACCTTGAGATCCTTGGGGGAGTAGCTTAGCACTCTCTGCAAAATCCCCTAGTCACTCTACATGCACTCCTTCAACTCCACTTCTCTGCATCGCACACTGGTGACTCTTGCACTTCCCTCTCTTGCTTCACTTAGACTATGCTCTCTTGCTTACTCTAGAATTGGTCCAAGAATAGTCCTTGCCTTGATTTGAGTGTGTCGATCACGTACGCTCCTAACTGCAATAGTATCTTGGTGCTCACTTTGATGTCCCAAGATTTTCTTCACAAGTGGCAGCCAACGACTCACTGTTTTGTCCTGTAGTGACTTTAGACTAAAACCCAAAATTTTAATTGGGGGGCCATACTTTCCCCTGTGCGTACGCTGCCGCTTCACATACCTTCACATTTCTTTTTAAGTCTTCACTTTTACACATAAGAGGGGGTTCACCTGAACCTTCCAAAATACTTTAAAAAACACTTGTGAACCTTAGGGAAATTAGAGAAAATACCTCTGCAACCTGCAACCCACTTTCTCCAATTTACCCTTTGTGGACAATTAATTGTGCACTACCTATGCACTTTGACACCTGCACTTTAGCACCTTGACTTTGCACCTGTTGACTTTGACCTTGACCTTGTTGACTTTGACCAATTGAATTTGACCAATTCACTTTGACCTTTTGACCTTGACTATAGTTGACTTTGACCAACATGACTTTTATGGGCTCAACAGTTGCCCACCACCTAATGTGCTCTCCGTCCCGGAGAGCTATAGCCAAAACCCTGAGCATATAGGACACCATGATAAGAGAGCTGCAAAAACGCGAAGAGGACATCTGAGCAGCAACCAATTCCACCCAAAGCAGGATAGAACAAGCACTAGAGAAGAACCAAAAATTGTATTTTGCCATGGAAAAGCAAAGGGTTGCAATGGGAGGGTAGAAAGGGGGTGGAGGGGAGGGCTGAGGGGCCGGGATTGAAGGGATAGGGAGGGTTAAGGTTGTGGCTAGGCAGATTGGTAAAGGTAGGGCATGGGGTAGGATGATGGGGTCTGGAGGGGGTTAAAATGTTCAAACAATAGAGCTACAGAGGGTGCATGTGGGAGATTATGAAACATAAGGTAAGACAAGGTGAGAATAGACCATGTGGACAAGAAGCAATGGGAAGGTTCAAGCAGACATAGGACAAGGATCAAAGATTAAGGAATGGAATCAAGACAGAGAACCATCTGAAGATAAAGCCACCACAGGTGCAGATACAAGGCAAAAAGGAGATCTCATATGCACCAGTGATGCCATTGGGCATGCCTTCAACAGGGCTCATGAGGAGTTTGATAAGTCAACTAGAGCCCATGCTCTCAAGGAATCAGAGGCTTCAAAACTACTCAAGTCCATGAAAATAAATTTGGGGGAGGGGGGGGTGTGCGGTGGGGGGAGGGGCAAAGATAGAGAGAGCTTTTTTTTTTGTTTTTTTTTGTTTTACCCTCAACCCGAAAATCCTCGGGGGCCCTTTTTTTTGGAAAATAACCCAAAAATAGAGAAAAATGAAGGAAAAATCCTAAAAAAATGCCAAAAAATTGCCAAAATAATCTGAAAAAATTCTCATGAAATTTTCTATAGGGCTAGGCCCGATTTCCTTCATCAAACCACAATGAGCCTCCTTTTATTCCTCCTATTTGGCAAGAAAATGATATCGGAAAAGGATAAAAAATGCTAGAAAAATGCTAAAAATGCTAGAAAAATTTCCAAAAATACCCAAAATTTGTACTTTTGCAGGGGTTATGAAATGCCTTCTAGGTTTTGCTAAAAACTCAAGGAACAAGTATGAAATTGATAAAGAAAACTACTAAAACTGAGCGGAATGAGATGAGAAAGCTATGTACAACGTGGACAGATCTTGCAGTTCCAGGTGATCCATATTGTTGACCACTGGCAATGCGTCTCCTTTCTGCGTCTCTAACTCCACAACACCCCAATTTAGCATTGTTTTGACTCGATAAGGTCCTTCCCAGTGTGGAAGCCATTTTCCTCTCAATTGTGTATGAAGATGATGTCTATGGAGAAGAACTAACATGCCTCATTCTATGTTGTTGTTCCACAGATGTCGATCATGTGCCTCCTTCCTCTTCATCTCTGTCTCTATCAATTGTTTTGTTGCTAGTAGACGAATCTCCTCCACTTTATGTAGTGCTCCAAGCCTCTGAGAGACATCACGATCTTTCTTGCCCTGCATGAATGCTATTTTAGGTGATCCATGTAAAAATTCAAAGGGCTCAATGGGCAATATGCCATAAACCAGTTGGAATGGAGAATATCACGTGGCCTCTTTGTAGGCTAACCTGTATGCCCATAGGGTACCTTGATAAGCAATGCCCCAGGAAGTGGGTTGTAACATACACTCCTTTCTTAACATTGAAATTCAAACCTTATTTGTCGATTCAGCCTGTCCATTGGCTCTTGGATAGTAGGCACAAGAGGTCCTATGTAGAATTCTATACCTAATGAAAATTTCCTGCAGGACCTTATTGACAAAATGGGTACCCTGATCTGTACAAATTTCAAGTGGACATCCAAACCTGCAAATGATGCTACTGTAAATGAAATCAGCAACAGTTTGGGCAGTGCAGTCGGTCGAGGCAATAGCTTCAGCCCACTTTTTCGCATAATCTGTAGCTATCAAGAGATATTTCTCTTTTTTTGGAATCACCGGAGGGTACATGGGCCCTACAAAATCTAGCCCCCACTTCTCAAATGGTTGCCAAGAAGTGGAAACAATCAAGGGGCTATGCCTCTGCTTTGTTGGCTTAGGTCCACACCTCCAACAAACGTCACATGCCTTTCCCCATTCATCTGCATCCTTAAATAGTGTAGGCCACCATAGACCCGCATCCAATATCCTCTGACTCATAATATGCCTTGGAAGGTGCCCACCACCTGTTCCTTCATGTGCAGAGTGAAGGACTTCCCTCACTTCTTCTTCTCCAAACACTTCCTAAACCTGTCATCCTTGTCCTGTCTATATATTTATCTTCAATGAAGGTATATGGTCTACTCTTGATTAGCACTCTCTTCCTTTGTACATCACTAGCTTTTTTTGGATACAAACCAGTTTTAATGAAATTCTTGATATCATAATACCAACCTTGAGCTTGTACAACAAACAGATGAGCATCTGGCAAATCATCATTGATTCCACTAGCTTGATCCATCATATTGATTCGTGATAGGTGATCCGCCATAACATTTTCTTTACCTGGTCTGTGGACTACAGAAAAATCAAACTCTTGGAACAACAATAACCACCTCCATATTCTACCAGTGGCTTGTGGTTTGTTGAGCAAGTATTTTAGTGCTTGGTAATTTGTTATAATAATAAATTTTACTCCTAGTAAGTAATGATGAAATTTTTGGACAGCAAAAACCATTGCTAGGGCTTCCCTTTCTGTAGTACTGTAATTCCTTTCAGCCTTGGTCAAGATTCTACTGGCATATTGAATTGGTCTGTCCACTTTAAATTCTTCAGTCGGTTGGGTCAAAGCTGCCCCCATTGCATAGACACTCGCATCTACATGTATATGAAAGATTTTTGACCACTCAAGTGTGATCAAAATAGGAGCAGACACTAACCTTGACCGTAATGTGTGATATGCTTTTTTCTCCTCTTCTTCCCATTTAAAAGGTACTTCCTTACCTCTAAGTCTAGCCAGTGGTCTCGCTATCTCAGCATACATTTTTATAAACCTTCTATGGTATCCAGTATGCCCCAAGAAACTCTGAACCTCTTTAGGAGATTTCGGTTTAGGAAAATTTAATATAGAAATGATTTTGTCTGGATCTGGGGCCATACCTTTAGCCGACACCACATGTCCTAAGAGAGTTCCTTCTGTCACAAGGAAATGACATTTGTTTTTGGATTGAGCTTTAGCTTAGTCTCCCTGCATCTCTTGAAAACATTCTGCAGCTGTCTCAAGTGATGGTCCAAACAATCTAGAGGAGTTTCCTTGTGAGAACCTGAAAACGAAGAGAAGTCATCCATGAAGATTCTAAGTGATTCCAGCAATAGGGGCCAAAAATGAGATTGACCGTTCTGTTAATGGTGGCTGGAGCATTTCTGAGCCCAAATGGCATTTTTACATACACATATGTTCCCCAAGGTGTGATAAAAGCAGTCTTTTCACGATCCTTTGGGTGTATTGATATTTGATTATAGCCACTAAATCCATCCATAAAGCTATATAATGCATGCCCAGCCACTTCTTCAATGACCTGCTCTGCAAAAGGCATTGGGAAACCATCTGGAATGGTCACCTTGTTGAGTGCTCTAAAGTCAACACAAATTCTGATTTTATTAGTATTCTTCTTTGGTACTATAACCATAGGTGAGAGCCACTCTGAGTGTTCCACAGGAATGATGATTCCTGCATCCTCCATCTTCTGTATTTCCACATAGAAAGCTTCAGCATATTTTGGGTTAAGTCTATAACTCTTCCCTCTTATGGGTTTGGCTCCATCAACTAGAGGAATTATGTGCTCTCCATAAGTTGCAGGCACTCCTTCTAAGCCTTTATAATGCCAGGCAAAAACATCTGTATAATGGGTCAAGAATGATTTTTCCTTTTCAAGGAGCCCTGGGTGGCTCCACAACCAAGTGGCCACCAAAACTGGCCGATTATTGTCTTGAGTGCCTAATTGTATTTCTTTGATAGGATTTCTCGCTACCATATTATCTTCGTTATCATCTCTATCCTTGTCTTCTTCCACTAGCTTTTCACGCATTGCTTCATAAGCAGGGGTATTTTGGATTTTAATGTGTTCCTCCTTGTCCTGCATCCATTCTGCAGGTATTTCTTGGATTGGGAAAGAACACTCTTCACTAGAATCATTTACCTGGCCTTTAGCTTTAGTAACTTCCTTATCTGTGGTTGTCATATCCTCCTCCAAGTTGTATTTGAGGGGTGTCTTCGTGCCCCTTCTGTGGTCTGTGATAGGCTCTCCCAATCCATCAACCTGGACTTTCTCCTTATCTTCATCATAACCTTCAGTCGTGCAAGAATTATTAAGAAAAATTCCAAAACAAGAGGAAGATTTGCCTGCTTGGAGCCAATTTAGAATATCCTCTTCTTCCTTGAAATCTATTTGGGGTTGATCCTCCGATTCTGGTTCCATGCATATGCCAATTGTTTGCATCATGCTAGTGTGTCCTTGATGATCTGGGCCCTCTTCTAAATGAATCTGTCATGAATGACACTTGCATGCCTTAGCCATGGTCGTCCAATTAAGAGGGGAAATCCTCCTTCAACTAGGGGCAATCTTAAAACCACAAAATCCAGAATGAATAGATTACCTTGTACTTCAAGTGGAACTTTTGGGATCACCCCCAAGGGCCTTACTTTGCTCTGATCTGCCAAAGTAACAGTGAAAATTGTAGGCCTTGAAGGGTGGATTCCAATCTTCTCCATTGTATGTGCAGGCATCAAGCTAATGCTAGAACCACCATCCACAATAACTCCTTGAAATTCATGATCTTTGATAGATATTGTCAGCCGAGGGCTTTTATAATCTGTAAGGGGTGCTTCCCCTACAATTTTTCCTTTATGTAAAACAGTAGTCTTTGCCACTAAACTTGTAGTGGAAGCTTCATCAATTATCTGCAATAACTCTGACTTGAATTTCCCTCATCCATCTTTATTAAATCAAAAATACTAACCTCCTTTTGCATGGACTTGAGTAGTTCTGAAGCCTCTAATTCCTTGAGAGCATGGCATTCATGGGCCTCATGGCCAACTTTCCTGCATAATTGGCAAGTCACACTTAACAGAGGACATTCACTTACTATGTGACCTTGCTTGCTGCACATGGAACACCGAAGTCCACTCTTGATGCCACTCCCTTTGAGTTCCTGCAGCTCCTGTCACAGCTAAGCCAATTCCTTTGCTTGGGCCTCCTCCTCCTTTTGGAGCTTTAGTGCTTCAATCTCCCTTCTCAACTGAGCAACACTATTCTCGTCCTCTTTGTAGGGCTTATTTCTTTTTAATCCCTCCAGCTCCTTCCTTAGCCGGATCACTGGATCCTCCATTTCTGTACCATATGTTGGTTGGGAAGAAGTTGCTCCATACTGGTGCCTTATCTGCTCCAAGCGTGTGGCTGTGTTGATGAACTCCTCTATGGAGGCTGTAGGTAACAGTAATTCCTTTATTTTGCATTGGGTGGCCACTGGTAGGGGCTTAGCTAACCATTTCTTAACAAAAAAATCATGTGGTGGATCTGGCAATTTAGCCATTAGTGCTTTGGCCCTAGTCACAAACTCTGGGAACTTTTCTCTTGGACCCAATCTCAAATTTTCTAGTTCTTCTATGATGATCTCCGCAGCATTGCCATGCTAGAACTGATGTTTAAATGCATCTTTCTTCACACCCCAAGTGGTAAAATGGTTTTCAGCAAACTGGCTGAACCACTTATCTGCTAATCCCTCGAATGTGGCAGGGAAGAGAATCAAAAAGGCATCCTCCCTACCCATTAAGCCTCTAGACTTACATAGTGCCAAAAACCTTCTAATGTATTCATCTGGATCCTCCTGAGCTAGGCCTTTCAAAAAAGGAAACTTTTTATTTAATCTTGAGAGTAAGGTTTCCAAGTCTACCTGTCCCGCCATGCTCTTTACTGATGAGGTTGAAGATAGTGGACTCGAGGATCCTCTAAAAACCTTCCTGCTTGTTTGCTTCCAGGTGACCCTCAATGTTTGGGACCGGGTTGCGGTCATGAGCAGCTCATAGCCCACTTAATATGAGACACTTGATAAGAATATTTACCTTTTGGTTGATGAAGTAACACTGTAGTAGCACTGTAGACACGTGACCTCTGCTATACTTTGCACTTGGTTTCTCCTAAGCTCAAATCTCCTTTGAAGTCCCACCATGCGTGCCATATTTTGTTGGGGGATTCTTAGACAAGAAGGAGTTTGAGGGTTTGTAGGAGAAAAGGAAAAGACCAGGAGAGGAAATACACCTTGGAAGCTTCTGTCGATTGATTACAGTAAGACAATTACAATGTTTGAAGCACAATACAAACCAATACTTTTGTGCACAATCCCACAGAGTGCTCAATGAAAAAATACCAAATACCCCAAAGTCTTCTTGCCGCCAGCCTCCTCTGCACCAGACCTCCACCTGCTTCAAGCTTATCCTTGTGCACACCTTGCACCAAGCTTCCACTAAGGGGGAGGAATGAATACCTTCTGTCGGCACGTGCACACTGCAAGGAGACCTTGAGATCCTTGGGGGACTAGCTTAGCACTCTCTGCACAATCCCCTAGTCACTCTCCATGCACTCCTTCAACTCCACTTCTCTGCGTCGCACAGTGGTGACTCTTGCACTTCCCTCTCTTGCTTCACTTAGACTATGCTCTCTTGCTTACTCTAGAATTGGTCCAAGAATAGTCCTTGCCTTGATTTGAGTGTGTCGATCATGTACGCTCCTAACTGCAATAGTATCTTGGTGCTCACTTTGATGTCCCAAGATTGTCTTCACAAGTGGCAGCCAACAACTCACTGTTTTGTCTTGTAGTGACTTTAGACTAAAACCCAAAATTTTAATTGGGGGGCCATACTTTCCCCTGTGCGTACGCCGCCACTTCACATACCTTCACATTTCCTTTTAAGTCTTCACTTTTGCACATAAGAGGGGGTTCACCTGAACCTTCCAAAATACTTTAAGAAACACTTTGAACCTTAGGGAAATTAGAGAAAATACCTCTGCAACCTGTAACCCACTTTCTCCAATTTACCCTTTGTGGACAATTAATTGTGCACTACCTATGCACTTTGACACCTGCACTTTAGCACTTTGACTTTGCACCTATTGACTTTGACCTTGACCTTTTTAACTTTGACTAGTTGACTTTGACCTTTTGACTTTGACTATAGTTGACTTTGACCAACATGACTTTTATGGGCTCAACAATAATGTATGCCATGTACCTCAATTATCATGCAGTTTGATGTCAGTTGGTGAACTTCATGACCTTGGTTACAAGGTAGTCTTCTATGCTCAGTCCTTTTGCATAACAAAGGGCAATATGGCTATTGCAAAAGGAGGAAAAGTTGGCTCACTCTATTTGTATCATAGAAAGAACACTTGTTAGTTGTTACTCAACAGCCTATGGCTTGTATTTGGCATGGTTGTTTGGGCCATATATCTCATAGTGGAATGGAAAATCTTTCTCATTCGGGCTACTTACCTGTGTTATCTTTATCCGATTTTTCGTTTTGTGAGCATTGTCAATATGGAAAGCAAACCAAAAATGTGCACAGTACACACATTGAATCTTCAATTTAGCCTTTAGATCTAGTTCATACAAATGTGTGTGGTCCTATGCCGATTAGGTCCTTAGGTGGATCTCTTTACTTTGTCATTTTCATACATGATGCTACTAGAAAATTTTTGGTATATCCTATCAAATCGAAGGATGAGGTGTTCCCTACTTTCAAAAAATGGCTTGCTTTAGTTGAGACTAAAAAAGGAACTAAGCTTAAGGCTTTACGCTGAGATAATGGGGGTGAGTATACCTCACATGAATTAAGCCTTTTCTGTTAGTCTGGAGGGATTCATAAAGAGTTTACAGCTCCTTATACCCCAGTACGGAATGGTGTAGCTGAGAGGATGAATAGAACTATTCAAGATAGAGTAAATCTCTATGTTGCATCATGCAAACCTTTCACAAGTTTTTTGGGCAGTAGTAGCATTGACTGCACTTCATGTGATTACCCTTTCACCTAAAGAGTTATGGACAGGGAAGCCACCATATTATGATCATCTTTGAGTTTTTGGGTGTGAATCCTATGTTCATATACCCAAGAATCTCAGACAAAACGTGGAACATAAGTCAAAGAAATGCATTTTTCTTCGATATGGTCGAGATGGACAATTTGGATATTGCTTATGGGATCCTGAAACACGATCAGTGATTAGAAGTAGTGATGTCATTCTCAATGAGTCTAAGATGCATAAAGAGCCCATTAAGGAGGCTGAAGTGAGAAGAGTGGTGTTTGAGGATACTAGTCCTCCGGTTAGCTTGCATAGAATTCTACACATCGTGATGGTCAAGAGAAGGAATGACCCCTTATGAAGCTTGGTGGGGAAAGAAGCCAACACTTGATCACTGCAAAGTGTTTGGATCAGTAGCGTATGCTTATGTACCGTCTCAACTCAGACATAAGCTTGAATCGAAAGCAGAGAAATATGTATTCGTCGGATATGATGAGAAACAGATGGGTTACAGGTTATGGAGCCCCCTAACCAAACATTTTACTGTCTCCAGAGATGTAACATTTGATGAACAGAAAAGCTGGTATGCAGATCAGAGTCATACAGCTGAAGAATTTGAAGAAGAGATAAAAAGAAAAGAGAAAGGTAAAACAATCGTACAGGTAAACAAAGAAGACGAGGCAAGTACGTCCAGGACCAGAACAGGTATAAGGAACGAAGATGAAGACGGGTACTCAAACACACACGAAGAATATGAACTAAGGAGGTCAAACAGAGTAAGAAGATAACCGGAAAGATACTCGTATGATACATCGTATATAACTCAACAAGATTATGCATATATGGTTAAAGAAGAGGATGAGCCTCAGAGCTATGACAAAGCCAAAGGCAAGAAGCAATGGCAAGAAGCAATGGAAGAAGAACTCACCGCACTGGAAGAGAACAAGACATGGGAGCTTGTTCCTAAACCGAATGGTAAGAAAGTAATTGGAAATAAATGGTGTTCAAAATAAAGAAACTTGCAGATGGAAGGATAGCCAGACATAAAGCGAGACTGGTTATCAAGGGCTATGCTCAGACGCATGGCATAGACTATGACGAGACGTTCAGTCCGGTGGCAAAGATGTCAACCATAAGAACAGTGATTGCTATAGCAGCATCAAAAGGATGGAAGCTAAGTCGGCTAGATATAAAGAATGCATTCTTGAATGGATATATATCAGATGAAGTCTATATGGAACAACCGGAAGGGTTTATAAGCTCCAGATACCCAAATTTTGTTTGCAGGTTAAGAAAAGCACTTTATGGACTAAAGCAAGCCCCAAGAGCTTGGAACTACAGACTTGTGAAATATCTCAATGAACTTGGATACCAAAGTTCGAAGGCAGATGCAAGTCTACTCATCAAAAGGACAGAAGAAGGAATGATCTACATTTGTATCTATGTAGATGACATAATAATTACAGGTACCTCAGATGCAGGAATCACAGAGGTAAAGAAACTGCTAGAAAAGGAATTCAAAATCAGTGACCTAGGAAAGTTATCATACTTTCTAGGAATGGAAATCTCATATACAGATCATGTTGTATATGTCACACAAGAGAGGTATCTCTTGAACTTACTGAAGAAGTTCAATATGGAAAATTGCAGAGAAGCTTCAACACCGCTTGAAGTAAACCATAAACTCAGTAGATATAGTGGTACAGAGTTTAAAGATATGAAGAAGTATCAATCGTTAGTAGGAAGCTTAATATATGCTACGCTAACAAGACCGGATCTCAGTTTTCCGGTGGGAGTTCTCTCACAGTTTATGCATTGTCCGACAGAGCAACATTGGGTTGCAGGACAAAGAGTTCTCAGATATATCAAAAGAACTATAAAGGAAGGATTATATTATCCTTTTACGTCAGATATAAAGCTCAGAGCATACAGTGACTCAGATTGGGCAGGAAGTCAAGATGACCGAAGATCAACGCACGGGTATATGATATACCTAGGAGATAAGCTGGTAAGCTGGTGTTCGAAGAAACAACACACAGTAGCTTTATCGTCAACAGAAGCAGAATACAAAGGACTGGTAGAAGCAGCCAAAGAAGTAATATGGATGCAGACTTTACTTAAAAGCATGGGTATAGACCAAGGCATACCGATCATACACGGAGATAATATGAGCTCGCTGTATCTTGCAGCGAATCCTGTGTTTCATGCAAGAACAAAAAACAGATAGAGATTCAGTATCATTTCCTAAGGGAAAAAGTAATGGAGAAAGAGATAGAAATAGTCTACACTCCTACGAAAGATCAGATTGCAGATTCTGACTAAGAGCTTGGATGGAACAAAGACAAACAGATTCAAAGAGATGGTAGGTATAAAAGAAAGAAAGATATATGAAAGACCGGAAGAGGTCAAATTAGTGATTGAGGGGGAGCTGTTAAGGAAACACTCACGAATTTGACGCAACAGACAAAGAGAAAAACAGAATGTTCCGGAAAATCAGTGCACAGGTGTACAGTATGCGAAGTTAGTGCACGGTGTGCGCATAACAGAGCAATTAACCGCGGCGGGCGCGTAAGGCGCGCATAACGTGAATTGAAGAGTGACAACGCAGAGGAGCGCCAAAGAAAGTGTATATATATACAGCAAGTTTTGAAGAAGTGAGAGAGAGAATAGTAGATGATACGCAGAGGAGAACGAGAGACAGATATAGAGAAGACACCATAGATCGTGTATGAGTGAAGAGAGAGTTAGAAGTTCTCAGAAGACGCCATAGATCGCGTATGTACAGATGAATAACACAAGCCTGAAGTGTCGGGTCTTTCATCTGAAGAGAGATGGTAATAAGAAACTACTCACTGTAGGAGAGTCTCTGTAACTTGAGCAAGAAGAGGCCAAGCTTACTTGTACACATCTTCTCTAATTGAAAACACATGTTCATGTGGACGTCTGCGTGCAATCTTTACTTGTGAAGAATCTGAAACTATTTCGTGTTACGGTAAGAAGTTCCGTTTATCGTTAAGTGTCACGACTCGTTACTAAACGTACTTCAGTATCTTCTCTGTAAACGCATGTCTCAGTGAATAACAGTTTACTCAGTAAACATATTTCAGTAATTTTCGGTCAGTTACAGTTTCTCAGAAAATAAGATTTTTCGGTAGAACAACGAAGTATAACTCGTAGCAGAGTTCGAAGATTTGTATGAGAGATAGCTCATCTTGTAGCTAGACGTCTCTACTTTAAGCTGGTCACAGTTTCCGGTGGAATGGAGATGTACACACAGTACAAAAGTTAACCGGAAAGTAGCATTTTAGAACTGTGAAGTTTCCAGAAGGAAGTTCATTCGGTGAAGGAAGCTCACACACTACTTCCTTACTTCACATAAGTTCATCTGAAGCAATTACGAGCAGAACTAAGTTTATTTCGGTGAAGTTCCGTTATGATTACGGTGTCAGTCCAGTAACAGTCTGGTGAAGTTCCGGTGGAACTTGTGTCGCAGGATAACACAGTTAAGGCGACGTTAATTAGGCTGAACTACTGTTGATTACAGAAGTGTTCTGAATCACTCTAGTTTAGCATTCTACTACGGTGGCACGACAATTTCCGCAGGCCTGACAGAGTTCAAGCTTTGTCGCGAAACCCACCTTCAGGGCGAAAGTATTTCCGCAATAGTGGCGTTAGAGCTGAAGGTTTTCGCCAACAAGTTTGATATGTCAAAATTATAACACCATCATTGGCCTAATAGTAATTGTACCATTATCTTTCTTATCTTTATTTCTTCTTATCTTCTTTTTGCAAGAAAGAATTTATGCTATAGAACACAATAGGAGAAGTTAAGAAGATAACAAACTGAAGTTTCAAAAACTTGCTACTAAGAGCAAGTACAAAGATGATGGTGTTTTCCTCCCATGCACTCTCAAGGTAGATCTTAAATAGTGATCTAGAAAACTCTAGATAGGGAGTTACAAGGTAGAGTTATGTTGGCTCAGTTTGATATCTAGGGAATTCATGTACATATAAGGTAGAAATGGGTAATAGAACATGGGCACCCACCACCATAGTCCCCATATGGGGCTTAGGATGGTTTAATAGAACTAACAAATATGAATGATTTTTTAGCTAAATAGAGAATAATCTATGGAATGTTCACTTCATCATCCAATCAAGGGTCCTCCCCCTAGACCCCCACTAGGGAGACCGTTGGCCGCCTAGGTCCCCCAACCACGGGGATTGTTGGACCCTTCACTACCACTCCCTACTACCCTAGACCCCACAATTGGGGACCCTAGTAACTCTCTTTCCTTAAAGTTCTTTAGATGCTCCAATTTGACCTTGATCCAACATGCAATTTGGGATTCTCATCAACTGGGTAATGTAGGCATGTCTTGTCCTCATAATGTGGACATCACAAGATGTGGATTAGTACATACAATCATGAAGGATAGACATTGTTCATATACTAACACCCCCCTCAATGTTTATCAATGGATAAATCAAGTAGTTCTTGGTCCTATTCCCATCTGTTGAAGATGCTTGTTGAGCTCCTTTTTTCAAGTGCTTTGGTGAATATATTAGCACAATTTATCTCCGCTTGAATCTAATATTCTAACTCCATAGTGTAATGTTCAATTGGCTTAGAAACATAATGGTATTGTACTTCTATATGCTTGGTGCAAGCATGAAAAGTTCGGAATTTGCAATTGTTGCAATCTTTTGCACACACTCTATTCAAGGGGTCTCTTGAGTACATACATTTATTGTTTTTTTAATTACATAAAAATAGAGATTAAAATGAGGGTGGTGGTTTGAGGAGGCATGAAAGTTAAAATTTTGTTTCTTTTATGGAGAGCCTTATGTTTTATTTGCAGAAATGATGATCTACACCCATCCTTATCTTAATCACTATTTTTATGAGTTTCTAGAAAGAACCCTCTAAGTGGCTCATTATTTACAGAATATATAGAAAATATAATTTCACTTATTCCTTTCTAGAGACATTTGAATATGTCCATGCACACACAAAATGGTGCTATATAAAAAAATGCAAAGTAGATTAGTAACTCAATAAATTAAACTCCAAACTTCAACATTCCATTAGTGATAACATGACCCCAAATGAAAAAGGAACTCACCTCAATTGATTAAAGAGAAAATGAAATGGATGGGTAGTCACATGTCCCATCAAAGAACAAAAATAATTATGTTCCATGTAAAAACATATGCACGGAAACGTATCTTGGAGGATTTAAATTATTGTGATTATGAATGATATGCTGAAATTAAGTGCTCATTATGAGGTTTAATGAAGTCTTATAGATCTATTGTGATTCTTTAATAATTAATTAAGGGGAAGTTCTAAATAGAAAAAATGTTTAACAAACACATTATAAAAATTATCCAACCAAAGAAAAGAATGTAAATCCCTATCTAAATGAGGTATAGGTCATTTTACGATTACTTTCTTATTGGGTCCAGACGAACTCCTTGAGTAGAAATGATATGCCCTAATTATTCTAATTTACTCTGGAAAAAATAACTAAAATATTGAAATGCCATCTTCGATGAACCATTACTCCTTCAAATCTTTGAAATTCTAAGAAAGAATTTCCTTGAATCATCTTGAAATAGAAAAAATAATCACGACATTGTTTCCACATTGTTGTTTCCACCTCAATGTGCACAAAGTAATTGTATTTTGGCTATCCAAGATGTACGTAAAGGAGAGAGAGAGAGAGAGAGAGAGAGAGAGAGAGAGAGAGAGAGATGCAAAGCATTTCTATAAACATTTTTGGCCTCTATCTACTACTTGAAAATCAAACTTAGCTCAAAATTAGTGAAGGTTCCATCAAATGCATGTTCTCAGTGAGGATAAGAACCATTTTGTGTTTTACGCTTATATCCATGATGCATTTATTAATGATAGAGCAAGTATTTGATAATAGAAAATGTATTCCAAAATGGTTGGTCGGAAATTGACAGATCGTAAGTTACGTTTCACAAAACTTGAGCTATGATAAAAAGTGACCTAGACAAGCTACATATGAATGTCCAAAATATATGCAATGATAATCTAATATATAGAGTTTGACATTCTGAAATTTAATTTTTGTTATAGCTATATGGTATGAGATGATTAGTAAAAGATATGCTTACATTCTTAGTATTACTTGACACCTATGATAACAAAATGACCACAAAATGGACACAAAAATAAACATGAACCATAAACTACATATGCAACATCATGAAAACTTAAGCATAAACTTATGTTCATGATAATTGCAATGGATCGTGTGTGGTATGATGTTATTGATTTTTACAATGAATTTTGCTAATTTCACATTTGTAATTGATTTACTTTAGGGATTCCATCCTATATGAAGTTTCTAACAAATATATGTAAGTATATCTTGTTCACATTCCAAGAAGCTAGAAAATAAGGCATAATAGGTGAAATATATCAATTATAGATGGAAACTTAATATCGTAGAGTGAGGTAATGGAGATCACATCAGCATTTCATTATGTAATCAAGATTAAAAATTCACATCCACACTCTTCTCGAACTCCAAATGTTACTAAACTTAGATGCTGAAGAGCCTAGAAATAACCTACATCTTGTTTCTAGTTGGGAAGCTCTTTGGATGAACTTGCGTTCCTCTTGTATTATAGCATTTAAACATGTCCTATCATGATTGAATCTAGATTTATTGGCCGAGCAGATTATGTTCCAATGTGTCTAGAATTATTTATCATAATTATCATTGAGCATTATCATGGAACTGCTCCTACTAGAAGACAAAATATAAACAAAATTTTGAAATTTCAAGTTGGACCATCATCCAATATGAAAAACATGGGAAGTGAAATTAAAGAACTTTTTTATTCCATTAAAAAATATTTAGTACAATTTTCAACAACCTTTGTTTGACTCTACAAATTTCTAGATGGTCGGGGACATAGATAAAGAGAGGTGCCAAAATCATATGAGAGAAAGTTCAAAACCATATATTCTCTGATTTACCAAAGTAGATTTTGAAAAGAATAATATTTTAGCTTTATATTGGGATGTTTGATCATTTAAAAAATGTGGGAAGACAAGTTGTAACCTTAGATGATGGAGCTCAAATTGAAAGGATGGAAACATCAACTACACATCAAGGGATATGCGTTCCTCCAACATATTTCAATCAAATTATTGGAATTTTGTAGAAATAAGAAAATAAACATTTCAACTGGTTTGGCCTAGATCGTTAGGGGTTTTGGAGATCTAAAAAGATAATTTTATGACTATATTTTGGATATTTAAGAAAAGTTTAAGTCATTTAGACTTTGTTTCTATATTGGAGGAAGCATTCCACTTGATTAAAGTAGATCAATACTTGCTTAGATCATCTTCTATATATGTAGCCACAACCTTGTCTCCTAGTTTGATTATTTTTAAATTGATTTCGTTTTTAAATTTTACTGTTCAGAATATGCATAGAGATAGACAAATAATAAAATATCTTTATATGTTGGAATGGACTATACATCCCTCCAGCTTTCAAAGATGAACATGGAAGTTATTGCACCTAAAATAGTTAATCCTACTTAGAGAACCAATATCTTCAAGACAAACAAGTTTTGCACTTCACTAGACATGCACACTTACACACTTGCTCACTCCCCAATCGGGTTCTTTTAGATTATGTAGAGAAATGGCACAAGATTTGGGACAACTTTCAGAAACTTAATTAGATTTCTAAAAACCCAAAGATTACAAGAAATGAGTGAGATATGTCTAATTAACTCTGCTCAACACTAAGAGCGATCTAGATCATTCACACAGAATTTTGTGTGCTAGCTATGGAGAGTCAAAATTTGTTCAAATCCCTCAAGCAAACAAGATAAGGGCTTGCTTAGCTTATGGGTCTACTAGGTTGCTTCCCAAAACATTGTAAGAGCACATACATACATGGTTCATACCGAATTGAATTTGATTATGTGTCAAAATAGAGTTGGAAAGATTCCCTATAAGTTAGGGATCACTTTCTCTAAATTATAGGAAATAAATAACACCTAAGTGTGGTTAAAACTTTTTCTATTGATGGGGGATTTCAAATTCAAATTGAGTCGTGATTTTTTGTGGGCTCCTTGTGGCTCCAAGTGGCATCATTTTATGGTTAATTTGAGACTTGCATGAATCTTCAAATTCAACACTCCCCCTTAAGCTTGAAGCTTTAGTTCTTCATCCTAGATCCAACAGTCCAATGCATTTCTTGAATGTTTTTTAGATTCCTTGAATCCACAACTTTGGTGAACACTTCAAAACATTCGTCCTTGGTACTTATATGTTGCACTTGAACCTTGCTAACCAACACCTTCTCTCTGATATAATGATAGTGTACCTCTGTGTGTTTACTTCTAGCATGAATATGGGATTGGCAAAAAAAAGTATGCATTCTCAAATTGTCACACATGATTGGAAATTGATTCACCTAAAAACTTAACTCAATCATTAACTTTGTGAGCCATATAATCTTACAAGTAACTTGAGATAATGCCCTATATTCAACTTTAAATGAGGATATAGAAACTGTGGGTTGTTTCTTTACCATCCAAGACATAGATTTGTTACCAAGCATTAGTACATATCCACTTCTACTTCTTTTATCTTCTCTGGATCCAACCCAATCCGTATGTCTATGTGATTTTACCTATAATTCATCTTTAAAAGCATAAAATATACATTCATTGAGTGTACGCTTGAGATATCTTAGCAGTCTCTTTACTGAAAGTAAATGTGGGACTTAGGCTTTAGATCTCCAAGCTCTGAGGTCTTGAAATCCTTTTTGAGCTTCCCTTTGATCTCCTTGATACCTTCTTCATGGCCTTCTGTAGTAATTAGATCATCTATATATACACATTAGTAGACAAATAATTTACCTTCCTTTTTGTAAAACAATGATGGATCTCCCTTGCTTTGATTGTATTCACAACTGACTAGATACTCAAGACGTCTTTGATTCCATGTCCTTAGGGCTTACTTGAGACCATATAATGCTTTCCTCAACCAGCAAACATAGCCATCCTTGAGTTTTTCTCCAAATCCTAATTGTTGGTCCATGTACACAACCTCCTCTAGCTCTCCATTGAGGAAATCATTCTTCACATCAAGTCATGTTAGAGTTTGAGGTATATGAAGGCATGCAAACAACATAAAGAGAAGAAGAAGAAGAAGAAGAAGAAGAAGAAGAAGAATAAGAAGTTTGGAGCACAACAAAAATATTCAATGTTTTACCAAGTAAATCTATAAAATTAAGTAACGCATTAGGGTTATAGGCATATACACAAGTAAGGGGAAAAAACCTCCTAAAGAGGGAAGAAAGCGTTGATCAGATCTTGTAGACACACATACACTGAGATAGTACAAAAAAAAATCTCACAAAAGTACTCACAAAATAGAGAGAGACAAGAGACTCAACACAAGATTGGGTATAATCTCCTCCCACATACTCTGATGCACAAGTCTATTAGAGTACCTGTATGTAAAGAGTACGTGTATGCACAAAATTGGATAGGAATAACTACTCAGCATGGTCCCTAAGGATGTAAGTATACCTTCAAGGGAGAAGCTTATATGGGTACATCTCAGGAGATGAAGACTTGCCAATCTTCAGCAGCAAGGATCAACCAACAAGGGAAGAGCAAGAGAGGCTAACCACATGGTGTGCAAAGGATGCTCTTGCAAGGTCATATTTACTAAACTCAATTTCAGATTTCTTGTTACCTCATGTTAGAAACTGTAAAACCTCTCAAGAGACTTGGAAAGTGCTTTTCATCATACTTCTCCTCTAACACAACAGCTAGCAGGAATCAGTTGTGGATGGAATTCACAGCTCTAAAGAAGCAATCAAAGCAAGGAGTGGCTAACTATGTAACCAAAATGAAGGATGTTCTAGACAATCTTGCAAGCATTGGAGAAGAGATAGAGGAAGAGCACATAGTGAGTTTAGATCATCAACAGGATTAAAGCTGATGATAAGTGGGAGTCCTTCACCACTGCAATGGATCTCTACATGCATATGCAGATACCTAATCTCAACACCTTGATGGGACCAACTCTTCACACATGAATCAAACCCAACAGAAATGGTGACAATTCTAGAGGTAACCAATCTTCTGCCCTTTATACATAAAAGAATAAAGCTAAGGATAAAGTTCAAAGTAGGAAACAAGATGAAGAGGATAGTACCTCTCAAGCTAAATATGCAGGAGGAGGAAGAGGTGCTAGAGGTAGCGGTAGAGGAGGTAAGAAAGGTAGGGGAGGCCCTACAATAGTTCACCATGCAACATATGTGGTGTCAACACCCCACTACTGAAGAATGCTACAAAAATACAAGGAACCAAAGGGGAAGAGGCTTCCATAGAGGAGGCTATGGAAAAACAAGAGGCATGTATAACAGTGGTGGTGGCAACTAAATCCATAACTACAATCAAGGCTACAAAAGCAACAATTATCAAGGAGGCCTTAGAGGAAGAAGGGACTTCAATATATACAATGAAGATTAAGAAGATACACTACTCATTATGAACATGACATCCAAGCAAGGTAAATATGATGAGCATCTCTTTTACATTGACTTAGGTTGTTCAAATCATGTTGTAGGGAATGTAGCACTCTTATCTGATCTTAAATAACCAAAGGGAAAGCATGAGGTACAAACAGGTGATGACACCAAGCATTCAGTCAAACAAATTGGAAATGTTAAGAGATCTGATGGTAGTATGAACCTTTTGAGCAAAGTTTTGTATGTGCCTACCATAACCAAAAATTTAATTACTGTTGGTCATATAGTAGGAAAAGGTCTACTTGTCACTTTCACAAAGCATGGAGCATATGTGGAAGACCCCCAACAAGGATTCAAAAGGATTGCAAAAGGTGAGGAGTCAGGTAGATTGTTTACATTTTAAATTGAAGACACAAGGAACATAGCACTATTCAGTTATAGAGACCAAACCCAATCTGAGTTGGAAATATGGCACAAGAGGCTAGGACACATATGAGAGAGAACTCTAAAGCAAATTTGCAGGGATAAAAGTGTGCTTGGGGTTCCTAATGTGACCAAGCAACATATGATGTACAAATGTGGATCTTGCCAATTTGGCAAAGCTCATAGGCAACCATTCAACAGGAAAGGATACATCCATGAAGATTATTTGGAGCTTTTACACATTGATGTGTGGGGTCCTAGAAAAGATCCATCCATCTCAGGTTTTTTGGTATATTTGGCAAGCCTTGATGCTTGCCCAAATATTAAAGTTTTAATTGACAATGAGTATGACTATCCATAAGGTCACATATGAACACCTCTTGTAACATCCATGAGTTTAACTCAAGATAAATGTAAAAGAGAGTAATAGAGAGAATCGCATGGCTATACGAGTTGAACTTCATGTCAATTGAGTGATTGGAATCGAATGAATTAGAATCCTAAAAGATAGGATCACTTTTACGTGGTAGATTCAAAATCCAAATCGGGAACACATATATAAAAGACCCTGACTTTTAGTCGCATGTTGTAGAGCAAAAAGAAGGACACATTGACCTTCAAGCTTCTGGGTACACTAAGCCCACAAATATATGAGTAAGTATACATCATCTCCCTTTTATCATACATTCATAATTGTTGGGTAGGTGGATGGAAACTGCAATAAATTAGTAGGTACTACCAAACCCTGCTTAGTACCAACCTCTTGTAGCTTTTGAGTTGATTTGTGGGCCCTGTTAGCTTTCCAATGACAATATACAAGTACCTATGTACTTTTCAAATGATGTGAGAAAAGATTGAATCAAAACAGACTACTTTGTATGAGCTAACCAATCATTAATGGATGATTACATGAAGATTACGAATGAAGAAGTAAAGAAAAGACTCAAGCTTAAATGCATGAAGTCAATGAAAGAATCAGAAACAAATGTTTTGTACATTTATGTATAATAGCTTTGGAAAACACTTTGAAATAGTTGATGGAGTGACGAGTTTATATCCACATGTATATATAAGCTCATATATAGTCGTGCTATAGATGAGAGATGTAGAATAGATGAGAATATAGAAAATACATTTCAAGATTCTGAAGAGATAGATGTGTAGAGAGTTTTCTCGTGAGTTAGGGACTGGTTTTTCTTAGAATTCTCTCAGCTTGATCACGTGGATGAGAAAATATTTTGTACACATCTAATTCAGAAGCTAATCAAGCTATGATCAAAGTTTGATGATCTAAATTCTCTTCAGGTTGTGTGTATGACAAGTAGGAACATTCATATGTAGAAGTCTGCAAGTGAAGTTCTCAAAATCACACATTTTCCTGTTCGAAGATTTGCTTGGATCTCAATGCTTAGTGTAGATTTTTTTTTATGTTTTAGCATTCAAAATCTAAGTTAGAAGGTAAGGAAGCTTTGTCCAAAATCATTTAGCAAAATGGGTTAGATTCTAAGAGAAATCAACTTAAGAAGTTGACCATGTCAAACTCGTCATTTTTGGTAGGCAATTTATGACACGGGTTTGATCTAAGTGATCAAATTAGAAACCTAGTAGTTCTTCTGAAGAACTAATGATCGTATATGATTGCACAAAGGTAGTATGGACATGTGAGTATAATTTGAATGATTAAAATCGAGGTTATATGCAGAGATTGAAGTTCATTCCTGAAGGAGACTCTTGAAGATGAAGAAAACTTTATACAAAGAAGTATTTCTTAACATATGTGAAGACATTTGGAGATTAAAGGTCTCTACTAGTGGTATCAGAGCTGAAAGATCAAATCAAGGTAAAGAAGAAGCAAGGAGAACATCGATTGTTGTAGATATAAAAGATCTTGTGAATTGAAGGAGCAAAGAGTAAAGTTTGGAAGAAAACTAGAAGGAGAACAAAGCATGAGTTCAAATGATCAAGAAGGATTATAGATTTATATCAAAGGTACATTATATCACATAAATCTTAATAATTGCAGACACAAAAGTCAAGAGATGGGAGAAAGCTTCCAGATTGACAAGCTAGATAGAGAGAAATATCCAGCATGGTCCATGATGATGGAAGCACACCTTATGAGCAGAGACTTGATATCATTTATTACAGGACAAGAAGAAAAGCGTGAGTTTAAGGATCCAAGTGTTCCAACAAGAGAAGAACTTGTAGAATTAAAGAATTTGATGAAGAGAGATGCTCAAGCGAGGAGTATCATTTACATGGCTATAAATGATTATCTTCTACCACACATTAGAGGATTAGAAAGTCCATCAGATATATGGAATGCCTTGTAAGAACGTTTCCAAAACACAACCAAATTGAGGAAGGCTTCACTATGGGCTGAATTTACAACATTCAAAAAGAAAGGCTCTCTGTCAATTTCTAACTATGTTAGAAGGATGAAGGACATTACAGATAGTTTGGGAGTAGTAGATGAAGAAATTGAAGAAGAAAAGTTGGTAAGGCAAATACTTACAGGTCTAAGAGAAGATGAAAAGTGGAAACCTTTCATATTGTGTACATAACTACCATTAGATCATTTTACTCCTAATCTTAATCAATTGTTAGGACATATGCTAATATTTGAGCAAGACATTAAAGGAGAGAATGATAGAGGTTCAAGTCAAGCAATGTATTCAAAGGATAAGAAGAAGAATGCTAAAGGCAAGCAGACAAATGATGAAGAAGGATCTTCAAATCAAGTAAACTTCATGAAAGGGAAGATGAATTTCAGAGGTAAAGGAAGAGGAGGTAAGAACAAAGATAATACTAAAGCTTATTGGATTTGTGGGAGAATAAATCATTTGGCAAATGATTGTTGGTATAACAATCAAAATAGTGGAAGTCATGATTAGAATTTTACTCCTAGAGGAAGAGGAGGTAGAAATCAAAGAGGCAATTTCAGAGGAAGAGGTGGTAGAACCTCATTTGCTAGAGGAGGAGGAAGGCGTTTTCAAACTCAATACTATAACAACACATATTGCAATTATGCTTCAGATCGGAAGGAAGACTTGACTCTTATTCTTAATGCAACTCATGAAGTAATCAATGAAGATCAAATGGTGTTTTATATTGACTGAGGATGTAGTAATCATTTTAGTGGTAATATTTCTTTAATGACTTATATGGAATTTAAAGTGAATGGACATACAGTTCAAATAGGAGATAACACCAAACACAAAGTTGAGAGCATTGGATCAGTGAAGATAAGGAGTGGAAGTACACTCCTAGGCAAGGTACTTTATGTTCCAACAATCCCTAATAATTTAATAAGTGTAGGGCACATTGTTGAGAAGGGATATGAAGTCAGATTTACAAGTGATGGTGTTTATGTTGAAGATCCAAGTCAAGGATATAGAAGCATTGTCACAGGCAAAAAGGAAGGATGATTATTCACCCTCAAAGTTCAAGGTAATGTGGGACATGCATTGTTTACTTATGGAAGACAAAAGATGTCTGAATTGGAGCTATGGCACAAGAGGTTAGGACATTTTAATGAAAGGGGAATTAAAGAAATGAGAAATAATGTTGCAGTGCTTGGTCTACCAAATATTGAAGGTCAACATATGATATACAGATGTGCATGCAATAAGCAAGGATACAGGTATTCAAATATGCTTGAATTGGTTCATACAGATGTGTGGGGTCCTTCAAAGGACTATAGCATAAATGGATCAAGGTATTATGTGCTATTTGTTGATGATGCAACTAGATGGATTACTCTATATGTGATCAAGGATAAATCTGAAGTGTTTGAGACATTTAAACACTATCATGCCTATGAAGAAAGGATTACAGGACAAAAGCGCAAATGGTTGAGATTAGATGGAGGGGGAGAGTATTTCTCTAAAGAATTTTATGATTATATGTGGAATGCAGGCATCAAAAGAGAAGGGACTTGCACGTACTACCCACAACAAAATAGAGTTGCAGAAAGAAGAAATAGAACTCTTTTAGAGTTTGCAAGATCAATGATGAAGGAAAAAAGTATCCTAATTATATATGGGCAGAAGCAATTAATACTGCAACTTATCTTGTGAATAGGTTGCCTTGCAAAGCTTTGGAGGGAAGGACTCCTTATGAAGAATGGTGGGGTAATACTCTTGATCACTGCAAAATATTTGGATGTTTGGCATATGCTTATGTTCCATCTCAATTGAGACATAAGTTAGAACCTAAAGCAGAGAAATATATATTCATTGGGTATGATGATAAACAGATGGGATACAGATTGTGGAATCCATCCACAAAACAATTTCTTGTTTCAAGAGATGTTACATTTGATGAGCAAAGCACATGGTTTACAGGATCAAATAATGTTTGTACAAATCTTTAAGAAATCAAAAGGAAAGGGAAGTCAAAGATGAAGGTATATGAAGAAGACATTAATAATGATATTTGTAGAAATGAAATGCAGGACAATTATGAAGATAGACCAAGGTTTGATCCAGAACAAAATGAAGGAGAAACTTAATGAAGTGCAGAAATTAGAAGATCATCAAGAGATAGAAAACAACGTATCAGGTATAGTTATGATACCTCTTTCTTGACAACCAAAGATTATGCTTACATTGCGAAGACACATGAAGATCCATCCACATATGATGAAGCTAAAGGAAAAAGCAATGCAAGAAGAGTATGATGCTCTACTTGAGAATGAGACATGGGAATTGGTGCCAAGGCCAAAGAATCAGAAGGTGATTGGATGTAAGTGGGTGTACAAGACAAAGAGGTTTGCAGATGGAAAAGTGTCTAGATACAAGGCTAGACTTGTGGTCAAAGGATATGCCCAGAGACATGGAGTGGAGTATGATGAAACCTTTAGTCTAGTAGCCAAGATGTCTACAATCAGAACTATAATTGCAATTGTAGCATGTAAAGGTTGGAAAATGTCTCAATTAGATGTAAAGAACGCATTTCTAAATGGATATATTGCAGATGAAGTATACATGGAGCAACCAGAAGGTTTCAAAGAGTCAAATGAATCAGATTTTGTGTGCAAGCTTAAGAGAGCTTTGTATGGTCTAAAACAAGCTCCAAGAGCATGGAATTAGAGATTGGTCAAGTTCTTGAATTAAGTTCGATATCAAGCCTCAAAGGCAGATAGTAGTTTTCTAGTGAAATCAAATGAAGATAGGTACATTTATGTGTGTATTTATGTTGATGACATTATTGTCACACGTACAGATGCTCAAGGAATGAAGGAGCCAAAGAAGCATATAGAAAATGAGATTAAGATAAGTGATTTGGGAAATTTGTCTTATTTCTTATGGATGGAGATTATATACACTCAACATGGAGTGTATGTTACACAAGAAAGCTATATGAAAAATCTTTTGATGAAGTATGACATGGAGAATTGTAAATCCTCAACCACACCATTGGAGGTTAATCATAAGTTAAGCACGTATCGAGGAGAAGAGTTCAAGGACATGAAGAAATATTATAGTTTGGTAGGTAGTTTAATCTATGCTACCTTGGCAAGACTAGATCTTTCATATGTAGTTGGTGTGATAATGGACCTCTATATGCTTGGTCCTAGCATGATAAATGGGGTTTGTTGCAAGATTTAATGAACTTGTATTATCTACAAAAACATTTTAATATATTTTGATTGAATCAAAGTAGTGTCTCCGTAAAATTGCTTAAAGTGAAATCCTTATTAGTTATGAAAGTTCATGATATATTATAGCACAAATTGGTTTCACAATTTAAGCTTGCCATCAGCAACATGTATGTCATTAGAACCACTTAACAACATATCATCATTATAGTCAACAATGGATAGAACAACGACGTCTACATACTTTAGAAACACGCCACATTCAGATTAAGTATTATAATATCCATGTGTTAGTTTGTAATTCTTAATACCAGAAAGTTTATGGACAAAAGACACATTTAAAAAACAAAACTATATCTTCAAAAACACATCAAATTAAAAAAATATACCGAATATTTTAAACAATGATAATAAATGCATTTATGAAGAAAGGATATCTAAATGAGTTAAATGGATATACCCATGGATGTCTACTCAATTTATCACGCCCAAAAATAGAAAATCATAGTCCAAAAAAGCTATTCTTTGTTGTTGGTGAGTAATTAAGATAAGCGAGGGGGAAGTTGACTTGGAATTTATTTTGTGGCTTTCACAATCATGAATTCCACATCCATATACATGGATACATTTTCCACATATCAATAGACCAACACATAAAATCGTTGATTTCAATATTTTCTCACCATTATAGAGGTAATAAACTCTACACATATCATCAACAAGCTTCATGAAAGGATATGTAATCGATGAAAACATCTTCTTGATTAATTGCACATTAAATCATCTTATAATGTGACTCCACTACCATTAGATATTATAGGTATATTTTTCTCGACTCCGGTGAAATAATAAGAGAATTTTATTTATAGTTTCTTTGTTTGGAGCTAGCTCATGAGGTGATATAGTTCATTTATAGATCATATGTTTGGTTTCATAAATGTAAAAATATCTATGATCTATGCCCACAAGAAACAATCAATGATCATTATATGATTTATCATCACTAAGCTCTAAACTAATTGCACATTCCTCAATCTAAACCATGTTAGAAGACTCAAATTTAAAAGCACAAATTTGTGGCACGAATATTTTACTTTTATCTTTGCATTCTTAAAAAATAAGTTAGGAAGGAATATTTACTGTCATGAGGAATGAGATAAGAAAGAGAGCTCACACACACTCTCACAATCAACGAGAAGAGCACACACACACATTGAGGCAAGGAAGAATGATCTTCTTCTCCTATTACATGAAAGGAATGTACAAGAATGACCTAAAAAAACAATACAAAAAGTGCAATATATAAAGAGCACTACATGAGGAAAATCCTAATGTATGCGAATGAGTGAGCTCACAAGAAACAAATGTGCCATCACTCTCCATTGACAAATCTAGTAAAGCTCAATGAAGTATCCCTAACATATACCAGCGTGACCACTATACATGTCAAAGAAATGAAAAAGTGATACATACAACCAAATACTTTCATATGTGATAAGTTTGGCATTTTACCTATAAACTCCTCTTCAAGTGTAACTTAATGTACGATAGCAGTCTGAGTTCTATTCATGCTGTATATAGTAGTATGCACAACTTCTACCCAATAACAATGAGGCATATTCTTCTCATCCATCAAGGCTCTTACTATTTCTCTAATATGTTTATTTTTGCATTCAACAATAGCATTCTCTTGTGTTGTCTACCTGCATGAAAAATGACATCGAATTCCATGACTTTTAAGAAAGTTTTTTGGCACACTTGACATGTATTCACCTCCTCCATCAGACCTTAATGTCTAAATATACTTTCTTGTCTTCTTACACACCATAGCATTAAAATTATAGAAGTGAGTGATCACCTTACTCTTCTCTTTCATGAAATATACTCTTACTTTATGTGTACGTTCATCAATGAAAGTAACATAAAACCTACAACTATCCATAAATATGGTCTTTCTAGGATCCCAAACATTTGTATCTACTATATTATATCTAGCACATTCTCACTAACATGCTTATCATGTGGGAATGATGCTCTTGAAATGTTTACCAAAGTGACAGGCAGCACATACCTTTTGTATCTCTACAACCTTGAAATTTGGTGGTCCATTGACAATATCCTTTGATTGCATCAACTTCACACTCTACAAGTTTTCATGTCTGATTCGTTTGGGCTAGACCTCTATATCAGCAATAAATCCTCCACCTTTTGCAAACATGGTTGCATTCATTTATGGAATTTTCACATTTAAGATGAACATCCTACCCACTTTGTTTCATTTTGAAATCAATCTTCCATCTTGTTTGTACTCTTCTACATATAACCCATCACCATTGAAACTGACTTGTAATCCGTGGCCAACCATTTTCCAATAGAAACCAGATTCTTTGTTATATTTGGAACATGCAAAACATGAACAAGATGTTTTACCTTCCCGTCCTCCATAGAGAGTGCTATATTTCGTGTATGCTTGATAGGGTGTGATCTATCATCACCTGTTTTAACATATCCAAGAACTAGTAATTTCTACAAACTCCTAAACCATTTTGCATGATTTTTCATGTGATTTGAAGCACCTTGAATCAACATATCTGACATTAACATTTGATTTTGAACCATCAGCACACCTTGTATTCATCATGTGATGTTGTACCATGAACAACTTCTTCAAATCATCTACACTTATGGATGCATATTTGTTTTCTTGCCTTTTTTTATTTTGATTCTTCAACCTACAATCATGTTCAAAGTGTCCATATTTACCACAATTCTAGCATCCTTTAGTGTCATTACCTGAATCATTTCTTTAGAATTTTTTGCAGCCTCTTTGGCTCCCCCTACCCCGAAACTATCCTCTACCTCCTACAGGATTCTTGTGTTGACCTTGGTCTTGGTTATTGTGTTCTCTTTCACTTCCAAAGCTTCAATATCTACCTCTTCCTTTGCCAGAGTAGAATACCTGCTCAAAACTAAGCTTTCATTACAAGTTCGAGTCCTCACCAAAATTCTTTTCTTCAATAATCAACGTGGACCCAAGATTAGCAAAATTTGGAATATTATCCCTAGTATGAATAAATTTTTTAAACTACTTATATGCAACTCCTTGACCACAAAGGCACACTTCCACCATATCATCATCATCTACATTCATGCGAATAGATGCAACGGACTCACATATGCTTTTGACTTTCAAGCTCTAGTGACTTAGTGACACGCCCTTTTTCTCCAATGTATGTAGCTCGTTCTTGAGTTGCGATTTCCATGCCTTTGTATCAGTATCATACAATCTGACCAAACAATTTCCAGACTCTTCTAGAGTCTTTCCATCCTATATGTGCCCAATCATTCTATCTTGTATGGTACGAGATAGCCAATACAATACCTCTTGTGCTCCTTGCTTTCATTCTCTCCTTTTATGTACTTCCAATAGCCTTTTCCCATCAGGAAATTTTTCATTTTGAATCTCTAAGCATGGAAGTCGTTCATAAGGTGACTCATTCCATTCACGTTTGCCATTTCCACACCAATTCACAACACTCCTCAAACAATACAAGTAGTTCTTCTACTTGAACACTATCCTACTTTGACCTGACAGTTCGATCTCAATAAAACAAAGTTTTCATGTACCAACACTACATGGAATCACTTGAAATTCTAGATTTGGAATATTTGAGTGTTTTCAAATAAGACGCAAGTTACAGTTTTGCAAATTGACGTGGTTGTTTTGTGGGTTTCACCTTGTGGGCTCAAAATGGGGGTCAAAATATTTTGACATCTATCTAAGGCCATTTGTGATTCATATGTTTTCCATGCCTTCTCAAATACTCTTCACCGTCGGCCTTCTCCATGAGCTCTCTACAACCACACTGGCCCTGATACCATGTCACGTGTTACCATTAGTGTCCATGTGAAAGGCCAACTGGCCACCGGACACTTCTTTGTATATGTTCTTTTATAAATCATATAGTGGCATGGTCAATCATAGACTGTAAGTTCGACTGCATTTGTAAGACCTAAGAAGTCTGTCTTCATGCTCCTTGTGTACCATGTTTTCTGTGTATTTAGCAGCCTCTATGCAAAGCACTATGTGCGGCGTTAAGAGCTTGGTTTTCTACCCCCAGGATATCTTCATGGAGCTCTGGAGAAGGAGAGGTGCATCACCATCGAAATACCTCACTGGTATGAGAGCAGTTCGAGGCAAAAGCTTTGTTCCCCCCCAAGGCTTACGAATAAGGCGACAACCAAGGCATAGACCTTGGCATACCTTGTCATCGGAGTCACCGAAGTCACCGTTGGCTGCGTGCGAGGGAGGACCTCAACAATCAAGGAATATAGAGGTTCCTAGTGCTTCCCAGGAGATCGCCCATCCCAGTACTAATCCCCCCAAAGCTTGCTTAATCGTGGCAATCTCTAGCCACTAAGCAACACTCTTGTGGTGTCTAGAGAAGTGGAAAGACTAAGGTTGACATTACCTTGAACAAGTTTTGGTCCCTCAAAGCTTCAGTCTTTGCTTGCAAAGCCTATTTCTGAAGATTATTTGGGGTGTCTTTTGGAGCTAGTTTGGAGTACTTTCGCACATACCTCTCTTCACACAGGTCTAAGAACATCAAGAAGGGTGTTCCTTGTACTTCTCTGACAATACATATCAACCTTTGGGGCTGTTCTTTCAGCCACACTCATAAAACTATAGGTTTCTCGAGAGGTTTTTAGTTTTGGTGGGAGTAGCCACTACAAATTTATGCAGGTTTTTGAGCCTAAAACATCAAAGTTGACAGAAACTTCCAAGTGTTATTGGCTAGCTTTTGGGCTGTGCAATCAGCCTCTTATTGTCATTTTACTGCATATATTGAGCACATACAAACCATGTATGCTTCTATGGATACCGCTTATTTACGTCCATGTGGTCATTGATATAGCGGTTACGTTTTTGCATAAAGCCTTTTACATTTGATACTAGACTTACTAAGCTCTTCAATGCATTTGAGAAATCTGAAAAGAGTTACGTATAGCCTGAGATATGAGATTCTAAAGTTTACTATTCTAAGTGAGTATAGTAGAGAACAAAGCAGAGAAGGAGTAAACGATGAATGTATACATTCACATATGATTACAACTACATTGGGAATGAATATTTGCACAATGCGAGTAGAATGATGGAGCTATGGAGTAAGCTTTTCAATCTCTACAAATGAGCATGAAATGGGCATGAATCAAGTATTGCTTTGGCGACTTCCTTCTTGCTCCTTTTATAGCCACTTTTGGACGTGTAATATTACCTCAGCTAATGGATTTGCAGTTTTAGGTAGTTAGAGCCACGAAATGGATTTTTAGATCCTGGATGACTTAAGCCATTCTTTCTTTTACAATTACAAGAGATAAAATGTACTCTTTTACAAGACGTGTTCATATCTCTACACAAATTAACATCTTATCAATCATATCAAGAATGTAGTCTTGTGTAAAATGCACCAACAAACAAGGCAGAGGGAGATTCCAAAGCACCTCTCCATTTCCCCTATGTGAATTTGACTAACCATACAACTAAGAATTGTTTCAGGAACCCTAGAAATTAGAGAGGAAGAGGCTTCAATAGAGGAAGCTATGGAAGAGGAAGATCAAACAGTTTCAACAACCACAACAACAACTACAATAACGAAGCAGGCTATAGAGGAAGAAGAGACTACAACAATTACACTGAAGAGTAGGCACAAGAGGACTCACTTTTGTTGATGAACATCACCATGAAGCAAGATAAAGTAGACGAGCATGTGTTCTATATAGATTCTGGTTGTTCAAATCATGTAGCAAGAAATATGGCATTGTAAATTGACTTGGAGAATCCAAAGAACAAGCATGAGGTACAAACGGGAGATGACACAAGGCACTTAGTTGATAAGATTGGAAATGTGAAGACCTCATATGGAAATATGAATCTACTCACTAAGGTATTGTATGTACCTACCATAACCAAGAACTTGATAAGTGTTGGACAAATTGTAGAAAAAGGATTGCACATAAGGTTTACAAGAAATAGAGCATTTGTTGAATATCCTCAACAAGGGTTCAAGAGGATAGCAAAAGGAGAAAAGATACGTAGACTCTTTACATTTGAGCTACAAGATACTAGAAATATAACACTTTTCAATTATGGAGGACAAACTTTATCACAATTAGAAATGTGGCATAAAAGATTAGCTCACATAGGTGAAAGAAGTTTAAAGCAAATATGCAGGGATCAGACTGTACTTGGTTTGCCAAACATATCCAAGAAACATGCGATATATAAGTGCAGTGCATGTCAATTTGGGAAGTCTCATAGACAAGCCTTTATGAAGAAAAGTTACATTCATGGTGATCTATTGGAGCTAGTCCACACAGATGTTTGGGAACCTAGCAAAGACCCTTCAATTTCAGGATCTAGCTACTATGCATCATTTATTGATGATTGTAGTAGATGGACTATACTTATTTCATGAAGCACAATAATGAAGTGTTCAATTGTTTCAGAAAATATCTTGCTCTTGTTGAAAACGAAAGAGGAAAGACCTTGAAAAGGGTAAGGTGAGATGGAGGGGGAGAATACTTCTCCCAGCTAGGTTGGAGTACTTTTGCACATAGTTCTTTTCACACAGGTCCAGGAACATCAAGAAGGGTGGTCTTTGTACTTCTCGGACAATAAATATCAATCTTTGGGGCTCTGCTTTCCATCACACTCATAAAACTACAGGTTTCTCAAGAGGTTTTCAGTTTTGGTGGAAGTAGCCGCTACAAATTTATGCAGGTTTTTGAGCCTAAAACATCAAAGTTGACAAAAACTTGCAAGTGTTTTTGGCTAGTTTTTGGGTTGTGCATTCAGCCTCTTATTGTCATTTTACTGCATATATTGAGCACATACACACATGTATGCTAAATTTCTCAAGGAGCCACACGTGCCTTCCATCCATCTTGCCGAAAATCCATCGTCTAGGAATACTTCTAAATCTTGTGTTTTAGGGTGTGGCTTGAACCATCTCCTATTGGTGACTTTACAACATTCTTTCCCCCTTGTTCGATCATTGTCCTCAATGATTGGCTCTTGAACTCCCTAGGGCCCTTGGATTGATGTGCTCACCGTGGCATAGTTTCTTGAACCTCTTGTTTGCAACTTTTGTATCTTGAGCCCCTTATTCTCAACCTCAATAGTTCTTTATAACTACAAATAAACGACTACCTGATTCGGGTCTTACCAACACCCAAATCAGCAATCATGCATGCTATCTTCACACACTCAATCATAGCTATGAAAGCCTCCCCAAACCAGGAAATAAAAAATGGCCACATTTAGGTTTTCTTCTCTTTCACAACCAATATATGCATCACCTATACCAAGTATGAAGAAAAACGTCTTATGGAAAGGTAAAGGGCATTGCACCCAAGCAAATCAAGATTAAAACCAGATAGTTTACTCATAGGTATGGCATCTCCATCATTGTAAAGATTAAAAACTCAATCATAAACTAGTCTATTAAAGATTTACATTGGCTTTACAAACCCTAACGCAATAATTATGCAAAAACATTTTAATACATTTTGATTGAATCAAAGTAGTGTCTCCGTAAAATTGCTTAAAGTGAAATCCTTATTAATTATGAAAGTCCATGAAATATTATATCAGAAATTGGTTTGGAAATTTAATCTTGACATCAAAAACATGTATCTCGTTAGAACCACTTAACAACATATCATCATTATAGTAAACAATGGCTAGATGAACATCGTCTACATGCTTTAGAAACAAGCCACATTCAGATTAAGTATTATAAAATCCATGTGTTAGCTTGTAATTCTTAATACAAGAAAGTTTATGGATAAAAGACACAATTAAAAAAAAACTAGATCTTCAAAAACACATCAAATTTAAAAAATATACGGAATATTTTAAACAATGGTAATAAATGCATTGATGAAAAAAGAATATCTAAATGAGTTAAATGCGTTTACCCATGGATGCCTAGTCCATTTATCACGCCCAAAAATAGAAAATCATAGTCCAAAAAATCTATGCTTTGTTGTTGGTGAGTAACTAAGATAAGAGAGGGGGAAGTTGACTTGGAATTTATTTTGTGGCTTTCACAATCATGAATTCCACATGCATATACATGGATACATTTTCCACATATCAATCGACCAACACATAAAATCCTTGATTTCAATATTTTTTCACCATTATAGAGGTAATGAACTCTATACATATCATCAACAAGCTTCATGACAAGATATGTAAACGATGAATACCTCTTCTTGATTCATTGCACATTAAATCATCTTATAATGTGACTCCACTACCATCAGATATTATAGGTATATTTTTCTCGATTGTGATGAAATAATAAGAGAATTGTTTTTAAAGTGTCTTTGTTTGGAGCCAGCTCATGAGGTGATATAGTTCATTTATAGATCATATGTTTGGTTTCATAATTGCAAAAATATCATCATCTATCTCCACAAGAAAGCACATACCTCAATCTAAACCATGTTAGAAGACTCAACTTTAAAAGCATGAATTTGTGGCACGAATATTTTACCTTTATCTTTGCATTCTTAAAAATAAGTTAGGAAGGAATATTTATTGTCATGAAGAATGAGATAAGGAAGAGAGCTCACATACACTCTCACAATCAAAGAGAAGAACAACACACACACACACACACATTTAGGCAAGGAAGAATGATCTTCTTCTCCTATTACATGAAAGGAATGTACAAGAATGACAAAAAAAAACAATACAAAAAGTGCAATATATAAAGAACACTACATAAGGAAAATCCTAATGTATGTGAATGAGTGAGTTGGCAAGAAACAAATATGCCATCACTCTCCATAGAAAAATCTAGTAAAGCTCAATGAAGTATCCCTAACATATACAGGCTTGACCACTATACATGTCAAAGAAATGAAAAAGTGATACATCCACCCAAATACTTTCATATGTGATAAGTTTGGCATTTTACCTATAAACTTCTCTTCAAGTGTAACTTAATGTACAATAGGAGTCCAAGTTCTATTCATGTTGTATATAGTAGTATGCACAACTTCTACCAAATAACAATGAGGCATATTCTTCTCATCCATCAAGGCTCTTGCTATTTCTGCAATATGTCTATTTTTGCATTAAGCAACACCATTCTCTTGTGGTGCGTGTACCTGCATGAAAATGACATCAAATTCCATGACCTTTAAGAAAGTTTTTGAGCACATTTGACAGGTATTCACCTCCTCCATCAGACCTTAATGTCTAAATACACTTTCCTGTCTTCTTTTCCACCATAGCTTTAAAATTATAGAAGTGAGTGAACACCTTACTCTTCTCTTTCATGAAATATACCCTTAGTTTATGTGTATGTTCATCAATGAAAGTAACATAATGTTACACTTATGTGTTCCTCGAGTAGCTTTGATGTGATCCTTTTCCCTATACATGGGCACTTTTTACTCTAGTTCTAGCTAGAGGTTTTTTCCCCATGTTACCACATACTTGATACTCTCATATGTGGTGGTACTTTGTACTTAGGGATTTTATTCAGCTCTTACAATACAGTTTTATCGTCAATAGAGAGAGCTATTCCAGCAATCATCTTCTCCGTGTGTCTTGCTGCGTTTGTCCTCTTTGTATGTGCTTCTCGTGTGTCTCTCGCACGTCTACACACACCCTATAGTGGTATCAGAGCACGTTGAGATTCTTCTCAAGTTTTTGTTTTTCGTGTCGCGATGCACGCACACTTTAATGATGCAAATCGACTTTAGAGCATAGAACTATGAATTTCAGCTGCCAGGAAACATTTCCATCAGATGTGCTGATGTTTTACCCCCATTTCAAAGCCATTCGTGCAGTTAGAATCGCCATCAAAGTGATGGTTTGTGAGCTGAAATTTCAGCATTCATTTCAGCTTTCGTCGAAGTGAAGATTTTGTCACATTCTTTTTCCTTAGTGAAATGGTGGGTAGCAATGACTTGTTTGGCATGCTTCAAGCTGAAGATAAGCTTGATGGGACCAACTATCTGATGTGGTCTTACATGATGAATCATGTTCTTGTTGATAAACAACTTTGGAACATAGTGGCAATAGTAGATCGAAGACCTACAGGTGCTTCTACTTCACAGTCTACTATCACAGATGGAGCTTCCTCTTCGAGTACAGTGGTTTCACCTTCTCCACCTACAAAGGAGCATCTAAGATGGGATGGAAAAGATCCTTAGGCTCATGCTTTGATTGCGCTTTTAGTGAAGGGTCATATAGTTCCACACATTTGGTCATGTTCTACATCGAGACAGGCATGGGATACTCTTGCTTCTTTGTATGTTGTGTGTAATGAAGCACGTGTTGCATACTTGAGGAAGCAACTTGAGGATGTATGTATGGCTGAAAATGAGTCCGTGGATGTGTATGTGACACGCATCAAGGACTTGAATGAGCAATTGGCAAACATAGATGAGATCATTCTGGATGCATCACTCATTTCTACATTGTTGGAAGGATTATCGGAATCTTTTCAAAGCTTTGTTACTACACTCCGTTTGGTTGCAAAAGGAAATCCTAATATGTATGCATTTGATGAAGTTGTGTCTCTTGTTTTGCAAGAAGAGCGCTCTAGAGTGAATAGGAGTGGTTTGATTGAGGGAATGCAAGCACTTGCTACCTCACAAAAGGGGAAAAGCAAGTATGGTTCAGCTTTAGGTTCATCAAAACCAAAGCCTCAAGCTTCCTCTTCCACTCATTCCTCTAATGATGGTGATTTGCAAAAGAAGAAGAGATGCAAATATTGTCGAAAGGCTGGTAATACTATTGATGAGTGTAGAAAGCTTGCTAAACGCAATGAAAAGAAGAAGGAATCCGGTATGTCTATTGCTGAAAACTCAGCAAATGCAAAGAATGATGAAGCTAACGTGGCTCAAGATTTTTGGGCATGTGTTGTTACATGTCCTTATGATGCTTCTTTACATTCTAAATGTATGGTTGTGAGTGAGGCTGATTCGGATTGGTTCTTTGATAGTGGTGCTTCAAAGCACATAATATCATGCAAAAGATTTTTTGCCTCTTTGAAAGATGCACCTAAAGGAGGACATGTGGTGTGTGAAAACAATGCCTCTTATCCTATTATTGGAGTAGGAGAAATTGAGCTTACAGCTACAAAAGGAGGTGTGATTCTCTTGAAAAATGCATTTTATGTGCCCGGTATCAAGAAGAACTTAATTTCAATTCCGTTGATTGCCAAAGCTGGACTTCATGTACACTTTGTTGATGATAAGTGTATGGTTCATGATTTCAACAATGGCGATGTTATCGTGATGTCCGGTACATTATGTAATGGTTTGTATTGCATGGATACATATAAGAGTGCTGCCTCGAATGTTTTAGTTGCTCATACTTCTTCCATGGCTGAAATGGAGCTTTGGCATGCTCGTTTTGGTCACTTGAACTTCAATAGTTTGCTCTACTTGCAAAAGAAGCACATGGTTATTGGCTTGCCTACACTTGAGTCCATTGAAAAGCATGCATGTGAAGGTTGCATTCTTGGAAAAATGAATCGTGCTTCTTTTCCAAAAAATGGTCATACACACACTACAAGAAAATTGCAACTTGTTCATAGTGATGTATGTGGTCCCATCAAGACTCCATCTTTTGGGAAGCATGTATATTTTGTTACCTTCATTGATGATGCTACTCGCCATACATGGGTGTATCCTATGAAAGCAAAGAATGAGGTATTTTCTTGCTTCTAAGCATTTTTAGCTATGGCTGAAAATTTTTCTTCACAAAAGCTTTTGACTCTATGCACGGATCGTGGTGGTGAATACATGTCACATGAGTTTAATGTTTTTCTTCATGAAAGAGGTATTTCACATGAATGTATGGTGCCAAATACACCTCAACAAAATGGTGTTGCCGACCATAAAAATAGAACTCTACTTGAAATGGCACGATGTATGGTTAAAGGAAAGCATCTTCCTCATAAGTTTTGGATGGAAGTAGTCATGTGTGCAAATTATGTGTTGAATCGCTACTCTACAAAAGCATTGAGAGTCATCACTCCTTATGAGGCTTGGAATGGTCATAAGCCTATGGTTAGTGATATGTGTGTGTTTGGTTGTTTGGCATATGCTCTTGTGCCATCACAACAATATCACAAACTTGATGAAAAGGCAAAGATATGTATATTTGTTGGTTATAGTGCTAAAAGTAAGGGATATCCGTTGTACCATCCATTGACGAGCACAATTATTGTGAGTCGAGATGTGGTATTTGCTAAAAATTCAGTTTTCCCTCTACTTGAATGCAAAGAATTGCCAACAGTTAGCTCACAAGATGTGTTTGATACACTCATGCCTTTGTTCCAAAATGGTGCGCTTGACTATGGCCATGTAGACCAGCCAAGTGAGGCTCAAAGGGCTGAAAAATTCCAGCCAAATAGGGCTGAAAATGCAGACAATTTCCAGCCAAACATGCCTGAAACATTTCAGCCAAAAAATGTCAAAACTACTGGAAATTTCCAGCCACATATGGCTGAACATTTGCATCAAAATATGGCTCAGAATGAGCATGAAATTCAGCCCATGCATGATGTAAATATTGAAGATGTTTTACATAATGAACACATGTCTATCAAGAGTGCACAATATATGCCAAACTGGTTGAAACAAACTTTGCAAGATAGCAAATTGAGTGCACCTTTACTTGGTAGAACAAGATCAAGCTCTCACCATGCATCAAGTAATTTTGTGGATTATTCTCTTATTGCTACAGCATGTAATGAAGAGCCACTTTCTTTTGAAGATGCATGTGATGATCCACAATGGATGAGCGCTATGTAATCAGAAATGGATTCCATACATAGAAATGGTACTTGGGAGTTATGTGAATTGCCAAAAGGAAAGAATGCCATTGATACAAAGTGGGTTTATAAGATTAAGAGAAAATCTGATGGTAGCATTGATTGCTACAAAGCTAGATTGGTTGCCAAAGGATATGCGCAACAATATGGCATTGACTATGAGGAAACTTTTGCACCTACTTCACGCATGACTACCATTTGTACTGTGGTTGCATTGGCTGCCCATCGAGGTTGGAAAGTGCATCAGTTGGACATAAACACAACCTTCTTGAATGGTGATTTGCAAGAAGAGGTCTATGTGAAGCAACCTCTTGGATTTGCTATGAACGAGAAAGAGCATATGGTTTGTCGCTTGCATAAAGCTTTGTATGGTCTCAAGCAAGCTCCACGTTATCGTAGAGGGGTGTGAAGGTAGGCTGACGTTCATCTACAAGAATCGCGCTAACCTAACCGTGTGACTGCACGCAGGGTGCTTCTAAATATGCCTAGGGCCTTCGGTTCATTTTTCAGTTTAGGTGTGATAAAAACCTATATGTTTCTAATATATGGGAGTGCAAATTAAGAACTAATTATTTATGCTAAAGACCGTAAGGACGAGCGTTTCTATAATGTTCTATAGCTTCTAATTGATAAGACATAACTAAGTTCTCGTTTGTAATTTTATCTTTAACAAAGTCAACTTCTTCGTTCTCAATTTGATTTGAGTTAGGTTTTCTAACTAAATTAGGTGGGAATAAGTCTTTTTTGTCCTCCGGTTCTGGCAAAACTATAGTAATTAAAGGTAAAATTCTAGAAAGAAGACGATCGTAATCTAACGTGTGTAAAGTTTCTTTAACTACTTTATCTTTAATAATTTCAATTTCTATATTTTCATTATTATTTGAACTATCAATTGAAGACGGAAGCAATGTTCCTATTATCAAGTTTTCTAATTCTTGATTCTTAATATCAGAATCGTTTGTAGATACTAGTTTAGAACTACTTGTAGATCCTATCTCTCTAGACATATGAAAAAAAGTAAAGATCTCAATTAATTTTCAGAGAAATAGTATGAAGAATTTCAAAATCAATCTATTTAAGCCTATACAAATCTTATTTGTATCGAAAAGTGGAAGTGCTAGAAATCTTTAGGATTTAAGCCTATACAAAAGCTAATACAATTCTCTTTATAGATAATCCTATACAACTTAATAAACAATTTTCAAATATTGTAATTTTGTGATCCTAAAAATTTCGTATGCTTGTATTCTTGTAATCTCCTTTTGAAATCTCTTCAATGATCTGCAGGAGACATTAGGATTCATAAGTATGGTTTTAATTAGCATAAAACACTGATTAATCTAATTATGTTTTTAATGGATAAGTAAACACGTCTATTTAACTCATGCACACATATACTTCTACTTACATTCATATGCATATGCATTAATTCTAATATGCACATGCACTCATATATGCACTCATCACACATACACATGCATACACATACACATGCATACACATACACATGCATACACATACACATGCATACACATACACATGCATACACATACACATGCATACGTGCATCTTTATACATATCTACTTTATGTATATATCATGCATTTTCTTTTCGTTTATCATGTATTTTCATATTCTATATTTATATATGTTCCAAATGTAAATGGCAAATACAAATACCAACAGCCAGCTAAGTAAATGGAAGTTTTTTATTTCAGAGCATACCGAAACCAATAGAACAGAGTTGTAGCAAATCCTTTCCTATATTGAATGATCAGGTTTCTAATAAGTGACTCTTGAACTACAACTTTTCTCTTCCATGATGCACACGTAAAAACATTCATTTCGATACATTGAACATGTATGTTTAAGGATGCATATTAGACTCATATATAAGAACACTTTGACTATAGTGTTGCTAATTTCAAGGTTACTGAAAGCCTGCATAGATAAAATGTATGATCATCATAGTTTTGACTATAACTATTACCAAACCCTGCATGAAAAAGAATCGTTTGCCTTTCAGAGTAAACTTCTTAAGATTAAGTTGAATCATAGGGCTACGTACAAAGTGGTATTGCGAAGCACTGTCACTTACAAAGCATGCATTCATATTTCTAGGACTTATCGAATTAATTTTAACAAATTTCTCTCCCATTCAGATTGTCTTTCTTGGGCTTATGCTGAATTGTAAAGCTGTAGATTCGGTCATGTTTCTGGCTATGCTATGGATCGGCATATGCACACAAAAAATAATCATGCTATTGCAGAGATACAGAAGAGTTCATGTGGAGAACATGTAATGCATTAGAAACTGATAAATTAATTCCAAAATATGTCGCTGCCTTCAAGGTTATCCTTCCACACTGAATTCGGAATGCAAAGATGCATATAGAAAGACTGATACGTGCAACTGAGCAATGATGATTCTAATTCTGTTAGAACCTGAGACTTTATATTGTGATAAAAGAAATCAATGAGCACATATGATTACTATTTGGATAACATAAATATAGAAGAGATCATGTGAAAATATGCATTCGAACTTCAACTACTATCGAAATGATTTCAAAGAGCGCCTACTTCATACCAAAGCTCCAATCCTATGATTTTGTTTTTTCCATTGAATTCCTCATGATTAAACATGGGTGTTGCACAAGCCTCTCTTCTACTCGCCATCTGTCACTATTCTTTCACCAATCTTTTCGCGCTAATTCTATCTCTTTCTTCCAATCAACAGAGGATTAGTGCAAATAAGTTAGACAACAATACAAATTACGGAACTTCGCACGCGCAAATCCCTAGCTGCTAGCCGAACATATGAGAAGATTTACTCGATTTTCGAATTAATCACATGCTAGTTTACTTACCCGATTTTTCTAACATGGGCACCCGAGATTGATCAAGACACAATTGCGCAAGCACACACACTATGAAATCTAACAACATCCATATATACAAACAAATACTGCATCTGTTCACAGGATTCTCGATCGCCGATGTCTTGTTCGTCCCTCGAAGAAGGGAACAGGGGGAGCGAAGAGGGAATACTACTGCAAATGCTTGGCGATCAAAGGTGCAGAGAACTGAGGCGAGACAGATGTGATGGGCATTTCACGAACCACACAATGCCTTATTCTAGCACATCTTTAGTCTCTCTCTCCCTCGATCGTACGTAGCACCTGCAACAACATGCATACCTTTCTCTCTCTCTTTCTCTCTCTGCAACACAGCACAAAAGTGCTCTACGCCTATGTGAGTGGTTTGTCCCGAAGAGACGAGAGTTGAATCATATGAACAAAGCATATAAAAAAAATCCCATGAGAAGCCGCATCGGAAGGCCAAAGAGAAGACAACCTGACAACAGCCATGTATATGACATACAATATGCATTAGTTGTGAGTTTCTGCTATCAAGGAGGAGGAGAAAGAAGATAAAGCTTATCCCTTCTCTCTCTCTCTCTCGCGCGTCTGTCTACAGTAGGCCGATGGAGAAAGGGGAGGAGGTACAGACAGCTCTCTCTCTCTCTCTCTCTCTCTCTCTCTCTCTCTCTCTTGCGTACGCACCTGCAGGAGATATTAGGATTTAATAAAGAAAAAGAAATTATATTTATAGATAAATGTGAGCATGAGAACTAAAAGTTAGAGTTAGTTAACTAGTTAGTTAACTAATTAATTTAACTAGTTATCTAACTAGTTTAACTAACTAGATTTCATGCATACTAGTTCCAAGTAACACACACTTAGAGTTAGACTTCAAATTTCCTACGTATATAATTCCTCTCTTTTGTTTTTCATTAATTCCTTTAAGTTATTAATTAAATTTTCTATTACCTATTATTCAATATAACGAAAATATAATAACGAGATACATAAAGTATCATATGACCTATCAAATAATGATATTAATATTTAAATAAATTCATCAATTATTAGTAAATTCATTTCTTATAATTGACATATATTAGGATTATGATTTAAATCTATTGAAACTTATAATTATAAGTTAGGTCAATGCATACACATAAACACAAATGCATACTCGCACTGAATTGATTACATAACACTTATCTTTATAGTTCATAAGTAAAGTCATTCATGAATTTAAGAAGATTAAGACTATAGAGGGTATAAATAAAGATAAATTTAAAGATAACTTCAAGGGTTCAGCCGAATATCTTTTTTCATTGTCCTGAGTTCTGAATATATATTGTCCATCTTTTGCCTGCAGGTACTTCAAGGAAAAATTAGTCAGTTTAAATTAAAACATTAAAAGATATACGAGAGAGAGATATCATTTAACCGACTCTAAAGCAAAATATTTTTATTTTTCCATATGACAATTCGAGTGATAAAATCCTTCCGACATCTGCCCCCACCAAACCTGCACATCGCCCTCGATGGGCCAACCTGCAGTTCAATAGGAAAGCAGTATCAAATTCTTTTGAAAAATATTTCTTGAACTATTTTCTTCAAAATTATAAAAAATATGCTCCTAAAGGTAAATACATCTTCTGATAGTTAAAAAAAACCTTTTAAAATTATGCAAACTTGAATCTTAAACGTTTTCGTTCAATGCATGAAATTGAAAACAAGTTTTAGAAAGTCCCATAGAAATCAAGCAAAGAGTTGTGGTACTTGCTCTTCTATTAATCCGTTCAAAAGTAATAAATATTTTATATAAATGGTCTATCCCTCACTCCCTAGCCACTTGCCATAAGATGCTTCTAACTAATTCCTCTATAGCATAAATCCGCCTCATATTGCCCGTATAGAATCTCAGAAGTGGTTTCGAGACCACAACTGAATCATGATAACATTTTTCTTTTCTTTTCTTTTCTTTCTTTTTCTTTTTCTTTTTTAATTTTCTTTTTCTCATCTTGTAGTAGCCATTAATATACTGCTTGATGTTCTCATTTTTCTATTTTCTTAATTTTTCTTTGCAACTTTTTTGTTTAAGGGGAAAGGCTTAACCCCTATTCAGAGCAGAGGTTCTAGAGGAATGCTAAAGTGGGAACTAGGATCTCATTATCTAAATGATTTGGAAATTAAGGAAGTCTACCTATATAAAATATACTTAATTCTTACTAGGAGTCGTAAGTCAAGTGTTCCCTCTCCTATCTTTATGAAAGCCATAGGGTCTCTAATTCTTATCCTCTCTTCATACACATCCCTACTTCAGTTTTAAATTCATTGTTTCATAATTTTAAAAATCTTCCTTTCCTATCAGAAGGATGTACATATCTATACATGAAATGCATAAAAAAAAAATCATATTAACAACTAACAAATAAGTAAATTTTAGAACTCTTTCACCTGATCATTTTTATTCTTCTTCATCGTCGTCCTCCAAGAAGTCTTCGTCCAATTCAAATTTACTGCTTTCTCTTCTTCTAAAGAGCTTGATTCTTTTCCCTGTAATCAAATTCTTTAGCATAGAACCATCAAATTCACGTAATTTATATGTACCTATTTCATAAATTGAAACAACAACGTAAGGTCCGAACGAACGTTTAGTTAGTTTCCGACGTGCATCGTATTGAGTATCAAATGTACTATCATATACAAGCACCCAGTCACCACTTTCTATTGGTTGTGGTCTTAGTCAATGTTTCTTATCAAAATATAATTTATTTTTCAATCTAGATGTTTTTAATTTTTTTATTGCTTCTTTAAGATTTTCATTTCCTTGTTTTAATTGTTTAATTCTAAATGCTAATAAGTCCTCTCTTGAAACGTTATCTTTCCAACTTGAATTCATCCAGTTAATAATCTGAGTATGAATGGGAAATAATGGTTTGTGACAATACATGAGTTCAGCCGGCATAAAACCAGTTGTTCTCGTGTACGTCATGCGATCAGCCCAAAGAGCAAATGGGAGATATTTTGGCCATTGACCAATATCTCCATGACAAGCCTTAGAAATAGCCTTCACTATGGAAGGATGCCCTCGTTCAATTTTTCCATTCGCTTCTGGGTTATAGGCAGTCGTAAGAGATAATCGAATTCCATGTTGTGCAAAGAATTCTCTTGCCTCTCTCGCATCTAATTCTCCTCTATCCGCTACTACTTTTTCTATATATCCAAATCTGGATAATACTTCTTCCAAAAGGAATACACATACATTATAAGTAGTTTTGGAACGAAGCGCTCTACCTTCGACATGGTTTGTCAAATCCTCTCGTGCAAGAACAATATATCTCATGCCATCATTGCTTTTAGGCATGGTCACAAGGTCAACTACCCACTTGTAATGAATACAAGGTGGATAGGTCAGGTGAAGGGGATCTCTATGCTTAACAGAGGAATGTAACTCGCACGTACTACAAGTGTTCACAAACTTTTTAACAGTTACATACATCCTTGGCCACTAGTAGCTTTCATTAATTTTTTCATATGTAGCTACAAATCCTTTATGACCAGCCCAAAGGCTTTCGTGCATTTCTTGCATAACTTGCACTTGAAAAATCTTCAAACCTAATACTCTTTGAGGGTTTCAAACCTTTCCTCTAGCATGTCTCCAAAGATATCCATCTTTCAAGAAGAAGTTGAAAGACTTCTTCCTAATGTTCCGGAATCGATTTGAAGACCAACTTGGGGAAGGCTGAAATGAACTCAGATAGTTTCCTATATCTTGCCACTCTCCTTCATAATCGCACTCTCTAAATCTTTCATATGTATAGGTAGATGTTTCATAAATTATTAAATTAATATGATTATTTAATGCTTCACTATCATTATCGAACTTTTCTCTTGAAAGCATATCAGCAACGGTGTTATGTTTACCGGCTATATGAACAAAAGCAGGATCAATGAATTTAATATAGGCTATCCATCGAAGCATGGCTATATCCGGAGATGAACAATTAGCTATTAAACCTATTAATGGAAGACAATCGGTCTCTACTATTACATTAGCGCATATAAAGTACTCTTTGTCTACTTTTAAAGCTGTAACTAATCCCCATAGTTCTCTCTTAATTTGCGGGTAATTCTTTTGAGTATCATGAAGAATCTTTGCTCCAAAGCGAACTGCGTACCTTTGTTCCTTCTCATCATCCTTCCCAATGACCCAGCCTATACCAATAGGACTAGTGTCAGCAGTTAGGATTACAGGCTTATTTCCTATATAGTCAATACGTTTCAAAATAGGAGCATTGATAAGCAATTGCTTTAGACGCCTCATAGTTCTGGAATGCTCATCAGTCCAAAAGAATTTCTTTCTTTTTCTCAACAAATCATAAAGCGGATTCGCTACATGAGCAAAGTGAGGGATCCAGATGACATAGAAAACACATGCACCTAGGAATCTCCTTACTTCACTTACATTGCGACATCTCTCAGAAATCCTACTAATGGCATCAACTTTTGCTGGATAGGGTCTACGACCATAATGGCCACATAAATGCTCAACTATTAGCACTTCATTAACACCAAAAGTTGATTTCTCTAGAGAGAAAGTTAGTCCAACCTCTTCAAATCTTTCAAATATCTTTTCACAATTTGAAATATGGCTGGAAACAAACTTTCTACAACCAGATGAATCTAAACTTTCATCCTTTTCTTTTTCCACACACCCCTTTATTGGAATATCATCAATAAAAGGCATCGTCACTTTTGGGATAAAGTCATGTAGGACCAGATTCATAGAATTCATCATGTATGCCACAGAATTTGTGGCTCCTTGTGGTAAAGTACACATATGTACTAAACCCAAAGGAGTCTTCATCGTGGTCACATCTCGACTCTCAATTGCTAATTGAAACTGATCATACCCTGAATACAGGTCTCCCATTGAATAGATAGAGTGACCAGCAAATGCCTCGGCAAACTCATCTACAATGGGTCCTGTTCCTACATTCCTAATAGTGACTTTATTCACAAGCTGTAAATCCTGAATAAAGCGTAGCTTCCCACTCTTTTTCGGTACCGTGAACCACCTATTAGAGTATGGTGCTGAGGATGGTTCCAAGATTCTCATGGCAATCTTCTCCTTTAACAATCTCATTAGCTCAGGTAAATGAGCCTTTGGGACTGGAATCAGACGAAGATTCCAAGGAATATGTGGTACTGTGAAAATAATAATTGGAGCTACTAACTTTGGGTCTGCACATCCTATCTCATGTGGGAACAAAGAAAATGTTTTACCATGACGAACAATCATCTTGGTAAACTGCTCTTTTTCAATTTGAGAAAGAAATTCATCTCCAAATTTAATGAACTTCTTACTCTTATCAGTAAATATGTGACCTATCTTAGATCGATCTCTAAGAATAAGATCATTTGATACTCGACGAAGTATGTCATGACTATCTTTGGGTAAGGGTTGAGCTACACGCTTTATTTTCTTTTCTACAGTTTTGTATTTGGTTTCTATGCTAACTTCATGCTCTAAGAAGAATTCACTAATAATCTCATACTCTTGAATAGAATAAAGAATTATTAGATTTGATTCAAAATTTTCATGAGAAACACTTTCAAGCTCTTCTAATAAAGTAGAACTTTTTGATCATTCAATTATACTCTCAATTTTCTCGTCACTTGAAATTAATCCAGTTTTTCTGAAATATTTTTCACTTTGGTTTCTAAATGTTTTTGTAAGATTTTCTTTAGTAATATAGTGTAAGCTAGTTGTAGGAGTACAAATTAGATAATTTTCAAATTTATGTTCATTGATAGGCGAGACATCAAAACAACATCCACTATTGTCTCGCTCAATAGTGGAGTCTAGCAGAAATTTTGATCATAGTACGCTCCATATTCTCTTACAGTGAGTGGATCATCACATACATGACTGATCGAGTCAATAGGATTTCTTCTTAAGCTCTTTCTATTTCTAGTGTGGTTTGGGCAAACCGTCATAACTTGCAAAGAATCCATCCTAGATTTGGATCGAATTCTTGCATACGCTGATCCGTCGTTCATTGCCTTTGTTTCCATCCTCATTTCAGCTATAAATGGCTGTCCAAGAATCACTTCATATGAGCAATTATCTTGAACGAAGAAGTGAAACTCTTCTCGAACACCACCTATCATAATAGGCACATTCGCACATGCACCCAACAAAATACCAGAGCCATTGTCAGCTGTTCTCATCCGCCAACCGTGCTCTTTATCAATTGGCCATCTAAATTTGTCAAAGAACTTTTTTGAAATCATGTTTATCTCTGACCCTGAGTCAATGAGAGCCAAAGCTAAACAAGAATCCTTTTCATCCCCGATTCTAATCTTCACTTCCGGTGTGCCTCGTGCCCAGAAGGTAGAATTGTATTCACTTTCACTGTTTAACATTTCTTTATAAGGTTGTATAGGTCCTAGAAAATTTCTATTTACACTACCCGTTGTAAATTCTTCATCATCCTCATAGTCACTTTCTCTTAATGTAATTGCATCATTCATAGCTAGGGTTTCTTCTGCCACGTCTTTCATATCCTCATCTTGTGGCAAAGGAAAGCGTCTTCTTCTAATAAGTCGAACAAAACTATCCTTGAACTCCGGTTTCGCAATGGAAAACACTTGCTCAAGTGACATCGTTACTTGACTTTTCAGAAGAATGTCATTTAAAATCTCCCTAGCATCATTTTTCTTTTCGAGCTCAGAAATCATAATAGCACGTGGAGCTCTTCTACCCTTCTTCTTTCCTTTCTCTTCATTTTGCTTTTGATCCTCTTTATTTTCAGGTTTAGAGGTTTCCAATTTCTTTTGTTCTTCTTTCGATTGAACATTTTCATCGGTCGGCTTTTTGCCTTCCTTTATCATTTTTCTCTTTTCTTCTTGAGATAAATTTGATTCATCAAATTGAACTTTTTTATCAATTTTCTTTTCATCTTCTCTTGTTTGCCTCCTAGTTACCCTCCTATCACCTTCTTCTACATCATCCTGTTGATCTTCTCGTCTCCGTTTTTCCTCCACATTAGCAATGTGAGAAAAGACAGAGGATTGTTCTACAGGAGATTTCCATGCGGTCTTGTACATTATCTCGTCTCTAGCTCGTACAAGTGCCTCTATTGAATATGGATTTTGGCTAGGCGTTGAAGAAGGCCTTCTCAGATACTCTTCACCATCGGCCTTCTCCACGAGCTCTCTACAACCACACAGGCTTTGATACCATGTCACGAGTGTTACCGTTAGTGTCCATGTGAAAGGCGAAATGGCCACTAGGCACTTCTTTGTATATGTTCTTTAATAAAACATATAGTGGCATGGTCAATCACAGACTATAAGTTCGACTGCATTTGTATGACCTAAGAAGTCTCTCTTTGTGCTCCTTATGTATTGTGTTTTCTGCATATTCAGTAGCCTCTCTGCAAAGTACTATGTGCAGCCTTAGGAGCTCGGTTCTCTACCCTCGGATATCATCGTGGAGCTCTCGAGAAGGAGAGTGCACTGTGGTGCATCACCATCGAAATACTTCACTGGTATTGGTGCGGTTCGAGGCAAAGGATACTCTGGCCCCCAAGGCTTACGACTAAGGTAGTGGCCAAGGCATATACCTTGGCATACCTTGTCATTCGAGTCACAGAAGTCACCATTGGCACCGTTGGTGCCGTTGGCTGTGCGCGGGGGAGGACCTCAACGATCAAGGAATATAGAGGTTCCCGATACTTCCTGGGAGGTTACCCATCCTAGTACTGTACAGTTTGGAGTAATTTTGCACATAGTTCTTTTCACATATATCAACCTTTGGGGCTGTGCTTTTAGTGACACTTGTAAAACTATAGGTTTGTCAAGAGGTTTTCAGTTTTGGTGATTTATGCAAGTTTTTTAGCCTAAAACATCAGAGTTGACAAAAACGTGTCATTCAGCCTCTTATTGTCATTTTACTGCATATATTGAGCACATACACACCATGTATGCTTCTGTGGATATCCCAGCCTCACCATAGGAGATGTATGATAGATGTTCATAGGTGCTCGATAAGCGTAGTTGGCTTCTATTGGGTAACTGATTATATGTAGTGGAGTTACTAATTTACTATACAGAAAAACATGTCAATACTTGCAGTTTATGATATTTTGATGCTATGCATATGCTCATTTTGCAGAGGATACTCTGGCAAAATTTTTCTAGATTTCTGGTTTTGTCAACTATATAGTGGTCGATTCACTCCTTGATACACTTATTTGTTGGTGTTCAAACTCTTCTAGCTCGATTATCATTGTATTCAATTCTCTACCATCATGGCATCAAAGGTCTCAGGCACATCCAGTGGATCAAGGTCTAGTGCTAGTGTTCCAAGGAGGAGCTATAACTTGCAAGGCAAAGACCATTTTGAGATTTGAAAATTTGATGGCATAAACTTTTCTCTATGGAAGAATCAAATTAAAGATGTGCTGATTCAAAGGAGGCAATGGAAGCAAGTAAATGGAATTTCAAAGAAGCCTACTAACATGGATGAAGATGATTGGGATGAGTTAGATGAAATGGCCAAGTCTACCATTCACTTGCACTTGGTAGATAATGTTTACTTTACAGTATTAGACTGTGAAAGTGTAGAGGAGCTTTGGAAGATGTTATGCAATACATATGAAAAAGAGATAGCATCAAATAAAGTCTATCTGATGAGAAAATTATATGACCTTTGTATGAAGGACACAGATAGTGTTGCTGCTTATCTAAATGAGTTTGATGCTATATTCTCTTAGTTAGAGGCTCAAAAAATGGATATGGATAATGAAATGAAAGCAGTATTGTTGTTATGCACCTTGCCATCATCATGGGATACGTTTTTTGCACAGCTATTTGCAATAGTGCACCTGGTGGTAAAATCGTCTATGATGGCATATGTGAAGCACTCGAGTGAGGAGATTCGCAGAAAATCTATGGTTGGCACTCACAGAGGAGATGCATATAATGTTCATGATTCTTACCAAGGAAAGAATCAACAACGTGGCAGGATCAAGAACAAGGAAAATAATTGTCAATAGAATAAGATTAGAGGTAAATCAAGGAAGAGGGATATCGAATGCCATTGTTGTCATAAGAAAGGACACATGAAGAAAGACTATTATGCATTAAAGAATGCTAAAGGTAAAGGAAAGAATGTCGATGGGCATGTTAAACAGTTACCTGCACCATCTATTTCTACTGTGAAGATTGAAGAAATTAATGTTATTTCTGATGATGCTGATGTGTTGACACTTGATAGTATTGTGCCAACTGAAGCTCTTATGGCTGATTCTCTTTTCCACATCTTGCTGCTAGATTCTAGCGCTTCTTTCCATGTGACACCACATGGAGAATGGTTCTCTAATTATGCAGCAAAGTCTCTTGGTACCCTGAGACTTGGTGGCTCTTACCAGTGTGATGTTGTGGGGATTGGAGATGTGGTTGTGCAGTTCATTGATGGTTCAAAATTTTCCATGCATAATGTATGCCATGTACTTCAATTATCACGCAGTTTGATGTCAGTTGTTCAACTTCATGATGTTGGTTACAAGGTAGTCTTTTATGCTCAGTCCTTTCGAATAAAAAAGGGCAATATGGTTATTGCAAAAGGAAGAAAAGTTGGATCACTTTATCCTTTATTTGTATCACAGAAAGAACACTTGTTAGTTGTTATTGAATAGTCTATGGCTTGTATTTGGCATGGTTGTTTGGCCCATATATCTTGTAGTGGAATGGAAAATCTTTCTCGTTCTGGCTACTTACATGTGTTATATTTATTCGATTTTTCATTTTGTGAGCATTGTCAATATGGAAAGCAAACCAAAAATGTGCACAGAACACACATTGACTCTTCAATTTAGCCTTTTCATCTAGTTCATACAAATGTGTGTGGTCCTATGCCGACTAGGTCCTTAGGTGGCTCTCTTTACTTTGTCATTATCATAGATGATGCTACTAAAAAAGTTTCGGTATATCCTATCAAATTGAAGGATGAGGTATTCCCTACTTTTAAAAAATGGCTTGCTTCAATGAAACTGAAAAAGGAACTAAGCTTAAGGCTTTACGTTGAGATAATGGGGGTGAGTATACCTCACATGAATTGAGCCTTTTCTGTCAATCTAGAGGGATTCGTAGAGAGTTTACAGCTCCTTATACCCCAGTACAGAATGGTGTAGTTGAGAGGATGAATAGAACTATTCAAGATAGAGTAGTCTCTATGTTGCATCATGCAAACCTCTCACAAGGTTTTTAGGTAGTAGCAGTATTGACTGCACTTCATGTGATTAACCTTTCACCTAGTACTACCAAAGGTCTGAAAGTGGCACAAGAGTTATGGATAGGGAAGCCACCATATTATGATCATCTTCGAGTTTTTGGGTGTGAAGCATATGTTCATATACCCATGAATCTCAGACAAAAGGTGGACAATAAGTCAAAGAAATGCTTTTTTCTTGGATATGGTCGAGATGGACAATTTGGATATTGCTTATGGGATCCTGAAACATGATCAATGATCAGAAGTAGTGATGTCATTTTCAATGAGTCTAAGATGCATAAACAACCCATTAAGGAGGTTGAAGTGAGAAGAGTGGTGTTTGAGGATATTAGTCCTCTGGTTAGCATGCATAAAAATGCTACACATGGCAATGTTCAAGAGAATGTCCATTCAGATCAGTCTGCACATATTCCTGTTCAACAACCATGGAGATGTTCTGCACGTGTCACATCCACCTGATAGATATGTTCCAAGTTTAGATTTTGTTATGCTAACAGATGCCAGTGAGCCTTCTTGCTACAAAGAGGCTATGCAGACAGAGGATCACGTCAAGTGGGAGTGTGCCATGAGGAGTGAGTTGGATTCTATTCACAAGAATGGTACTTGGGATTTAGTACCTTTTCCAAAGGGCAAGAAAGCTTTACCATGTAAATGGGTATACAAATTGAAATTCACATCAGATAGTGCTTCTCCAAAGTATAAAGCACGACTTATTGCAAAGGGTTTTAAGCAACAACATGGTGTTGATTTTGAGGAAATCTTCTCTCTAGTGGTCAAGATGACTACTCTGTGCACGTTGCTTGGATTTGTTGCAATGGAGGACTTAGAGCTAGTCCAAATGGATGTGAAAACTGATTTCTTGCATGGAGATCTTACAAATCAGATCTATATGGAACAACCAGAGGGTTATGTAGTTCCTCAAAAGGAAAGTCTAGTTTGTAAGCTTAAGAAGAGCTTGTATGGACTTAAATAGTTCCCTAGACAATGTTACCAAAAGTTTGATGCTTTTATGAAGTCTCAAGGCTATTCTCGAAGCAATGAGGATCATTGTCTCTACACAAAGAGATGCTTAGGTAGCAGCTTGATATGCTTGATACTTTATGTCGATGATATGTTGATTGCTAGGAAGTCCTCTTACGATTTGTCAATTCTCAAAAAGAAGTTGAGTCAGACATTTGATATGAAGGATTTGGGGGATGCAAAACATATTCTTAGCATGCACATTACTCGTGATAGGAGCAAAAGATGCATATACTTGTCTCAAAGTGAGTACATATCCAAAGTACTTCACAAGTTCAATATGTAGGGTGGAAAGGCATTGAATACACCTACACCCATATACGTGAAATTGAGCAAGGATGATTGCCCCAAATCAGATGAGGAAAAGGAATTCATCACCAAAATTCCCTATCTGTATGCTGTTGGTAGTCTCATGTATGCTATGCTAGATGTGAGACCAGACATTGCATTTGCAGTGGGAGTTGTGAGCAAATATATGTCTAATCCTGGAAAGAAACATTGGGAAGTCATCAAGATGATTTTTAAATATCTGAGTGGCACTAAGGACAAGTGTCTATGCTTAGGTAGAGAAAAGTATCCATTATTGGTTACACAAATTCTGACTATGCTTGTTGTGTAGACAATCGTAAGTCTACATCAGGGTACATTTTTCTTTCTGCTAGAGGTGCTATCTCTTGGATATCTTGACTTCAAGAATTTACAGCTACCATAGAAGTAGAGTATGTTGAAGCAAGTGAGTCATGTAAGGAAGCATTGTGGCTTTCGCATCTTGCTTGTGATATGGGTTTACCTAAGCATGTACCTCATTTGCTCAGTGATAGTCAGAGTACCATCGCTTTGGCTAAGAATCCAGTCTATCATGCAAAGACAAAGCACATTGAGGTGAGGTATCACTTCATTAGAGATTGCTTAGCCACTGAGCACATGATTGTTGAGAAGGTTCACACTCGAGATAATGCTGCATATGCTTTGACTAAAGATCTACCACAGGATAGCTTTCGACACTCTTGTCACTTGATGGGGGTTACTCAATTCACGATCTTACACAATCACTTGTATACTGTGTAACATGCCCATCAGGTGGGAGGTATAGTTTGTATACTTACAATCAATTATTCTTTATCATTCTTTATTTTTCTCCCATAGTTACTTTGGCCATAGTGGCTTTTAGTGGGATATTGTTACCGTTAGTGTCCATGTGAAAGGCCAAATGGCCACCGGACACTTGTTTGTATATGTTCTTTAATAAAACATATAGTGGCATGGTCAATCATAGACTGTAAGTTCGATCGCATTTGTAAGACCTAAGAAGTCTATCTTTGTGCTCCCTACGTACTATGTTTTTTGCATATTTAGCAACCACTATGCGAAGTACTGTGTGTGGCCTTCAGAGCTTGGTTTTCTACCCCGAGGATATCGGTGTGGAGCTCTCGAGAAAGAGAGCGCACTGTGGTGCATCACCATCAAAGTACTTCAACGACGAAGGAGATAAGGAAGAGAGATTAGACACACTCTCTCACAATCAAAGAGAAGCGTACACACAAATTGAGGCGAGGAAGAATGATCTTCTTCTTTTATTACATAAAAGGAATGTACAAGAATGGCCTAACAACAACAGTACAACAAGTGCTATATATAAATTATAGTACATAAGGAAAATCCTAATGTCTGCGAATGAGTAAGATGATAGGAAACAAATGTGCCATCACTCTTGGTAGATAAGTCTAGAACGCTCAATGAAGTATCCTTGACATATGCTGGCATGACCACTATACATGTTAGAGAAAGGAAAATGTGATACATGACATTCTAGATCATCACATGTTGATTTTTCTATGTCAAAATTATAAGATCATCATTGGCCTTATAGTAATTGTACCATTATCTTTTCTTATCTTTATGTCTTCTTATCTTCTTTGTGCAAGAAAGAATTTATGCTAGAGAACACAAGAGGAGAAGTTAAGAAGATAACGAAGTCAAGTTTCAAAAACTTGCTACTAAGAGCAAGTACAAAGATGATGGTGTTTTCCTCCCATGCACTCTGAAGGTAGATCTTAAATAGTGATCTAGAAAACTCTAGATAGGGAGTTACAAGGTAGAGGTATATTGGTTCAGTTTGATATCTAGGGAATTCATGTACATATAAGGTAGAAATGGGTAAAAGAACATGCACACCCAGCACCATAGTCCCCATGTGGGGCTTAGGATGGTTTAACAGACCTAACAAATATGAATGATTTTTCGGCTAAATAGTCAATATTCTCTGAAATGTTCACTTCATCATCCAATCACTAGGTGCTCTCCTAGACCCCCACTAGGGAGACCGTTGGCCCCCTAGGTCCCCCAACCAAGGAGATTGTTGGCCCCTTCACTACCACTCCCTACTACCCTAGAACCCACAATTGGGGACCCTAGTAACTCTCTTTCCTTCAAGTTCTTTAGATGCTCCAATTTGACCTTCACCCAACATGCAGTTTGGGATTCTCATCAATTGGGTAATGTAGGCATGGCTTGTTCTCATAATGTGGACATCACAAGCTGGGGATTAGTACCTACAATTATGAAGGATAGACATTTGTCATATACTAACACCCCTCTTAATGTTTATCGATGGATAAATCAAGTAGTTCTGGGTCCTATTCCCATCTATTGAAGATGCTTGTTGAACTCCTCTTTTTCAGGTGCTTTGGTGAGTATATTAGCACAATTTATCTCCGCTTGAATCTACTATTCTAACTCTATAGTGTCATGTTCAATTGGCTCAGAAACATAACGGTATGGTACTTCTATATGGTTGATGCAAGCATGAAAGGTTTGGATCTTTGCAATTGTTTCAATCTTTTGCACACACTCTATTCAAGGAGTCTCTTGAGTACATACATTAATTGTTTTTTTATTACATAAAAATAGAGATTAAAATGAGGCTGGTGGTTTGAGGAGGCATGAAAGTTAAAAGTTTGTCTCTTTTATGGAGAGCCTTATCTTTTATTTGCAGAAATGATGATCTATACCCATCCTTATCTTAATCACTATTTTTATGAGTTTCTAGAAAGAACCCTCTAAGTGGCTCATTATTTACAGAATATATAGAAAATAGAATTTCACTTATTCCTTTCTAGAGACATCTGAATATGTCCATGCACACACAAAATGGTGCTATATAAAAAAAAGCAAAGTAGATTAATAACTCAATAAATTAAACTCCAAAATTCAACATTCCATTAGTGATAACATGACCATGAAAAAGGAACTCACCTTAATTGATGAAAGAAAAAAAGAAATGGATGGGCAGTCACATGTCCCATCAAAGAACAAAACTAAGTATGTTCCATGCAAAAGCACATGCATGGAAATGTATCTTGGAGGATTTAAATTATTGTGATTATGAATGATATGCTGAAATTAAGTGATCATAATGAGGTGTTAATGAAGTCTTATGGCTTATTGTGATTCTTTATAATTAATTAAGGGGAAGTTCTAAATAGAAAAAATGTTTAACAAACACATTATAAAAATTAGCCAACCAAAGAAAAGAATGTAAATCCCTATCTGAATGAGGTATAGGTCATTTTACAATTACTTTTTTTAATTGGGTCTAGACGAACTCCTTCAGTAGAAATGATATGCCCTAATTATTCTAATTTACTTTGGAAAAAATAACTAAAATACTGAAATGCCATCTTGGATGAACCATTACTCCTTTAAATCTTTGAAATTCTAAGAAAGAATTGCCTTGAATCATCTTGAAATAGAAAAACCCATGAAGTTGTTTCCACATTCTTGTTTCCACCTCAATGTGCACAAAATAAGTGTATTTTGGCTAGCCAAGATGTACGTGAGCCACTCCATTCATGTATGAAGGAATATATATATATATATATATATATATATATATATATATATATATATATATATATATATATATATATATATATATATATATATATATATATATATATATATATATATATATATATATATATATATATATATATATATATATATAGAGAGAGAGAGAGAGAGAGAGAGAGAGAGAGAGAGATATTCAAAGCATGTTTATAAACATTTTTTGACTCTATCTACTACTTGAAAATCAAATTAATCTAAAAATTAGTTAAGGTTCCATCAAATGCATGTTCTCAATGAGAATAAGAACTAGTCTGTGTTTTACGCTTATATCCATGATGCATTTATTAATGAGAGAACAAGTATTGATAATAGAAAATATATTCCAAAATGGTTGGTGGGAAATTTGAAAGATCGTAAGTTACGTTTCACAAAACTTGAGCTATGAATGTCCAAAATATATACAATGATAATCTAATATAAAGAGTTTGACATTCTGAAATTTTAATTTTCGTTATAGCTATATGGTATGAGATAATTAGTAAAACATATGCTTACATTCTTAGTATTACTTGACACCTATGATAACAAAATGACAACAAAATGGACACAAAAATAAACATGAAGCATAAACTACATATGCAGCATCATGAAAACTTAAGCATAAACTTATGTTCATGATAATTGCAATGGATAGTGTGTGGTATGATGTTATTGATTTTAACAATGAATTTTGCTAATTTCACATTTGTAATTGATTTACTTTAGGGATTCCATCCTATATGAAGTTTCTAGCAAATATATGTAAGTATATCTTGTTCACATTCCAAGAAGCTAGAAAATAAGGCATAATAGGTGAAATATATCAATTATAGATGGAAACCTAATGTCGTAGAGTGAGGTAATAGAGATCACATCAGCATTTAATTATGTAATCAAGATTAAAAATTCGCATCCACACTCTTCTAGAACTCCAAATGTTACTTAATTTAGATCTTGAAGAGCATCTTGTTTGTAGCGGGCAAGTATTTTGGATGAACTTGGGGGCCTCTTGTATTATAGCATTGAATCTAGATATATTGGCCTAGTAGATTATGTTCCAATGTTTCCAAAATTATTTATCATAATTATCATTGAGCATTTTCATGGCGTTGCTCCTACTAGAACACAAAAATATAATCAAAATTTTGAGATTTCAATTTAGATCATCACCCAAAATGAAAAACATGGGAAGTGAAATTAAAGAACTTTTCTATTCCATTAAAAAATACTTAGCAAAATTTTCAACAACCTTTGTTGGACTCTACAAATTTCCTAGATGGTCGGAGACATAGTTGATAAAGAGAAGTGCCAAAATCATATGAGAGAAAGTTCAAAACCATATATTCTCTGATCTACCAAAGTAGATTTTGAAAAGAATAATTCTTTAGCTTTGTATTAGGATGTTTGATCCTTTAAAAAATGTGGTGAGACAAGTTGTAACCTTAGATGATGGAGCTCAAATTGAAAGGATGGAAACATCAACTACACATCAAGGGATATGCTTTCCTCCAACATATTTCAATCAAATTATTGGAATTTTGTAGAAATAAGAAAATAAATATTTCAAGTGGTTTGGCCCAGACCGTTAGGGATTTTGGAGATCTAAAAAGATAATTGCATGACTCATACTTTTGGATATTTAAGAAAACTTAAAGTCATTTCGACTTTTTTTTGTGTATTGGAGGAAGCATTCCACTTGATTAAGGTAGACCAGTACTTGCTTGGATCATCTTTTGTATATCTAGCCACAACCTTGTCTCCTACTTTGATGCTTTTTTAATTGATTTCGTTTTTAAATTTTACTGTTCAAAATATGCATAGAGATAGACAAATAATAAAATATCTTTATATGTTGGAATGGACTATAGAACCCTCCAACTTTCAAAGATGAACATGGATTAATTTTTATCTTGCATTAGTGAGATACAAAAAAACATTGACCATTTTTAGGAGGCTCGAATAAAGTGCGAAGGTGCTTTGGAGGATGTTGGAGCTATGGGAGGAAGACAAAATAGGGGAGGTTTTAGAAAGGCTAAAACAATGCTATCATAAATCATGACCATAAAGGTTGAATATTTTAAAGTAAATAATGATGGGAGAATTTGCAATTTCCCTATACAACCTTGACACAATAGTGGCCTCATAGCCACTCTCACTTATTCTCTATTTAGTGAAACAATCAAATTTAAGAACTTATGAATACTAAACCCAAGACATTTCACCACACATAAACAAGCATCTAAGACCTTCCTAATGAAAGTTATTGCACTTAAAGTGGTTAATCCTAATTAGAGAACCAATATCTTCAAGACAAACAAGTTTTGCACTTCACTAGACATAGACACCTGCTCACTCCTCAATCGGGTTCTTTTAGATTATGTAGAGAAATGACAGAAGATCTGAGCCAACTTTCAAAAACTTAATTAGATTTCTAACAAACCAAAGATTTACAAGAAATGAGTGAGATATGACTAATTAACTCTGCTCAACACTAAGAGTGATCTAGAACATTCACACAAAATTTTGTGTGCTAGCTATGGAGAGAGAAAATTTGTTCAAATCCCTCAAGCAAACAAGATGAGGGCTTGCTTAGCTTAGGGTTCTACTAGGTTGCTTCCCTAACACATACATACGTGGTTCATACTGAATTGAAGTTGATTATGTGTTGATATAGAGTTGGAAAGATTCCCTGCAAGTAGAATCACTTTCCCTAAATTATAGGAACTAAATAACACCTAAGTCCGATTAAAATTTTTCTATTGATGGGGGATTTCAAATTCGAATTGAGTCGTGATTTCTTGTGTGCTCCTTGTGGCTCCAAGTGGCATCATTTTATGGTTAATTTGAGACTAACAATGAATCTTGAAATTCAACACTCCCCCTTAAGCTTGAAGCTTTAATTCTTCATCCTAGATTGAATAATCCAATGCATTTCTTGAATGTTTTTAGCTTCCTTGAATCCACAAATTTGGTGAAAACTTCAAAACATTGGTCCTTGGTACTTATATGTTGCACTTGAACCTTGTTAACCAGCACTTTCTCTCTGATGTAATGATAGTGTACCTCTATGTGTTTACTTCTAGCATGAACATGGGATTGGCAAAAAAAAAGTATGCATTCTCATATTGTCACACATGATTGGAAATTGATTCACCTAAAAACCTAACTCAATCATTAACTTTGTGAGCCATATAATCTTACAAGTCACTTTAGGTAATGCCCTATATTCAACTTTAAATGAGGATATAGAAACTGTGGGTTCCTTACATGGATTTCTTACCAAGCATTAGTGCATATCCACTTATGCTTCTTTTATCTTCTCTGGATCCAACCCAATCAGTATCTGATTTTACCCACAATTCATCTTTGAAAGCATAAAATATACATTCATTGAGTGTACGCTTGAGATATCTTAGTAGACTCTTTATTGCAAGTAAATGTTGGACTTAGGCTTTAGATCTCCAAGCTCTGAGGTCTTGAAATCCTTTTTGACCTTCCCTTTGGTCTCCTTGATACCTTCTTCATGGTCTCCTGTAGTATTGAGATCATCTATATATACACATTAGTAGACAAATAATTTACCTTCCTTTTTGTAAAACAATGATGGATCTCCCTTGCCTTGATTGTATTCAAAACTGACTAGATACTCAAGACGTCTTTGATTCCATGTCCTTGGGGCTTACTTGAGACCATATAATGCTTTCCTCAACCAGCAAACATAGCCATCCTTGAGTTTTTCTTCAAATCCTAATCATTGGTCCATGTACACAACCTCCTCTAGCTTGCCATTGAGGAAATCATTCTTCACATAAAGTCATGTTAGAGTTTGAGGTCTACGAAGGCAAGCAAACAACATAAAGAAGAAGAAGAAGAAGAAGCTTGTAGCACAACAAAATATTCAATGTTTTACCAAGTAAATCTACAAAATTAAGTAACACATTAAGGTTATAGGCATATGCACAAGTTAGGGGAAAAAACCTCCTAAAGAGGGAAGAAAGTGTTGATCAGTTCTTGCAAACACACGTACACTGAGATAGTACAAAAAAAAAATCTCACGAAAGTACTCACAAAATAGAGAGAGACAAGAGACTCAACACAAGATTGGGTATAATCTCCTCCCACATGCTTTGATGCACAAGTCTATTAGAGTACATGTATGCACAAAATTGGATAAGAATAACTACTCAGCATGGTCCCTAAGGATGTAAGCATACCTTCAAGGGAGAAGCTTATATGGATACATCTCAGGAGATGAAGACTTGCCAATCTTCAACAACAAGAATCAACCAACAAGGGAAGAGCAAGAGAGGCTAACCACATGGTGTGCAAAGGATGCTCTTGCAAGGTCATATTCACTAAACTCAATCTTTGATTTCTTGTTACCTCATGTTACAAACTATAAAACCTCCCAAGAGACTTGGGAAGTGCTTTCATCATACTTCTCCTCCAACACAACAGCTAGGAAGAATCAGTTGTGGATGGAATTCACAACTCTCAAGAAGCAATCAAAGCAAGTAGTGGTTGACTATGTAACCAAAATGAATGATGTTGCAGACAAACTTGCAAGCATTGGAGAAGAGATAGAGGAAGAGCACATAGTGAGGCAGATCATAAATCGGATTAAAGTTGATGATAAGTGGGAATTCTTCACCACTGCAATGGATCTCTACATGCATATGGAGATACCTGGACTCAACACCTTGATGGCACAACTCTTCACACATGAATCAAAACTCAACAGAAATGGTGAAAATTCTAGAGGTAACCAATATTCTACCCTTTATACATAAAAGAATAAAGCTAAGGATAAAGTTCAAAGTAAGAAACAAGATGAAGAGGCTAGTACCTGTCAAGCCAAATATGCAGGAGGAGGAAGAGGGGCTATAGGTAGGGGTAGAGGAGGTAAGAAAGGTAGGTGGAGGCCCTACAATAGTTCACCATGCAACATATGTGGTTTCAACAATCCCACTACTGAAGAATGCTACAAAAATACAAGGAACCAAAGGGTAAGAGGCTTCCATAGAGGAGGCTATGGAAAAACAAGAGGCATGTATAACAATGGTGGAGGCAACTACATCCATAACTACAATCAAGCCTACAACAACAACAACTATAAAGCAGGCTTTAGAGGAAGAAGGGACTTCAATATCTACACTAAAGATCAAGAGGATTCTTTGCTCATTATGAACATGACATCCAAGCAAGGTAAATATGATGAGCATCTCTTTTACATTCACTTAGGTTGTTCAAATCATGTGGTAGGGAATGTAGCACTCTTATCTGATCTTGAATAACCAAAGGGAAAGGAGGTATAAACAGGTGATGACAATAAGCATTCACTAAAACAAATTGGAAATCAAAAGACATGTGATGGTAGTATGAACCTTTTGAGTAAAGTTTTGTATGTGCCTATCGTAACCAGAAATTAAATTAGTGTTGGGCAGATAGTAGAGAAAGGTCTACAAGTCACGTTCACAAAGCATGGAGCATATGTGTGTGAAGAGATGGATAGGTATGTGCTTGAAGATGAAGAGGTGTTGCAAAATCCTTGATCTACACCAGCCAAATGAACTCCAGGAGTATATGGTGGGCCCTTTTAGCTTGCCATTGGATGTATTAGATACCCTATGTACCTTGGAAGATCACTCTCAAAAAGATAGATCAAAACAGATAAGTTGGAGTTAGCTCAGAGGTGAAAACTTGCTATTCTTGGTTCATACACCTGTCCAGTGTTTTACATAATTCTCTGAGCACAGCAGCAATTAGCTTAATTCCTCTTAGAGAAGTCTAGTTAGCTTAAAGAGCTAACTTTCAAGAGTAATCTCATCAAAAATAATGAACCACACACTGAGAATGAGTTTTAACAAGTGATGACATCATCCCGATTTTCACGGGCTGCTACAGAAATAGACCAGTGAGCAGAAAAATCAACATAACTCAAAATGTAGAAATCCAATGATTACGAACATTTGTATGGTTATACTAGACAGTAAGTTGAATCCAACAAGCTTTAAATCACTGAATTTGGATAAGTAACCACTGCGAAATGGCTCTGACAAGATGAGTCAAAAAGTCGGGTACCTGACAGAGAGGTGAAGATGAACAGACCCTGTTGACTTCAAATGAACATAACTGAACATTGCAACATCCAAATGACATGAAAATTTATGAGCATATAGTAGACTTATAGAGCTAACTTTACCAAGTTAAATCACTGAAAATGATGCACTAAGCTCAGAGAAAACATCTCTGCAAGCTGACTGAGAAAACTGAGAGTAATGGCAGTGAGTAGTACACTTCACAAGAACATGGAAAGATGAAACCAAATAATCATGAAAATGAAAGTATATTTCTTGTACAATACAATGACTTACTAATACATATGTGTGCCTTGTAATCACACCTTGATATGGCATAAAGCTCAGCTCTTGGAGGTCTTCACATAGGTCTCTCTAACCACGACTAAAACTGCCATCTATTTATAGTTGAGTTTGGGAGGCTAACTTCCCTCAATCACTCTCCAATCAATCAATGATTGATTTGATTCTCTACCTACCACAAATCACGAATTCGTGGCTCCTCTTTCCATTCTTGATCAAGTGGACTCAACCACTTAAGATTCTCTTACTTTTACATTAAGTAAACTCTTCAAAAGTTACAAGAGGTAGTTCACAAGTGAACTTTACATAGTTCTTTTTTTAAAGCTTCTTCTAAGACTTTGTGAGACTCAAGACAATACTTAGGCTTGTCATAGACTTGCTCCAACAGCTCCCCCTCAAGCCAAGTATGCTTGAGGTCTTCAATCTTCCAAGATTACCTGCAAACCTATCATAGCCTTGAATTTGCAAAGCTTTGTACCATCCAATGCTTTGGTTAGAATATCTGCACATTGTTGATGAGTGGACACATATGATATTTGAATCTCTTTGCTTAGAACCTTCTCTCGTACATAGTGATAATGAACTCCAATATGTTAAGTCCTTGCATGAAAAATAGGATTAGCAGCCAAATGAATAGAACTCATATTGTCACCAAAAATAGTTGGAGTTCCAAACTCCAATCCAAGATCTTTGAACAATGTCTTCATCCACATAGCTTCTTGTGTAGCTATGGCAAGACCTCTATATTCAGCTTCAGTAGAAGAGAGAGCAACTGTGGGTTGCTTCTTGGATGACCATGAAATAAGCTTTGAACCTGCAAAGGTAAGATAACCTGAAGTGCTCCTTCTATCTTCCTTAGAGCCAGCCCAATCTGCATCAGAAAATAGCTTCAAACCTAAATCAGATACATAAGGATAATAAAGTCCTTCATTTATGGTTCCTTTGAGATACTTGAGAATCCTTTTGGCAGCATCCATATGTGGTTTCCTTGGTGTGTGCATAAATTGGCTTAGCACACTCACACTATAACATATATCTACTCTTGTGAATGTGGCATAGTTGAGACTACCCACTAGACTTTGATATGATGTGATGTCCTCTATGAGTTCACCTTCATGTGAGCTCAATTTGTGCTTGACCTCCATTGGAGTACCTGCAATCTTACAATCTTGCATCTTGAATTTTGCCAACATGTCCTTAATGTACTTCCTTTGAGTGAGAAACAAACCATGATCTTTGTAGACAACTTCCAAACCTAGGAAGTAGGTAAGTGAACCCAAATCACTTATCTTGAACTCTTCTCTCATCTGATCTTTGATCTTCTTCATACCATCTGCATCATTTCCTGTCAATATAATATCATCTACATATACACATAGATAGATGACCTCGGAATTACTCTTTTTAATAAAGAGTGAAGGATCTGCCTTGCTTGGTTCAAAGCCTTTGTCCTGCAAGAATGAAACAAGCCTGAAATTCCAAGCTCTTGGAGCTTGCTTGAGACCATACAATGCTTTGTTAAGTTTACACACATAATCAGGATAAACTTGATTCTCAAAACCAGGTGGTTGTGCCATATATACCTCTTATGTTATCCAACCATTCAAGAATGCATTCTTTACATCTAGTTGAAGTATCTTCCAATTCTTGGAAGAGGCAATACTAAGCAAAACCCTAATAGTAGGCATCTTTGCCACAGGAGAGAAAGTCTCCTCATAATCAATTCCCTGAGTTTGTGCAAAGCCTTTTGCCACAAGCCTTGCCTTATACCTGTTAATTGAACCATTAGAATTCTTCTTGAGTTTATAGACCCATCTTGAGCCTATTACCTTCATGGATGAAGTCTTGGGCACCAAATCCCAAGTGTTGTTTTCCTCAAGTGCTTCAATCTCTTCCTTCATTGCATGCTTCCATTCTGTTTTTGCTTTGGCCTCTTCAAATGATGATGGCTCCTCTTGGTTTATGTCCTGTGCTATGTAGATAGAATGTTTAGTTACTAATGAGGTGTCAAACCCATACCTTTCTGGTTTTTTCTTTTCCCTCATAGATCTTCTTAGGCCATGATGTGATGATTCTGCTTCATGTCCAAGTTCCTACAATTTTGCTTTACCTTTAGACTTCCATGCTTTGATCTTTTCCATGTGAGATTTTTCATCATCCTCTGAGGTGTCTTGTTCTTCAATCTTTGATTGTTCTCTACCAAGCTTTGGAAAATCTTCTTCAAGATCATATGGTAAATTGATCTTCCTGCATGAATCTTCATACCATGAATTGTTCTCATCAAAAACTACATCTCTGCTTACCAAGAATCCTTTGTTGGTAGGGTTGTATAACCTGTAGCCCTTTTGATTGTTGTCATATCCAATAAATACACACCTTTCTGCCTTTGGATCCATCTTGCCTCTAACCTGTGAAGGAACATGAGCAAAAGCAATACATCCAAAAATTTTACAATGATCTAAGCTTGGTCTTCTTCCATTCCAAGCCTCATATGGAGTCATCCCATCAAGGGATTTTGAAGGCAACCTGTTAATCAAGTAAGTGGCTGTAGATACAGCCTCAGCCCATAAGTAATTAGGTAAATGCTTTTCATTTAACATAGACCTTGTAGCTTCAACAATTGTCCTATTCCTCCTTTCTGCCACTCCATTTTGCTCAGGAGTGTACCTTGTAGTTACCTCTCTTTTGATTCCTCTTTCTTGAAGAAAAGAATCAAACTCATGGGATAAATATTCTCCCCCTCCATCTGACCTTAGCCTTTTTAGTGATTTACCTGTTTGATTCTCCACAAGAGCCAAATATCTTTTGAAACATGAAAAAACTTCATCTTTGTGTTTCATAAAGAATAGGATAGTCCATCTGCTGCAATCATCAATAAAGGAAACATAATACCTTGATCCAGATATTGAAGCTTCCTTGCTAGGTCCCCATACATCTGTATGAACCAACTCCAAGAGATCTCCATGCATATAACCTTTCTTCATGAATGGTAACCTGTGAGACTTTCCAAATTGACATGCACTACACTTATAAATCATATGTTGTTTTGACAAATTAGGAAGTCCAAGTACACTTTGGTCCCTGCAGATTTGCTTTAATGACCTTTCACCAATATGTGCTAACCTTTTGTGCCATACTTCCAATTCTGTGAGTGTCTGACTACCATAATTAAAGAGAGCAATGTTTCTAGTGTCCTGTAATTCAAATGTGAACAATCTACCTGTCTTTTCACCTTTTGCAATTCTTCTGAATCCTTGACTTGGATCTTCAACAAATGCTCCTGCTTTTGTGAACCTGACTTGCAACCCTTTCTCTACTATCTGCCCAACACTTATCAAATTCTTTGTAATGGTAGGGACATAGAGTACCTTATTGAGTAGGTTGATGTTTCCATCAGGTGCTTTGACATTGCCTATTTTCTCCACAGGATGTTTTGTATCATCTCCTGTTTGTACCTCATGCTTATTCCTTGGATCTTCTAAATCTGATAGGAGTGCCACATTTCCTGCCACATGATTTGAACAACCTGAATCTATGTAGAAAATATGCTCATCAGATTTACCTTGTGGCATAGCCATGTTCATGATCAATAATGAATCCTCTTTGTTTGAGTCTTCTGTGTAGTTATTGTAGTCTCTCCTTCATTTGTAGCCTCCTTGATAGTTTGAATGATTGTAGTTGTTGTAGTTTCCATGGTAGTTGTTGAACCTTCCTCTTGAGTAGCCATAACTTCCTCTATTGTATCCTCTGCCTCTTTGATTCCTCGAATTCCTAAAGCAATTTTCAGTTGTATGATTAGTTAATCCACAAATAGAACATGAGTTGGAGTCTTGGGATCTCCCCCTGCCTTGTCTACCTCCTCTTCCTCTACCTCTGCCATGTCTTCCTCTACCTGCATAGTTAGCTTGATATGTACCTGCTTCATCATCCACTTTCTTTGCCTTTCCTTTGTTATCTTTAGACTTGCTTTTATCCGTGTATAAAGCTGAAGATTGATTACCTTTAGAGCTTTCTCCATTTTTTATAAGCTTTGCCTCTTGAGTAAGTAGTTGTCCAATGAGTGTGTTGAAATCAGGTACATGCATGTCCATGTACAAATCCATAGCTGTGGTGAATGCTTCCCACTTATCATCTGCCTTCAAGCCATTGATGACCTGCCTTACAATTTTCTCTTCATCTATTACCTCTCCAATGCTTCCCAACTGATCCGCTATGTCCTTGAGCTTTGTGACAAAATCAGTCACATTTTGTTTGGGAGCCTTCTTGAGAGTTGTGAAATCCAGCCATAGTTGATGCTTCCTAGCTTTGGTACTTGAAGAAAAGAAAGCTTCAAGTGCATCCCACACTTCCTGAGATGTCTTACAACTTCTAATGTGAGGCAACAAAAAATATGAGATAGAGTTGAGGAGATAAGACCTTGCAAGTGCATCCTTGGAGCACCATGTGCTCAATCTTTCTTGCTCTTCTTGTGTTGGTTGACTTTTGTTCCTGAAACTTGGCATAACTTCATCTCCAGCCACATAACCATATAAACTTCTACCTTGGAGATAAGCTTCCATTCTTAATGACCAAGCTGAGTAATTACCTCTATCGAATTTTTCAATTGATGAAGGAAATCCATCTGCCATGTTGTCCAACCTTGCTCTGATACCACTGTGAAGAGATGGATAGGTATGTGCTTGAAGATGAAGAGGTGTTGCAAAATCCTTGATCTACACCAGCCAAATGAACTCCAGGAGTATATGGTGGGCCCTTTTAGCTTTTCAATGGATGTATTAGACACCCTATGTACCTTCGAAGATCACTCTCAAAAAGATAGATCAAAACAGATAAGTTGGAGTTAGCTCAGAGGTGAAAACTTGCTATTCTTGGTTCATACACATGTCCAGTGTTTTACATAATTCTATGAGCACAGCAGCAACTAGCTTAATTCCTCTTGGGGAAGTCTAGTTAGCTTAAAGAGCTAACTTTCAAGAGTAATCTCATCAAAAATAATGAACCACACACTGAGAATGAGTTTTAACAAGTGATGACATCATCCCGATTTTCACGGGCTGCTACAGAAATAGACCAGTGAGCAGAAAAATCAACATAACTCAAAATGTAGAAATCCAATTATTATGAATATTTGTATTGTTATACTAAACAGTAAGCTGAATCCAAAAAGCTTTAAATCACTGAATTTGGATAAGTAACCACTGAGAAATGGCTCTGACAATATGAGTGAAAAAGTCGGGTACCTAACAGAGAGGTGAAGATGAACAGACCCTGTTGACTTCAAATGAACATAACTGAACATTGCAACATCCAAATGACATGAAAATTTATGAGCATATAGTAGACTTATAGAGCTAACTTTAACAAGTTAAATCACTGAAAATAATGCACCAAGCTCAGAGAAAACTTCTCTGCAAGCTGACTGAGAAAACTGAGAGTAATGGTAGTGAGTAGTACACTTCACAAGAACATGGAAAGATGAAACCAAATAATCATGAAAATGAAAGTATATTTCTTGTACAATACAATGACTTACTAATACATATGTGTGCCTTGTAATCACACCTTGATATGGCATAAAGCTCAGCTCTTGGAGGTCTTCACATAGGTCTCTCTAACCACGACTAAAACTGCCATCTATTTATAGTTGAGTTTGGGAGGCTAACTTCCCTCAATCACTCTCCAATCAATCAATGATTGATTTGATTCTCTACCTACCACAAATCACAAATTCGTGGCTCCTCTTTCCATTCTTGATCAAGTGGACTCAACCACTTAAGATTCTCTTAATTTTACATTAAGTAAACTCTTCAAAAGTTACAAGAGGTAGTTCACAAGTGAACTTTACATAGTCTTTTTTTTAAAGCTTCTTCTAAGACTTTGTGAGACTCAAGCCAATACTTAGTCATAGACTTGCTCCAACAATGTGGAAGACCCCAACAAGGACTCAAAAGGATTGCAAAAGGTGAGGAGTCAGGTAGATTGTTTACATTTGAAATTGAAGACACAAGGAACATAGCACTATTCAGTTATAGAGACCAAACCCTATCTGAGTTGGAAATATGGCACAAGAGGCTAGAACACATATGAGAGAGAACTCTAAAGCGAATTTACAGGGATCAAAGTGTGCTTGGGGTTCCTAATGTGACCAAGTAACATATGATCTACAAATGTGGAGCTTGCCAATTTGGTAAAGCTCATAGGCAACCATTCAATAGGAAAGGATACATCCATGAAGATTATTTGGAGCTTGTACACATTGATGTGTGGGGTCCTAGCAAAGATCCATCCATCTCAGGTTTGTTGGTACATTTGGAAAGCCTTGATGCTTGCCCAAATATTAAAGGTTTACTTGACAATGAGTATGACTATCCGTAAGGTCACATATGAACACCTCTTGTAACATCCATGAGTTTTAACCCAAGATAAATGTAAAAGAGAGTAATAGATAGAATTGCATGGCTTTACGAATTGAACTTCATATCAACTGAGGGATTAGAATCAAATCAACTAGAATCCTAAAAGGTGGGATCACTTTTAGGTGGCATATTCAAAATCCAAATCGGGAACACATCTACAAAAAACCCTGACTTTTAGTCATGTGTTATAGAGCAAAAAGAAGGACACATTGAGCTTCAAGTTTCTGGGTACACTAAGCCCACAAATTTATGAGTATGTATACATCATCTCCCTTGTATAATACATTCATAATTGTTGGGATAGATGGATGGACACTCCAAGAAATGAGTAGGTGCTACCAAATCCTGCTTAGTACCAGCGTCTTGTAGCTTCAAGGTTGAGTTGTGGGGCCCCTTAGCTTTTCAATGACACTATACAAGTGCCTATGTACTTTTGAAATGATGTGAGAAAAGATTGAATCAAAAGAGACTACTTCGTTGGAGCAAAACAATCATTAATGAATGATTACATGAAGCTTAGGAATGAAGAAGTGAAGAAAAGACTCAAGCTCAAATGCATGAAGTAAATTAAAGAATTAGAAACAAATTTTCTCTACATTTATGTATAAGAGCTTTGGAAAACACTTAAAAATACTTCATGGAGTGACGAGTTTATATCCACATGTATATATAAGCTCATATATATCTGTCTTATAGATGAGAGATGTAGACTAGATGAGAATATAGAAAATAGATTACAACATTCTCAAGAGATAGATGTGTAGAGAGTTTTCTCGTGAGTTAGCGAACTGGTTTTTCTTAGAATTCTCTCACCATGATCATGTGGATCAGAAAATCATTTGTACACATCTAATTCAAAAGCTTATCAAGCTACGATCAAAGTTTGATGATCTAATTCTCTTGAGGTTGTGTGCATGACAAGTAGGAACATTCATATGTAGAAGCCTGCAAGTGAAGTTCTTAGAATCGCACATTTTCTTGTTTAAAGATTTTCTTGGATCTCAGTGCTCAGTGTAAAGTTTTCTATGTTTGAGCATTCAAAATCTAAGTTAGAAGGTAAGGAAGCTTTTTCCAAAAGCATTTAGCAAAATGGGTTAGATTCTGAGAGAAATCAACTTAAGAAGTTGACCATGTCAAAGTCATCATAGGTTTGATCTAAGTGATCAAATTAGAAATCTAATAGTTCTTGTGAAGAACTAATCATCAATATGATTGCGCAAAGATAGTATGGACATGTGAGTATTATTTGAATGATTAAAATTGAAGTCATATGCAGAGATTGAAGTTCATTTCTGAAGCAGACTCTTGAAGATGAAGAAAACTTTATACAGAGAAGTATTTCTTGTGAATTAAAGGAGCAAAGAGTAAAGTTTGGAAGAAAACCTGAAGAAATACAAAGCACGAGTACAAAGGATCAAGAAGGATTAAAGTTTCATATCAAAGTCAAGAGATGAGAGAAAGCTTGCAGATTGACAAGCTAGATAGAGAGAAATATCCAACATGGTCCATGAGGATGGAAGCACACCTCATGATCAAAGACTTGATATCATTTATTACAGGAGAAGAAGAAAAGCCTCAGTTTAAGGATTCAAGTGTTCCAACAAGAGATGAACTTGTAGAATTAAAGAATTGGATGAAGAGAGATGCTCAAGCCAGGAGTATCATTTACATGGCTATAAATGCTTAGAGGATCCCCAACATGGGTTCAAGAGAATTTCCAAAGGAGAAAAGACGGGTAGATTATTCACTTTTGAACTTAAAGATACAAGGAATATTGCACTTTATAGTTATAAAGATCAAACAATATTAGAACTTGAAATAATGTATCCAAGCAACACATGATTTATAAATGTGGTGCTTGTCAGTTTGGAAAGTCTCATAGATTACCCTTCTCAAGGAAAGGCTACATGCATGAGGACTACCTAGAGCTTGTCCATACAAAATTATGGGGACCAAGTAAGGATCCCTCAATCTCTAGATCAATGTATTATGTATCTTTCATTGATGATTACAGTAGGTGGACTGTATTGTACTTTATGAGGCACAAAGATGAAGTATTCACTTGCTTTAAAAAGTATCTTGCACTTGTTGAGAACCAAACAAGGAGAAATCTAAAAAGACGAAGGTCTGATAGAGGACGTGAGTACTTCTCAAATGAGTTTGATGCATTCTTGCAGCAGAGAGGAATCAAGGGAGAAATTACAACAAGGTATACCCCTTAGCAAAATGGGGTGGTAGAGAGGAGAAATAGATTAATTGTTGAAACAACTAGGTCAATGTTAAATGAGAAAAAATTACCTAACTATTTGTGGGCAAAGAGTGTATCTACTGCCACTTAGCTTGTAAACACGTTGCCATGTAAATCTCTTGATGGGATGACCCCATATGAAGCATGGCATGGTAGAAGACCTTAACTTGGTGATTGCAAGATCTTTGTATGTGTAGCTTATGTGCGTATTCCTTCTCAAATAAGAGGCAAGCTAGACCCGAAGGGCAAAAAGTGCATCTTGATAGGGTATGATTTAAATAAAAAAGGATACAGGTTCTACAATCCTTCAAACAAGGGATTCATGGTCAGTAGAGATGTTTTCTTTGATGAGAATGACTCTTGGTTTGATAGTGAATGCAGGAAAGTAAAGCTACCTTATGACTTGGAAGAGGACTTTCCAAGCCTCACCAAGGAGGAGTCTACTCACAATGAAGATATCAACTCAGATGATGAGGACATCATCAATCTAGAAGAGTTCAAGGCATGCAAGTCCAAAGGCAAGGTCAAGATGAAGAAATTGGAGGATATACCTGAATCATCAAACCAAGCAATCAGAAGATCACAAAGGGAGAGCAAGAAACCAATGAGATGTGGGTATGCCGTTTCCCTAGTTAGTGAGAACTATGTTTGTCTTGCAAAAGACTTGTCATTTGAAGAGCCAGCATCATATGAAGAGGCAAAGACCAAGGCATAATGGAAGGAAGCTATGGATGAGGAAATTGAAGCACTCAAGGAGAGTGATACTTGGGAACTAGTACCAAAGAAGGAGTCTATGAAGGTAATTGGTTCTAGATGGATCTATAAGATCAAAAGGAATTCTGATGGATCAATAAGTAGGTACAAAGCTACACTTGTGGCTAAGGGTTTTGCACAAACCCAAGGAGTTGATTATGAAGAAACCTTCTCTCCTATGGCCAAAATGCCAACCATCAGGGTATTGGTAAGTGTGGCTGCATCAAAGAATTGGAACATGTATCGGTTGGATGTAAAAAATGCACTTCTAAATGGTTGGATTTCAGAGGAGGTGTACATGGCTCAACCTATTGGCTATGAGGACCCAAACAAGGTAACATATGTATGTAAATTGAACAAAGCTCTTTATGGATTGAAGCACGCACCTAGGGCAGGGAACCATAGCTTGACTTCATACCTTCACGATCAAGGTTTTCTCATGAGCAAAGCAGATACTTCTCTATTCATCAAGATAAGTAATTCAGAGGTAATATATCTATGTGTATATGTTGATGATATCATACTCAAAGGAAATGATGCTAAAGGAGTTCAAAATTAGTGACCTTGGATCACCAAATTTTTTTCGTGGACTTGAGTTAGTCTATACTAACTCTGGAGTTTATATTACTAAGAAAAGAGTTCTATTTCTTCTTTCTGCAAGTCCATTTTTTTCTGGGGAGTACTTGCCAGTCACTTCTCTTTTGATACCTGCATTCCACATATAATCATCAAATTCTTTAGAAAAATACTCTCCCCCTCCATTTGATCTCAACCATTTGAGCTTTTGTCCTATAATCCTTTCTGCATAGGCATGATAGTGTTTAAATGTCTCAAACACTTCATATTTATCCTTGATCACATATATAGTAATCCATCTGGTTGCATCATTAATAAGTAGCACATAATACCTTGATCCATTTATGCTATATTCCTTTGAAGGACCCCACACACCTGTATGAACCAATTCAAGCATATTTGAGTACCTGTATCCTTGCTTATTGTATGATTTCTTATGAGCTTTACCTAACTAAGAAGCCTCACATTTCTATATCATATGTTGGTAGACCAAGCACTCCACCATTCTTTGTCATTTCTTTAATTCCCCTTTCATTAAAATGTCCTAACCTCTTGTGCCATAGATCCCATTTAGACATCTTTTGACTTCCGTAAGTAAACAATGCATGTCCCACATTACCTTGAACTTTGAGGGTGAATAACCTTCCTTCCTTTTTCCCTGTGACAATGCTTCTATATCCTTGACTTGGATCTTCAACATAAACACCATCACTTTTAAATATGACTTCATATACCTTCTCAACAATTTTCCCTACACTTATTAAATTTTTAGGGATTGTTGGAACATAAAGTACCTTGCTTAGGAGTGTACTTCCACTCCTTTTCTTCACTGATCCAATGCTCTCAACTTTGTGTTTGGTGTTATCTCCTGTTTGAACTGTATGTCCATTCACTTTAACTTCCATATCGGTCATTAAAGAAATATTACCACTCAAATGATTACTACATCCTGAGTCAATATAAAACACAATTTGAGCTTCATTGACTACTTCATGACTTGCATTAAGAATAAGAGTCAAGTCTTCCTCCTAATCTGAAGCATAATTGTAATATGTGTTGTTATAGGATTGAGTTTGAAAACTCCTTCCTCCTCCTCTAGCAAATGAGGTTCTACCACCTCTTCCTCTGAAATTGCCTCTTTGATTTCTGCCTCCTCTTCCTCTAGGAGTAAAATTTTGATTATGACTTCCACCATTCTGATTGTTATACCAACAATCATTCGCCAAATGATTTATTCTCCCACAAATCCAACAAGCTTTAGTATTATCTTTGTTCTTACTTGCTCTTCCTTTACCTCTGAAATTTATCTTCTTTTTCATGAAGTTTACTTGATTTGAAGATCCTTCTTCATCATTTGTCTGCTTGCCTTTAGCATTCTTCTTCTTATCCTTTGAATACATTGCTTGAATTGAACCTCGCTCATTCTCTCCTTCAATGTCCTGCTCAAATGTTAGCATATGTCCTAACAATTGATTAAGATCAGGAGTAAAATGATCTAATGATAGTTCTATAGACAATATGAAAGTTTCCACTTTTCATCTCCTCTTAGACATGTAAGTATTTTCCTTATTAACTTCTCTTCTTCAATTTCTTCACCTAATGCTCCCAAACTATCTGCAATGTCCTTCATCCTTTTAACATAGTCAGAAATTGACTGAGAGCCTTTCTTCTTGAATGTTGTAAATTAAGCCCATAGTGAAGCCTTCCTCGATTTGGTTGTGTTTGGGAAATGTTCTTCTAAGGCATTCCATATATCTTCTTCACTTTCTAATCCTCTAATGTAAAATGCTCCATATTGGTTGAATCTAACTTGCAAACCCTTTTCCACAATCTGTCCAACACTCATCAAATTCTTTGTAATTGTAGGTACATATAGAACCCTACTCAACATGCTCTTGTTTCCATCAGAGGTCTTAACATTCCCTACTTTAATCACTGACTACTTGGTGTCATCACCTGTTTGTACCTGATGCTTACCCTTTGGTTCCTTAAGTTCACAGAGAAGAGCTACATTGCCTGCCACATGATTTGAGCATCCTGAGACAATGTACAAGAGATGATCATCATTTATACCTGGTTTTGAAGTCATGTTCATGATCAGAAGAGAATCTTCTTGCTCCTCTATGTAGTTGTTGTAATCCTTTCTAGATTTGTATTCTCCTTGGTAATTGCTATTGTAGTTTTTGTTGTAGTTGTTGTTGTATCCTTGGTGCTGATTGAATATTCCTCTTGACTGTGTATATCCACCTCTTTGATATCCTCTACCTCTCTGATTCTTGAAGCTCCTGAAACACTCATCGATAGTATGATCTGACAATCAACATATATTGCATGTTGAGGAGTTATAAGGTCTCCCTTTACCTTTCTTACCTCCTCTGCCCCTTCCTCTTGAGGTTCTACCTCTCCTTGCATAGTTGGCTTGGGAGGTAGTTCATTCATCTTCAACCTTTTTGTTGTTTCCTTTCTCTTTGGATTTACTTTTATCAGTGTATAGGGTAGAAGAGCTATTACCTCTTGATGAATCTCCATTCTTATTGAGCTTGGCTTCATGGGTAAATAGTTGCCCCATGAGTGTGGTAAGGTCTAGAATCTGCATGTCCATGTACAAGTCCATGGCAGTTGTGAAGCTTTCCCATTTGTCATTAGCTTTAATACCATTGATTACTTGTCTTACAATCTACTCCTCTTCAATTTATTCTCCTATGCTTGCCAATTGATCTACTACATCTTTGACTTTGGTCACATACTCTGAGATACCTTGCTTTGGTTTCTTTCTTTGAGTGGTAAACTCAATCCATAGTTGGTTCTTCCAAGCCCTTGTGTTGGAAGAGAAATAAGAAGACAATGTTTCCCAAGTCTCTTGGTATGTATTATAGTTCCTAATATGAGGAAGAAGAAAATCAGAGGTTGAGTTAAGTAAGTAGGACCTTGCTAATGCATCCTTGGCACACCATGTGTTGAGTCTTTCATGCTCCTCTCTTGTAGGTTGTCCTTTGCTTCTGAATAAGGGCATCTTCTCATCTCCTGAGATGTATCCATAGAGGCTCCTTCCTTGTAAGTATGTCTTCATCCTCAAGGACCATGCTTGATAGTTGTTCTTGTCCAATTTATCAATGAAAGAAGGCAAACCATCTCCCATTTTACCTTAGCTTTGCTCTGATACCACTGTTGGGATAGATGGATGGACACTCCAAGAAATGAATAGTTACTACCAAATCCTTGTAGCTTCAGAATTGAGTTGTGGGCCCTCTTAACTTTCCAATGAAACTATACAAGTGCTTATGCACTTTTGAAATGATGTGAAAAAAGATTGAATCAAAACAAAATACTTCCCACTAGAAGGATCAATGAAAAAAACCTTCTATTTTACATCACACACCTGTTGCTTGTTATGCTCAATGCTACCACGACAGTAGGAATTAGAAAAATGCCTTTTAGGGGTATGTAATTAGCTTAGTATGCTAATGCTTCCAAGTTTTATCACATGAAATGATGCACAATATACAAAGCAATCAATTTGAAAATTGAATCATTACCCCCAATTTTTTAGAACCTTTATAGAGTTTGAGCAGGGAGTGCTTGGATGTGTTTTTCTCAAAATTTGCTAAATCGATTTCCTTCAACATTTGTGAGCATGTAGATAACCTAGAGTTGATTTCAACAAGGTATAGATCATTGAAAATGGTTGAGAATTGACAGAGATATGAGTAGCACAAGTTCACAGTTATGAATGAATATAACAGATAGATCATAGATGAACAATGTAGATGTATTGTGTTAATGAACAATGTTGTACAAGATCATAGGCTTGAAAATCATAGCCTAATGATGGAAAGTAGTGTAGGCTACAATGTAGTCCTCACACTCATACAAAATGGCAATGGAGCACTCGGGAATTGAGACTCTTGCCTCTGACTTTTACATGCTACATTTTATAAGTGCTTCATTCAAATTTGAATTTCAATTCAACTTTTGGGTGTCTCTAAATGTATCCTTCAATCTAGGAAATATTCACTCAATAAAGTAGTTACTTTTCTATTTTCCAAGTCCACGAGTTTTTGGTAGGTTGATTACAAATGTTCTCTCAAGTCAAAAAAATGACTTTTAGGAATGTAAAAGGATAAAATTCTCATAGCAATGGTTTCCATTAAAAATCCTTTAGCAATCCTCTTGAACCCATGCCTTGGATCCTCCACAAATGCTCCATATTGGTTGAATCTAACCTGCAAACCTTTCTCCACAATCTGTCCAACACTCATCAAATTTTTGGTAATGGTTGGTACATAGACTACCCTACTCAACAAATTCTGATTTCCATCACAAGTCTTAACATTTCCAACTTTAACTACTGAATGCTTTGTGTCATCACTTGTTTGGACTTGATGCTTACCTTTTGGTTCCTCAAGATCAAAGAGTAGTGCTACATTGCCAGCCACATGATTTGAGCATCTTGAGTCAATGTAGAATAGGTGGTCATCATTTGTACCTAACTTTGAAGTCATGTTCATAATTAGAAGAGAGTCATCCTGCTCCTCTGTGTCGTTGTTGTAATCCTTCCTGGATTTAAATCCTCCTTGGTAGTTTCCATTGTAATTATTGTTGTAGTTGTTGTTGTAGCCTTGGTGATGGTTGAATCTACCTCTTGACTGTGAGTATCCACCTCTTTGATATCCTCTTCCTCTTTGATTCTTGTAATTCCTGAAACACTCATCTGTAGTATGATTTGATAAACCACAAATGTTGCATGGTGAGGAGTTATAAGATCTCCCCCTACCTTGCTTACCTCCTCTGCCCCTTCCTCTTGATGATCTACCTCTCCCTGCATAGTTTGCTTGGGAGGTAGAACCTTCATCTTCCACCTTCTTGCTCTTGCCTTTATCTTTAGACATCTTATTAGTGTATAGGGCAGAAGAGTTATTACCTTTGGATGTGTCTCCATCCTTGTTGAGCTTTGCTTCATGAGTAAACAATTGTCCCATGAGAGTTGTAAGATCTGGAGTGTGCATGTCCATGTAAAGATCCATGGCAGTGGTGAAGCTTTCCCATTTGTCATCAGCCTTGATCCCATTGATCACTTGCCTTACAATCTGTTCTTCTTCAATCTCTTCTCCTATGCTTGCTAACTGATCTGCTACATCTTTGATCTTGGTCACAAATTTTGAAATAGATTGCTTAGGTTGCTTCCTTAATGTTGTGAATTCAATCCACAACTGATTTTTCCTAGCCCTTGTGTTGGAGGAAAAATAAGATGACAAGGTTTCCCAAGTCTCTTGGGATGTCTTACAATTTATAATATGTGGCAAAAGAAAATCAGATATAGAGTTGAGTAAATAAGACCTTGCCAATGCATCCTTAGCACACCATGTGTTAAGCCTTTCATGTTCTTCCTTGGTTGGTAATCCTCTTGTTTTGAATGAGGGCAATTCCTCATCTCTTGAGATGTATCCATAGAGACTCCTTTCTTGTAAGTAGTTCTTCATCCTTAGAGACCATGCTTGATAATTGTTCCTGTCCAATTTATCAATAAACGAAGGAAAACCATCTCCCATTTTACCTTAACTTGCTCTAATACCACTCTTGGGAAAGATGGATTGATGCTCCAAGAGACTGAGTAGGTACTGCTAAACCTGCTTTGTAACAGCCCTCTTTTGCTTCAGACTTGATAACTAGACCTCCTTAGCTTTCCAATGACACCATAAAATGTCCTATGTACTTTGGAAATGATGTGTGCAATGATTGAATCAAAGCAGATACCTTTGCAACTCACAAACTCAAGAAAACCTTCTATTTATGTCTTGATACCTCCTGGGTATTTTGCTCAGTATGACCAGTACAGTAGGAATTGGAAAACTTCCTTTTAGGGGTATCTAATTAGCTTAGTAAGCTACCTATTCCAAGTGGAATGATGTAAAAAGATAAACTACGCTAAGAGAAATCAATTTAGCAAGTTAAGTTATACCCCCGACTTTTAGGACTGTAGCAAAAAATGACCAGAGATCACCTCGACACAGGTTTCTCCAAAAGAGCTGGCTATAATCTCCTCAAACTTTGACAGCATGTAGATAACTTCAATCTGAATCCAACAAGATTTGAATCACTGAATTCGGTGAAGAATTGACCGACATATGCCCTTCACAAGTTGACAGACTTTTGAGTAGACTAACAGAGAACTCAGAGATGGACAATGTGAATGTATGTATTAATAAACACTTGTATACAACTCCATTGGCATGAACGTCATTGCAAAATGGTGTAGAGAGGTGTGCGCTAGAGTATAGACCTCATACACACTCAAAAATCAGTAATGGGAGGCTCGGGAGTGATCTTTTCTACCCGCGACTTTTCATGTCCATTTTTATAAGGAATGAGTAAAGATTTGAATTCAAATTCAAACTTTTGGCTCCCTATGATCAAGCTCCTATATGCTAGGAGATATTCTTTCAATCAAACAACTAACTTTTCCACGAATCCTTTTGGTAGGTGATTACAAGAGATTCCAAGTCAATTTGACTTTTACAATGAGATAAAGTGGTAATTAACCACTAGCAATGGTCCCTATGCTTCTTCACATATGTAAGATCTTCAAGATATCTTTCAAGCCAAATGTGTAGGCTTGTGATTTACACCAACAGATCCAAATGCATATTTGGGAAGCTAAAGGTGTCTACTAAGGAATCTATAGATACATTGGAAAGTTTGAGCAAGATGTTTCTAGCACCACCTCATTTTTGGATTGTATCCAACCATCTCCTCATAGTGGTATCAGTGCTATCATCAATTCAACATGGGAGATGGATTCCCATCATCAATTGATGAATTGGATCGAGGTAATTACTTTGCTTGGTCTATTAGAATGATATCTAATCTACAAGGTAGAAATCTCTATGGTTTCATATCTAGAGATGAGTCAATGCGAATACTCAGAAGGAAAGGGCAACCTACTCAAGAAGAACAAGAAAGGTTATCAACATGGTGCTCAAAGGATGCCTTGGTCAGGTCATATCTTCTCAACTCAGTTTCTCATTTCTTGTTTCCACACATTAGGAGCTGTAAGACATCATAAGAAACTTGGAATGCATTCGAAGCATTCTTTTCTTCAAGCACTAGAGCAAGAAAGATCCAATTGTGGATGGAGTTCACAACACTCAAAAACATGCCGAAGCAAAATGTGACTGATTATGCCACAAAAATGAAGGACCTAGGTGATCAACTTGGAAGCATTGGAGAAGTCATTGATGAGGAACAAAATGTGAGACAAGTGATCAATCGAATCAAGGAAGATGGTAAATGGGAAGCATTCACTATAGCAATGGATCTATACATGGACATGCAGATACCTGACTTCAATACTCTAATGGGACAACTCTTCACTCATGAAGCCAAGCTTGTGATAAAAAATGACAACTTAAAAGGTGATCAATCCTCTACCTTATAGACTGATAAGAAAAAGAGTAAGGATAGTAAAGGTAAAGGCAAGAAATCACTAATGTACATATGTGTACAAATCATTCATCCTGTGAATGTGTCCACCTTCTTTGCTTCAAGAATTGTTCTAATCTCCATTCTTTGTCTTCAAATCTTCAATTGGTGATTGGTCTGCACCAACAGCTCCCCCTCAATCATCAATTGAGGTTTCTCTAACCTTCTTTATGCCTGCCATGTCTTTAAACTTCTGTAACTTTGGTCCATCCAAGCTCTTTGTAAGCATATCAGCTATCTGATCTTTTGTTGAAGTATGTATGACTTCAATCTCCTTATCCATCACCTTCTCTCTTAGAAAGTGATACTGTATCTCAATGTGCTTGGTCCTGGCATGAAAAACAGGATTAGCAACTAGATATAATGAACTCATGTTATCACCATAAATGATAGGTATGCTCTGTATAGTGTCAAAACTCTTCATTAGAGTCTTAAGCCATATCACTTCTTTTGCAGCTTCAACCATGCCTTTATACTCTGCTTCTGTAGATGACAAAGCAACTGTATGTTGCTTCTTTGAGCACCAGGAGATTAACTTATCTCCCACATAACAAATGTATCCATAGGTTGACCTTCTATCATCTGGATTACCTTCCCAATCTGCATCACTATAGATCTTGATATTTGTATCTGATGTAAAACCATAATACAAACCTTCTTTGAGTGTACCCTTAATGTACCTCAACACTCTTTGACCTGCAATCCAATGCTCTTTCATAGGACAATGCATGAATTGAGATAATACCCCAACTGCATATGATAAATCAGGTCTAGTTAATGTAGCATAAATAAGACTACCAACCAAACTCTGATATTGCTTCATGTCCTTGAACTCTTCACCTCCAAATATGCTTAATTTATGATTCACCTCCATTGGAGTAGGTGCTACCCTGCAATTATCCATTTTAAACTCGATTAACAAGTTTCTCAAATACCTTTCTTGAGTCACATACACTCCATGTTGAGTGTATGAAATCTCCATGCCCAAGAAGTATGACAAGTCTCCCAAATCACTGATTTTGAACTCTTTCTCCATTTGCTTCTTTAAGCTTTGTATGCCTTTCTCATCTATACCTGTAAGTATGATATCATCAACATATATGCACATGTAAATAAACCCATCATCACTTGCTTTGACAAGCAAGCTACTATCAGCTTTTGATACTTGAAATCCAAGTTCTTTTAGGAACTTTACAAGTCTATAGTTCCATGCCCTTGGGGCCTGCTTCAAGCCATATAAAGCTCTCTTGAGCTTACACACATAATCTGGATATCTTCCATCTCTGAATCCTTGAGGTTGCTCCATGAAAACTTCATCTGAAATGTAACCATTCAAAAAAGCATTCTTCACATCTAATTGACACAATTTCCAACCTTTGCATGCAACAATTGCTATAAGTGTCCTGATGGTTGTCATCTTTGCCACAGGACTATAAGTCTCATCATAGTCAACACCATATGTGTGAGCAAACCCTTTGACAACAAGTCTAGCTTTGTACCTAGACACACTTCCATCTGCAAATCTTTTTGTCTTATAAACCCACTTACATCCAATGATCTTCTGACTATTTGGCTTTGGAACCAAATCCCATGTTTGATTCTCCATCAATGCATCATATTCTTCCTGCAAAGCTTTCTCCCAATTCTCTTTACCTTTTGCCTCTTCATATGTAGAAGGGTCTTCATCTGCTTTAATCATGTAAGCATAATCTTTGGTAGCCAAAAATGAAGTATCATAGCTATACCTTGTAGGTTGCCATTTGTTCCTTGTAGACCTCCTAAGTTCTCCACTTCTTAAGGTTTCTGGTTCTTCATATTCAGGATCAAATCTTGGTGTTTCTTCCACTTCAACCTGCACTTCATTATTCTCTTGCTCATCAAATATCTGAACCTTTGATTTACCTTTCCTTTGGCTCACAATTTCTTCATCATCTACATTAATATTGATAGTACCTGTATACCAAGTACCTTGCTCATCAAATGTAACATCTTTTGATACAAGAAAATGCTTTGTGGATGGATTCCACAACCTGTATCCCATCTGCTTATCATCATAACCAATAAACACATATTTTTCAGCTTTAGGTTCCAATTTGTGCCTTAATTGTGATGGCACATATGCATAGGCCAAACATCCAAATACTTTGCAATGGTCTAGTGTAGGTCTCTTACCCCACCATGCCTCATAAGGTGTCATTCCCTGCAAAGCTTTACAAGGTAGCCTATTGACCAAATAAGTAGCTGTGTTTACAGCCTCAGCCCACAAATGATTTGGGCAATTTTTCTCCTTCATCATGGACCTTGCAAACTCAACAAGAGTCCTATTCCTCCTTTCTGCTACACCATTTTGTTGAGGAGAGTACCTGCAAGTAACCTCTCTTTTTATACCTGCATTCCACAAGTAATCACTGAACTCATTAGAGAAATACTCTCCCCCTCCATCTCACCTTAGTCTCTTCAATTTATGTCCTATAATTCTCTCTGCATACATATGATAATGTTTGAAAGTATTGAATACTTCTGACTTATCTTTGATCACATAGATAGTGATCCATCTGGTAGCATCATCAACATAAATCACATAATACCTTGAGCCATTGATACTGAAGTCCTTTGATGGTCCCCATACATCTGTGTGTACCAACTCAAGTTTCTCTTAATACATAAACCCATGCTTAGAATAGGGTTGCTTATGAGCCTTACCTAATTGACATGCCTCACATCTGTATGTCATATGTTGACCTGCAACATTAGGCAATCCAAGCACTGAACCATTATTAATCATGTCTTTAATACCTCTTTCATTGAAATGTCCAAGTCTCTTGTGCCAAAGATCTAACTCAGAGATCTTATGTCCTCCATAGGTGAACAAGGCATGACCAACATTACCTTGAATCTTCAATGTGAACAATCTTCCTTCTTTCTTCCCTGAAACAATTTGTTTATACCCATTGCTAGGGTCTTCCACAAACACTCCTTCATTAGTGAACCTTACTTCATAACCTTTTTCCACAATTTGTCCTACACTTATCAAATTCTTAGGAATTGTAGGAACATACAAGACCTTACTCAATAAGGTGCTACCATCCTTGGCCTTCACTGATCCAATTGACTTTACATTGTGCTTTGTGTTGTCACCTGTTTTAACAATATGATTAGATACCTTATTCTCCAAATCAGTCATCAAGGCTATATTACCACTGAGGTGATTGCTACACCTTGAATCAATGTAGAAGACTCTTTGATCTTCACTCTGCCTTTCACAAGTTGCATTCATTATCAATGTTGAATCTTCCTTTTGATCTGAAGCATAATTGTAGTAGGTGTTGTTATATTGTTGACTTTGGAAACCTCTACCTGCATTTCTTCCAAAGTAACCCCTACTACCTCTGCCTCTGAAATTACCTCTTTGATTTCTGCCACCTCTTTCTCTTGAATTATAGTTTTGATTGTATCCTCCATTACTTTGATTATTATGCCAACAATCATTAGCTAGATGATTTGTCTTACCACAAATCCAGCATGCTTTGGCTCTATCTTTGTTGTTCCTGCCTCTTCCTCTACCTTTGCCACCTCCTCTACCTCTTAGGAAGTTGGCTTGACTAGTTGTACCTTCATCTTCACCTGATTGTTGCTTTCCTTTGTTAACTTTCTTCTTGTCCTTTGAGTACATTGCATGACCTGTACTTTTGTCACCATCTCCTTTAACATCCTGCTCAAATGTTAGCATATGACCTAGCAACTGATTTAAATCAGGAGTGAAATGATCAAGTGATAATTCTGTAGACAAAATGAATGGCTTCCATTTGTCATCACTCTCAAACCTGTAAGGATTTGCCTTACCAATTTATCCTCCTCAATATCTTCATCAACAGCTCCTAATGCATCTGCAATGTCTTTCATCCTTGTTACGTAGTCTGAAATGGATTGAGAGGCCTTCTTCTTGAAAGTTGTAAATTCTGCCCATAAAGATGCCTTCCTTGACTTTGTGGTGTTTTGGAAATGCTCTTCCAAGGCATTCCATATATCACTTGCACTTTCAAGTCCTCTAATGTGAGGTAGCAAGTAATCATTGACTGCCATATAGATAATGCTCCTAGCTTGAGCATCTTTCTTCATCCAAATCTTCAAATCTGATAATTCTTCCCTAGTTGGAACACTAGGATCTCTGAATTGAGGCTTTTCTTCTTCTCCTGTAATGTAAGCTATCAAATCTTTGCTCATTAGATGAGCTTCCATCCTCATTGACCATGCATGATAGTTTTCTCTATCCAACTTCTCTATTTGAAGAGAATCTCCCATCCTTCCTTCACCTGTATATTGAATTCTTTAACCTTTATAAAGTATAAGGTTACCTTTACTTCGAATGATACTCCTTTTGACTTCCTTGATGTCGAATGATCTCCTTCTCAAGCTTTCCTTGCAAGCTTTCACCCTTTGAATCTTCAGATGTCAAATTCTTTGTAGCTGCAGCAGTCGGGATCCTCCTTTTCTTCAATTCTGATGCTTCCTGCTCTGATACCACTGATGGAGAGTGTTAATCTCCAAAAGAACAACCTACTCTTGAATTTAGAACACCTCTATATCAAGAGTAAGTCAAAACCTTCACCAATTTAAGAGATCAATGATCAAATATCAATTTCTTGACTAAACTGTGAAGGAGGAAATTACTCAGAAAGTCTGCTGCATAAATCTTGCTCATTGATTGAGTAAATGTGTAAAGTTTTTGATGAAACTTTGCACAAGGTGTCGCCTAAAGATTGCGCACCTTCTCCAAGTCAAATCACTCCAAAAGATTCAGTAGATCTTGAGAAATCTACTTACCAAGTTAGCTATGTCTAAATCTGCACTTCTGAGAAGTCGATTTGGACACCCTTAACTTCTTAACTTTAATTCTCTCAATATAGAACCCGTTTAAGAAAATGCTTTTAGCCACGCGTAGCTTACCTTCCAACTTAAAGATTAAGTGCTTACTTGCACAAAACTTTAAACTGTGGAGTGAGAAATGATCAAATCATTAAGATCAAAATTTGCGCCTGTTTCAGGAACCAGTGAGTACTTTCTCACATGTAAATGTTCCTACACACATTTCTCTTATCCTGATCACAATTAGACTCTCAAACTCTAGCCATAGATTGATTAACTATGGACTTAGACATCTCCAAAAGCATTTCACAAAAGATTTACTACACAAGGAGAAAACTCAAAAACTTCGGGCGCAAAAATTCTGTCATTTCTGAAGAAGACTACAACTGAATGAGAGAGAGACTTCAACTCACTTCTCATGTGTCTAATGACACTTACTACATCTCATTTCTCTATTCCTATGCTCATACATAGTCGCTACAAGTTTATGACTATTCAAAATTCTAAGTGATCTATGTCTTCACTAATGTACATATGTGTACAAATCATTCATCCTGTGAATGTGTCCACCTTCTTTGCTTCAAGAATTGTTCTAATCTCCATTCTTTGTCTTCAAATCTTCAATTGGTGATTGGTCTGCACCAACAGGTGGATGCAACGTGAAGATGAATTGGTGCTGCTACAACCAGCTTCACACCAGCCAACTGAGACTTCACACTTGGTTAGTAGACCCTTTGAGGTTCCTAAATTCACAAAAGAACCACCCAAGTTCTTTGGAACACGTATCCAAAAGTTTGAGTCAAGACAGACTAGTTACAAAATGACTAGCTCCCAAAACTTGCTATTTTTGTACATTCACGTGTTGCAAAAAGTAAACAGTGCTCTCAACCTTGTAGGAATTAGAATAATTCCTTTTGGACATAAAAAATAGACTTAGAAACTTCCCAACTCGAGTAAAAACACTTCAATTCATCAATTGAGCACTCAGAAAAAGCTTTAGCAAAATCTGGAACGCTCCCACCATTTTTGGGCTCTACAAAGATAGACCAGTGAGCAATAAAATGCAAATTTCACACAAATGGTAAATCAAATGGACATAATTTTTTGTCAGCATAAACTAGATTTCGAGAGATATCAAATGCACTTTAAAACTCTAAAATAGGTTAGGTATAGCTGGAGATATGAGCTTCTGTAGTTTATTGTTGTGAGTGAGTATAGCAGAGAACGAAACAGAGAAGGTGTAAAAGATGAATGTATAGATTCACATATGATTACAACCACATTGGAAATGAATATTTGCACACTGTGGGTAGAGTGATAGATCTATAGAGTAAGCTCTTGAGCCTCTACAAATGGGCATGAAATAGGCACGAATCAAGCACTCCTTTGGTGACTTCCTTCTTGCTCCTTTTGTAGCCACTTTTGGAGGTAGTTTTGAATCTGAATTCAAATGACTTCACCTAAAAATGATGCTAGGAATTAGGAAATATTCCCTGAGCTAATGGATTCATGGTTTTAGGTAGTTAGAGCCATGTATTTGCTTTTTACATCAAGGATGACTTAAGCCATTCTTTCTTTTACAATTACAAGAGATAAAATGTACTCTTTTACAAGAGGTGTTCATATGTCTACACAAATGAACATCATATCAAGTGTATCAAGCATATCAAGCATGTTGGCTTAGGTAAAATGCACCAAAATCTCCCCTTGAAGCCTAACATTCTTGGCCTCCAAATAAGTCTTCAATTGTCCTTGATTTCTTGCAAGCCAATCATCAACTTGAATCTACTCATTTTTGTACCATCAAGAGCTTTAGACAACATGTCTGCACATTGCATATCTGTAGAGACATAGGATAGTTGAATATCCATGCTCATTAGCTTCTTCCTTACATAATGGTAGTGGACTTCAATATGCTTTGTTCTAGCATGGTATACAGGATTAGCTGCAAGATGTAGTGAGCTTGTGTTGTCACCAAAAATGTGAGGTGTTGAAGAATGAAGTCCAAGATCTATATACAAAGATTTAAATCACATGATTTCTTGAGTTGCATTAGCCAAAACCTCTATATTCGGCTTCAGTAGAAGATAATGCCACTATTGGTTACTTCTTGGATGACCAAGAAAGGATTTTTGAGCCTGCAAATGATACATACCCAAATGTGCTTCTTCTATCATCTCTAGATCTAGCCCAATCTGCATCAGAGTAGGCTTTTAACTCAATATCTAAAGTAAATGGATAAAACAAACCTTCATTCATGGTCCCTTTTAGGTACTTGGGGATTCTCTTAGCCGCTTCTATATGTGGTCTTCTCGGCTTACGCATAAACTGACTCAATATGTTAACACTATAGCATATATCCACCCTTGTGAGTGTTGCATAGTTCAAACTATTGGGATAGATCGATGGACACTCCAAGAATGAGTAGGTTCTGCCAAATCCTGCTTAGTACCAGCCTCTTGTAGCTTCAGAATTGATAAGAGGGCCCTCTTAGCTTTCCAATGACACTATATGAGTGCCTATGTACTTTGGAAATGATGCAAGTAAATATTGAATCAAAACATGCTACTTCCAAGTAGAAGGATCAAATGAAAACCTTCTATTTTTTATAACACACATGCTGCTTCTTATGATGAGTGCTACTAGTATAGTAGGAATTAGAAAAACTCCTTTTAGAGGTATCTAATTGGCTTAGCAAGCTAATGCTTCCAAATCAAATCACTTGAAATGATCCCTATACACAGAGCACTCAATTTTACAAATGAATCATTACCCCCGATTTTTTAGGACCTCTGTAGAGATTGACCACTGAGTGCTTTGATGTGCTTTTCTCCAAATTGGCTGAACAAATTTCCTTCACAACTTGTCAGCGTGTAGATAACTTGGAGCTGATTCCAACAAGCTATAGAGCATTGAAAATGGTGGAGAACTGACTAAGAATGAACAACATAAGTTGACTCTTAGGAATGACTATAATAGAGAGATCATAGATGAACAATGTAGATGTATTGTATTAATGAACAATGTTGTACAATATCATAGACTTGATAATCATAGTCTAATGATGGAGAGTAGTGTAGGCTACAATGTATGCCTCACACTCTTACAAAATGATAATGAAGAGCTCAGGAATTGTTCTCTCTCTCATGTGACTTTTTCAAGCCACTTTATATAAGTGCTTCATTCAAATTTGAATTTAAATTCAACTTTTGGCTCTCTCTAAAAGTGGTCCTTCAATCTAGGAAATATTCCCTCAATGAAGTAGTTACTTTTCTAACTAACAAGTCCACGAGTGTTTTGGTAGGTGGTTACAAATATTCTCAAGTCAAAAGAAATGACTTTTACAAATGGTAAAGATAAAAATCTTCCTAGCAATGGTTTCCATGGAACTTCATATCTTTATGAACTTCAAGCCAAATGTGTGGGCTTGGACTTTGCACCAATAGCTCCCCCTCAAGCCAAACATTTTGGCTTGGTCTTCATCTTCAATCTTCATGAATATCCTGCAATCCAATCATTGATTTAAACCTGCAAAGTTTTGTACCATCTAATGCTTTAGTCAACAAGTCTGCACATTGCATATTAGTTGATACATATGCAAACTGAATATACTTGCTTGATAACTTCTCTCTCACATAATGATAGTGGACCTCTATATGCTTGGCCCTAGCATGATAAATAGGATTAGCTGCAAGATGTAGTGACTTGGTATTGTCTCTGAAAATCATTGGAGATGTAGTATGCAAACCTAATTCTGTATACAATAATCTGATCCATATGGCATCTTGAGTAGCATTGGCCAATCCTCTATACTCTACCTCTGTAGAAGATAAAGCAACAGTAGGTTGCTTCTTTGAAGACCATGATATAGGCTTATCACATGCAAAGGATAGATATCTTGTGGTACTCCTCCTATCATCCTTGCATCCTGCCCAATCTGCATCTAAATAGATCTTGATGTCCAAGTTTGATGTATAAGGGAAATACAATCCATGATGTTGAGTACACTTAAGGTACTTCAAGATCCTTTTGGTATCCTCCAAGTGAGGTGCCCTATGCTTGTGCATAAACTGACTTAGAACACTCACTCCATAAGCAATATAAATCCTTGTCAATGTAGCATAGTTCAAGCTTCCTACTATGCTTTGGTAACCTGGAATGTTCTCAAGTACATAACCTTCATGAGCACTTAATTTTAGGTTTACCTCCATTGGAGTACTTGCAACTTTGGCATCCTACAAATGAAACTTCTTCATTATATCCTGTATATACTTTCTCTGAGTAATGTAAATTCCAAAGTTCGTATAGACTAACTCAAGTCCATGATCGAAGGTCACTAATTTGGAACTCCTTCATCATCTGGTTCTTGATCTATTTTATGCCATTGGCATCATTACCTGTGAGTATGATATCATCAACATATACACATAGGTATATTACCTCTAAATTGCTTCTCTTGATGAACAGAGAACTATCTGCTTTACTCACGATAAAACCTTGATCCCGAAGGTATGTAGTCAACCTATGGTTCCATGCCCTAGGTGCGTGCTTCAATCCATAAAGAGCTTTGTTCAATTTACATACATATGTTACCTTGTTTGGGTCCTCATAGCAAGGAGGTTGAGACATGTACACCTCCTCTGAAATCCAACCATTTAGAAATGCATTTTTTACATCTAGTTGATACATGTTCCAATTCTTTGATGCAGCCACACTTATCAATACCCTAATGGTTGGCATTTTGGCCATAGGTGAGAAGGTTTCTTCATAATAAATTCCTTGGGTTTGTTCAAAAACCTTAACCACAAGTCTAGCTTTGTACCTGCTTATTGATCCACCAGAATGCCTTTTGATCTTATAGATCCATCTAGAAACAATTATCTTCATAGACTCCTTCTTTGGTAGTAGTTCCCAAGTATCACTCTCCTTGAGTGCTTCAATTTCCTCATCCATAGCTTCCTTCCATTTTGCCTTGGTCTTTGCCTCTTCATATGATGCTCGCTCTTCAATTGAATGGTCTTTTGCAAGATAAATAGAGTGCTAAGTAACTAGGGAAGTGTCATACCCATATCTTATTGGCTTCTCGCTCTCCCTTTGTGATCTTCTGATTGCTAGGTTGGATTATTCAGGTATATCCTCCAATTTCTTCATCTTGACTTTGCCTTTGGACTTCCATGCCTTGAACTCGTCTAGGTTGATGATGTCCTCATCATCTGAATTGATGTCTCCATTCTGAGTAGGCTCCACCTTAGTGAGGCTTCGAAACTCCTCTTCCTAGTCATAACGTAGTTTTACTTTCCTGCATTCACTATCAAACCAAGATTCATTTTAATCAAAGACAACATTTCTACTGACCATGAATCCCTTTTTTGAAGGATTGTAAAACCTATATCCTTTCTGATTTAGATCATACTCTATGAATATGCACTTCTCTACCTTAGGGTCTAGCTTACCTCTTATCTGAGAAGAGATATGCACAATAGCTACACATCCAAAGATCCTACAATGATCAAGTGAAGGTCTTCTACCATGCCATGCTTCATATGGGGTCATCCCATCAATAGATTTGGATGGCAACCTATTTACAGAATAAGTGGTAGTAGATACACTCTCTGCCCACAAAGTAGTTAGGTAATTTTTTCTCATTTAACATTGACCTAGCTATTTGAACAATTAATCTATTTCTCCTCTCTGCTACCCCATTTTTCTCACGGGTATACCTTGTTGTGATTTCTCTTTTGATTCCTGTGCCTTGCAAAAATATATCAAACTCATTTGAGAAGCACTCACGTCCTCCACCTTACCTTATTCTTTTTAGGTTTCTCCGTGTTTGGTTCTCAACAAGTGCAAGATACTTTTTAAAGCAACTAAATACTTCATCTTTATGCTTCATAAAGTACAATACAGTCCACCTACTGTAATCATCAATGAAAGATACATTATACCTTGACTAATCTTGAAGGTCACTAATTTTGAACTCCTTCATCATCTAGTTCTTGATCTGTTTTATGCCATTGGCATCATTACCTGCGAGTATGATATCATCAACATATACACATAGGTATATTACCTCTAAATTGCTTCTCTTGATGAACAGAGAACTATCTGCTTTACTCAAGATAAAACCTTGATCCCGAAGGTATGTAGTCAACCTATGGTTCCATGCCCTAGGTGCGTGCTTTAATCCATAAAGAGCTTTGTTCAATTTACATACATATGTTACCTTGTTTGGGTCCTCATAGCAAGGAGGTTGAGACATGTAAACCTCCTCTGAAATCCAACCATTTAGAAATGCATTTTTTACATCTAGTTGATACATGTTCCAATTCTTTGATGCAACCACACTTATCAATACCCTAATGGTTGGCATTTTGGCCATAGGTGAGAAGGTTTCTTCATAATAAATTCCTTGGGTTTGTGCAAAAACCTTAGCCACAAGTCTAGCTTTGTACCTGCTTATTGATCCACCAGAATGCCTTTTGATCTTATAGATCCATCTAGAAACAATTATCTTCATAGACTCCTTCTTTGGTAGTAGTTTCCAAGTATCACTCTCCTTGAGTGCTTCAATTTCCTCATCCATAGCTTCCTTCCATTTTGCCTTGGTCTTTGCCTCTTCATATGATGCTCGCTCTTCAATTGAATGGTCTTTTGCAAGATAAATAGAGTGCTAAGTAACTAGGGAAGTGTCATACCCATATCTCATTGGCTTTTCACTCTCCCTTTGGGATCTTCTGATTGCTAGGTTGGATTATTCAGGTATATCATCCAATTTCTTCATCTTGACTTTGCCTTTGGACATCCATGCCTTGAACTCGTCTAGGTTGATGATGTCCTCATCATCTGAATTGATGTCTCCATTCTGAGTAGGCTCCACCTTAGTGAGGCTTGGAAACTCCTCTTCCTAGTCATAACATAGTTTTACTTTCCTGCATTCACTATCAAACCAATAGTCATTTTAGTCAAAGACAACATTTCTACTGACCATGAATCCCTTTTTTGAAGGATTGTAAAACCTATATCCTTTCTGATTTAGATCATACTCTATGAATATGCACTTCTCTACCTTAGGGTCTAGCTTACCTCTTATCTGAGAAGGGATATGCACATAAGCTACACATCCAAAGATCCTACAATGATCAAGTGAAGGTCTTCTACCATGCCATGCTTCATATGGGGTCATCCCATCAAGAGATTTGGATGGCAACCTATTTAAAAGATAAGTGGTAGTAGATACACTCTCTGCCCACAAGTAGTTAGGTAATTTTTTCTCATTTAACATTAACCTAGCTAGTTCAACAATTAATCTATTTCTCCTCTCTACTACCCCATTTTTCTCACGGGTATACCTTGTTGTGATTTCTCTTTTGATTCCTCTGTCTTGAAAAAATATATCAAACTCACTTGAGAAGCACTCACCTCCTCCATCTTACCTTATTCTTTTTAGGTTTCTCCCTGTTTGGTTCTCAACAAGTGCAAGATACTTTTCAAAGCAACTAAATACTTCATCTTTATGCTTCATAAAGTACAATACAGTCCACCTACTGTAATCACCAATGAAAGATACATTATACCTTGACCTAGGGATTGAGGGATCCTTGCTTGGTCCCCATACATCTATATGGACAAGCTCTAGGTAGTCCACATGTATGTATCCTTTCTTTGAGAAGGGTAACCTATGAGATTTTCTGAACTGACAAGCACTACATTTATAAATCATGTGTTGCTTGGATACATTATGTATCCCAAGCACACATTCATCTTCACATATTTGTTTCAAGGTTCTTTCACCAACATGCTCCAATCTTTTATGCCATATTTCAAGCTCTGATAGTGTTTGATCTTTATAATTGTAAAGTGCAATGTTCCTTGTATCCTCAAGTTCAAAAGTGAATCATCTACCTGTATTTTCTCCTTTGGCAATTCTCTTGAACCCATGTTGAGGATGCTCCACAGATGCTCCATATTGGTTGAATCTAGCATGCAAACCTTTTTCCACAATCTATCCAACATTCATCAAATTCTTGGTAATTGTGGGTACATACATAACCCTACTCAACAGATTCTTGTTTCCATCAAAGGTCTTAACATTCCCTACTTTAATCACTGAGTGCTTGGTTTCATCACTTGTTTGTACCTGATGCTTACCCTTAGGCTCCTCAAGGTCACACAGAAGAGCTACATTGCCTGTCACATGGTTTGAGCATCCTGAGTGAATGTAGAAGAGATGATGATCATTTATACCTAGTTTTGAAGTCATGTTCATAATCAGAAGAGAATCTTCTTGCTCCTCTATGTAGTTGTTGTAATCTTTTCTAGATTTGTATCCTCCTTGGTAGTTTCTATTGTATTTGTTGTTGTAGTTGTTGTTGTATCCTTGGTGATGATTGAATCTTCCTCTTGATTGTGCATATCCACCTCTTGGATATCCTCTACCTCTCTGATTCTTGAAGTTCTTGAAACACTCATCTATAGTATGATTTGATAATCCACAAATGTTGCATGGTGAGGAGTTATAAGGTCTCCCCTTACCTTGCTTACCTCCTCTACCCTTTCCTCTTGAGGTTGTACCTCTCCCTGCATAGTTGGCTTGAGAGGTAGTTCCTTCATCTTCAACCTTCTTGTTCTTCCCTTTCTCTTTGGAATTACTTTTATCAGTGTATAGGGAAAAAGACCTATTACCTCTTGACGAATCTCCATTCTCGTTGAGCTTAGCTTCATGGGTAAATAATTTCCCCATGAGTGTGGTAAGGTCTCGAATCTACATGTCCATGTACAAGTCCATGGCATTTGTGAAGCTCTCCCATTTGTCGTCATCTTTACTACCATTGATTACTTGTCTTACAATCTACTCCTCTTCAATTTCTTCTCCTATGCTTTCCAACTGATCTGCTACACCTTTGACTTTGGTCACATATTATGAGATCCCTTTCTTAGGTTGCTTCCTTTGAGTGGTAAACTCAATCCAGAATTGGTTCTTCCTAGCCCTTGTGTTGGAAGAGAAATAAGAAGACAATGTTTCTCAAGTCTCTTGGGATGTCTTATAGTTCCTAATATGTGGAAGAAGAAAATCAAAGACTCAGTTAAGTAAGAAGGACCTTGCTAATGCGTCCCTGGCACACCATGTGTTGAGTCTTTCATGCTCCTCTCTTGTAGGTTGTCCTTTTCTTCCGAATATGGGCATCTCCTCATCTCCTGGGATGTATCCATAGAGGCTCCTTCCTTGTAAGTATGTCTTCATACTCACTGCTTCCATTTTTTATCACACACCTACTGCTTGTTATGCTCACTGCTACCAATATAGTAGGAATAAGAAAACTTCCTTTTAGAAGTATCTAATTAGCTTAGTAAGCTAATGATTCCAAGGGGAATCAATCACTTGAAATGATCCACTATACACAAAGAAATGAGTGGAGAATTGAGTGAGATATGAGCACCACAAGTTGACTGTTAGGAATGACTATAGCTGGGAAATCATAGATGAACAATTTAGATGTATTGTATTAATGAACAATGTTGTACAATATCATAGACTTGATAATCATAGTCTCATGATGGAGAGTATTGTAGGCTACAATGTATGGCTCACACTCTTACAAAATGACCATGACGAACTCCGGAATTGGTCTCTCTCTCACGCGACTTTTTCAAGTCACTTTATATAGGTACTTCATTGAAATTTGAATTTGAATTCAACTTCTGGATCTCTCTAAAAGTGATCCTTCAATCTAGGAAATATTCCCTCAATAAAGTATTTACTTTTCTATCTAGCAAGTCCACAATTTTTTTGGTAGGTGGTTACAAATATTTTCAATTCAAAAGAGATGACTTTTACAAATGGTAAAGATAAAAATCTTCCTAACAATGGTTTCCATGGAACTTCATATCTTTATGAACATCAAGCAAAATTTATGGGATTGGAATTTGCACCAACACAAACTTCCAACCAAGCTTTCATAGCTTGTGATGTCTTCAATTGGCTCTCCTTCATAAGCACTAAGCTTATGATTTTTCTCCATAGGTGTACCTGCACACTTGGCATTTTCCATCTTCAACTTGATGAGCATGTCATGCACATACTTCCTTTGTGTGATGTATATACGTGAACCTATGTAGATTAACTCCAATCCAAGAAAATAAGTGAGTGGTCCAAGATCACTTATTTTGAACTCCTCCTTCATTTGACTCTTTACATGTTTGATTCCTTCAAGATCCTTTCGTGTCATAATGATATCATCAACATACACACATAGATAGATCACTTTAGATCCATTCCTCTTTATGAACAAAGAGGTATCGGCCTTGCTAGCTTTAAATCCTTTGTCCTACAAATAAGTCACCAATCTCAAATTCCCAGCTCTTGGAGCTTGCTTCAATCCATACAAGGTTTTCTTTAATTTGCATACATAGTTAGGATGACGTGTATCCTCATATCGAGGAGTTTGAGCCATATATATGTAACATAATCCTAGTAGGAGATGGTTGAACTACACCCTAAGAGAGAGGATTAGGAAGTAATCCTCAACCATGGCTTTTGGGGCAAGTGGTTAGCCCATCACATTCCTAACCAAGAGGTTGTGAGTTCAATTCCTTACATTGGTATCAGAGCGCTCAAGGTCTATGTTGCTTCTATTCTGTGCCAGATGGGAATTGATCCCTCGCCACTACCATGGAGGGCATGTGTGCTCTGATACCAATGTAAGGAATTGAACTCACAACCTCTTGGTTAGGAATGTGATGGGCTAACCACTTGCCCCAAAAGCCATGGTTTAGGATTACTTCCTAATCCTCTCTCTTAGGGTGTAGTTCAACCATCTCCTACTAGGATTATGTTACAATATACTTGCTCATAAATCCATCCATTTAAGAAAGCATTCTTTACATCAAGTTGATAAAGCTTCCAATTTCTAGATGGAGCAAGACTAATGAGAACCCTAATTGTAGGCATTTTTGCAGTAGGAGATAAAGTCTCCTCATAATCAATACCATGGGTTTGAGCAAACCCTTTATCAACTAACATTGATTTATGTCTATTTATACTTCCATCTAGATTCCTATTGATTTTATATATCCATCAAGATCCAATTACCTTCATAGATGGCTTGTTAGGTACAAGCTCCCAATAGCCATTCTCCTTCAAGGCTTCCATTTCTTCACCCATTGCATCTCTCCAAGCTTTATTGCTTTGTGCTTCTTCAAATGTGGTAGGTTCTTCATTGATTGAATCCTTTGCAATGTAGATTGAGTGCTTGGTGACCAAACAAGTATTATAACCATACCTTTGTGGTTTCTTCTTCTCCCTTGAAGACCTTCTAAGTGGTTGATGTGAGCTCTCGGGTCCATATGTAGCATCTTGCATCTTTGCTTTACCTTTGCTCTTCCATAGCTTTAGTCTTTCCAAGTCTTCTAGGTCAATCTTCAAGTCACTTTCTTCAAATTTTTTTGGCTCCTTTGGTTGAAGTGATGGAAAATCTTCATCGAAGTCATAAAGCAGCATCGCTTTCCTGTCATCATCAAACCATGAGTTGTCCTCATAAAAAATTACATCTCTACTCACAAAAAATCCATTGTTAGTTGGATTGTACAATGTATATCCTTTTTGGTTTGGGTCATAACCAATAAATATGCACTTCTCTACCTTGGGATCCAATTTCCCTCTTACTTGAGAAGCAATGTGAGCATAGGCAAAGGATCCAAAGATTTTACAATGCTCTAGACTAGGTCTTCTTCCATTCCACACTTCAGGTGGAGTGGCTCCATCTAGTGACTTAGATGGAAGTCTATTTATGAGATATGTGGTTGTAGAGACAGCCTCTGCCCATAGGTAGTTTGGCAATCCCTTGTCATTGAGCATGGACCTTGTAGCTTCAACAATAGCTCTATTTCTCCTCTCTATTACACCATTTAGTTCAGGTGTATAACTTGTAGTTACTTCCCTTTTAATTCCTCTTTCATGCAAGTAGGCATCAAATTCAGAAGAGAAGTATTCTCCTCCACCATCTGATCTGAGTCTTTTCAAAGTCCTACCTGTTTGGTTTTCAACAAGAGCAAGACACTTCTTAAAGCAATTAAAAACTTCATCCTTGTGCTTCATGAAAACCATAATGGTCCACTTGCTACAATCATCTATGAAAGACACCTAATATAGATGGCTCCTTACTTGGACCCCACACATCTATGTGCCCTAGATACAAAAGATTTTGATACACATATCCCTTCCTATTGAAAGGTTGTCTATGAGGCTTGCTGAATTGACAAGCTTCACACTTATAAATCATATGTTGCCTTGTGATATTAGGCAAACCAAGTACACTTTGGTCCCTGCAAATTTGTTTGAGTGTCCTCTCACCAATGTGAGCAAGCCCTTTGTGCCATATCTCCAACTCTTTGAGAGTTTGAGATCCATAGCTAAATAAGCCTATGCTCTTTGTAACTTCCACTTCAAAAGTGAAAAGACTTCCTATCTTTTCTCCTTTGGCAATCCTTCTAAAGCCTTGCATTGGGTCCCCAACATATGCTCCAAATCGGTTGAATCTATCCTGCAATCATTTTTCAATAATCTGCCCAACACATATTAATCTTTTGGTAATTGTAGGGACAAACAAGACTTTGCTTAAGAGGTTTGTATCATCTTCTGTTTGCACTTCATATTTGTTGTGAGGATCTTCCAAATAAAAAAGTAAAGCCACATTTCCTGCTACATGATTTGAGCATCCCAAATCAATGTAAAAGATGTGATCATCATCCTTAACCTTCTTCACTCATAGATTCATAATCAATAATGAATCTTCTTGACTTTGGTCCTCTGCATAGTTATTGTAATCTCTTCTTCCTCTATGGCCACTTTGATAGTTGTTGTTGTTGTAACTTTTGTTGTAGTAGCTGTTGTAGCCTCCATTGTATGTGCCTCTATTTGATCCATAGCCACCTCTATTGAATCCTCTTCCTCTTGAGTTCCTCGAGTTCATGAAACATTCTTCAGTAGTATGATTAGATAAGCCACATATATTGCAAGTTTGAGATGATTAGAATCTCCCCCTGCCTTGCTTTCCACCTCTGCCTCTTCCTCTAGCTCTTCCTATACCTACAAAGTTTGCTTGGAAAGAGCTACCTTCATCTTCATTCTTCTTATTCTTTGACTTGTCCTTCACCTTAGCTTTATCAAAATATAAGGTAGAAGTTTGATTACCTCTTGCAGACTCACCAACTTTGCTAATCTTTGCTTCATGAGTGAAGAGTTGGCACATGAGTGTGTTGAGTTCTGGTACATGCATATCCATGTACAAATCCATGGTTATTGTGAAAGACTCCGACTTGTCATCTCCTTTGATTCCATTTATGATTTTTCTAATGATTTGTTCCTCTTCAACTACCTCTCCAATGCTTCCAAGTTGATCTAAAATCTCCTTCATCTTTGTGACATAATTAGTCATACTTTGCTTGGGGCTTTTCTTGATCCTTGTGAACTCCATCTACAATTGGTTCCTCCTTGCTCGAGTGTTGGATCAGAAGAAAGAAGCAAGTGCATTCCAAGTCGCTCTTGATCTCTTGCATCCCTTGACATGAGGTTAAAGAAAATCTGAGCTTGAGTTTAGAATATAGGACCTTGCAAGTGCATCTTTTGAACACCAATTTGAAATTCTTTCCTCTTCTTCATGTGGTGGTTGCCCTTTGCTCCTCATGGTTGGCATAACATCATCTCTAGATGTGTATCCAAATAGATTCCTCCCTTGAAGATAAGCCTCCATCCTTAGAGACCATCCTGGGTAGTTGTTTCTATCCAATTTGTCAATTTGTGATGGAAATCCATCTCTCATGTTGATTCACTATGCTCTGATACCATTGTGGAGAGAGATGGTGGATGCAACCTGAAGATGAATTGGTGCTGCTACAACCAAATTCACACCACCCAACTGAGACTTCAGATTTGGTTAGTAGACCCTTTGAGCTTCCTACATCTACTAAAAAATCACCCAAGGGCTTTGGAACAAGTATCTCAAAAGTTTGAGTCAAGACAGACTAGTTGCAAAATGATTAGCTCCCAAAACTTGCTATTTTTGTACATACACATGCTAGAAAAAATGATATGTGCTCTCAACCACATAGGAATTAGACAAATTCCTTTTGGATATAGCAAATAGACTTAGGATTCTTCTCATTCCAAGTTAAAACAACTTAGTTCATCAACTGAGCACTAAGAAAAAGGTTTAGCAAAATCTGGAACACTCCCCCTATTTTTGGGCTCTGCAAAGATAGAATAGTGAGCAGTAAAATGTATATTTCTCTAAAATGGTAAATCCAATGGACATGAAATTTTGTGAGCGTAAATAAGATGTAGTGAGCTATTAAATGCATATTAGAAATCTGAGAAGAGTTACGTATAGCCCAAGATATGAGCTTTTGAAGTTTACTATTTTGAGTGAGTATAACAGAGAACAAAGCAGAGAAGGAGTATAAGATGAATGTATAGATTCACATGTGATTAAAACCACATTGTCAATGAATATTTGCACAATGTGAGTAGAATCATGGAGCTATGGAGTATGCTCTTCAATCTCTACTTCTTTGGTGACTTTCTTCTTGTTCCTTTTATAGCCACTTTTGGAGGTACTTTTGAATTTTAATTCAAAACCTAAAAGTGATGCTAGGAATTAGGAAATATTATCATAAATAATGAATTCGTGGTTTTAGGTAGTTAGAGCCATGAATTTTTGTTTTAGATCCTCGATGACTTAAGCCATTCTTTCTTTTATAGTTACAAGAGATAAAATATACTCTTTTACAAGAGGTCTTCATATGTCTACACAAATGAACATCTTATCAATCATGTCAAGCATATCAAGCACGTAGGCTTAGGTAAAATGCACCAACATCCAAGGTAGGGGGAGATTCCACAGCACCTCTCCATGTGCCATATGTGGATTGACTAACCATACAACTAAGAGTTGTTTCAAGAACCCTAGAAATCAGAGAGGAAGAGGTTTCAATAGAGGAAGCTATGGAAGAGGAAGATCAAACAATTTCAACAACCACAACAACAACTAGAATAATGAAGGAGGCTATAGAGGAAGAAGAGACTACAACAATTACACTGAAGAGTAGTCACAAGAGGACTCACTTTTTGTTATGAACATCACCGTGAAGCAAGGTAAAGTATACGAGCATGTGTTCTATATAGATTTTGGTTGTTCAAATCATGAAGCAAGAAATAAAGCATTGTTATCTCACTTGGAGAATCCAAGGAACAAGCACGAGGTACAAACTGGAGATGACACAAGGCACTTAGTTGATAAGATTTTAAATGTGAAGACCTCATATGGAAATATGAATCTACTCACTAAGGTATTGTATGTACCTACCATAACCAAGAACTTGATAAGTGTTGGACAAATTGTAGAAAAAGGATTGCATGTAAGGTTTACAAGAAATGGAGTATTTGTTGAATATCCTCAACAAGGGTTCAAGAGGATAGCAAAAGGATAAAAGACAAGTAGACTCTTTACATTTGCGCTACAAGATACTAGAAATATAGCACTTTTCAATTATGGAGGACGAACTTTATTAGAATTAGAAATGTGGCATAAAAGATTAGCTCACATAGGTGAAAGAGTTTTAAAGCAAATATGCAGGGATCAAAGTGTACTTGGTTTGCCAAACATATCCAAGCAACATATGATATATAAGTGTAGTGCATGTCAATTTGGGAAGTCTCATAGGCAACCCTTTATGAATAAAGGTTACATTCATGGTGATCTATTGGCGCTAGTCCACACCGATGTTTGGGGACCTATCAAAGACCCTTCAGTTTCACGATCTAGCTACTATGTATCATTCATTGATGATTGTAGTAGATGGACTATACTTTATTTCATGAAGCACAACGATGAAGTGTTCAATTGTTTCATAAAGTATCTTCCTCTTGTTGAAAACCAAAGAGGGAAGACCTTGAAAAGCTAAGGTCAGATGCAGGGGGAGAATAATTCTCCCATTAGTTTGATGCATATCTCCAAGATAGAGGCATCAAGAGAGATATCACTACATGACCATTGTATCAAAGGGAAGACGATGAAAAGACATTGTGGAGGCAGCAAGGTCCATGATTAGTGAGAAAAAAATTACCCAACTATTTATGGGCAGAGGTTGTGTCTATAGCCAATTATCTCATCAACATGCTCCCATCTAAAGCATTGGATGGGTTGACACCCTATGAAGCTTGGAATGGAAGGAGACCTAGCCTAGATCATTGGAGAATATTTGGGTGCATAGCTTATGCACATGTTCCATCACAAATTAGAGGTAAAATGGATCATAATGCAGAGAAATGTGTGTTCATAAGATATGATCTAAATAAAAAAGGGTACAGGTTGTATAATCCAAGTACTAAAGGTTTTATTGTCAGTAGAGATGTTGTCTTTGATGAAAACAACTCATGATTTGAAGATGATTGCAGAAAAGTAAAGCTACCTTATGACCTAGAGGAAAACTTTCTAATAATTCAAAAGGCAAATGATCAACAACATGAAAATTCAAGTGACTCTGATGATGATCAGAAGACACCAAAAGTAATTTCAAGGTATGGAGCAACAAAGGTAAAAAGAAGATGCAAGACTTGAGGGATATTGCAGAATCCTCTCAACAAACAATAAGGAGATCAACTAGGGAAAAGAAGAAGCCAGAAAGGTATGGATTTGACACATCTCTGGTCACTAAACACTCAATCTATACTTCTTAGGATATTAATTCAAAGGAGCCATCAACCTTTGAAGAAGCAAATAAGAAATCAGAGTGGAAGGAAGCAATGGAGGAAGAGATGCAAGCACTCCAAGAGAATCAGAGTTGGGACCTAGTTCGCAAGAAACAATCCATGAAGATCATTCGACCTGGATGGATTTATAAGGTAAAAAAGAATTCTGATGGATCAATAAATAGGTAAAAAAGCAAGAGTGGTAGATAAAGGATTTGCTCAAACCCAAGGGACTCATTATGAAGAGACCTTCTCTCCTATGGCAAAGATGCCAACAATCCGAGTTCTCATGAGTATAGTTGCTTCAAGGAATTGGAACATTTATTAGTTGGATGTAAAAAATGCATTCTTAAATGGTTGGATTTCAGAGGAAGTGCACATGGCATAACCTCCTATATTTGTTGATAGATTACATCCTGAGTATGTGTGCAAACTCACGAAAGTTCTCTATGGTCTCAAGCAAGCTCCTAAAGCTTGCAACCATGGACTTGTTACATTCTTGCAGGACAAAGAATTCAAATTGAGCAAGGCTGATTCTTCACTCTTCATTAGGAGGAACAACTCTGAAGTTATATCTTTATGTCTATATGCAGATGATATCATTCTTATAGGTAATGATGCACATGGAATCAAGAAGATAAAAGCCCAAATCAAGGAAGAATTCAAGATATGTGACCTTCGATTGCTCACCTATTTTCTTGGATTAGAAGTTTTCTATACATATCAAGGGATGTTCCTTAATCATAGGAAGTATATTAAAGATATGATTGAAAAGTTCAAAATGCAGGACACTAAGGTTGCAGGTACTCCCATGGAGGTCAATCACTTATTAAGTGCTCATGAACGGGAACCAATTAAAGACATGACAAGCTACCAAAGTCTAGTTGGAACTTTAAACTTTGCCACCCTAACTAGGGTTGATATCACCTATGGAGTAAGTGTGCTTAGCCAATTCTTGCACACTCAACAAAACCTCACATGGATGCAGCCAAGAGGATATTGAAGTATTCAAAGGGAACAATCAATGATGGCTTATATTATCCTTACACATCTCATTTAAGTGTAAAGCTTTTCACTAATGTAGATTGGGCAGGATCAAAAGATGATAGGAGAAGTACATCTAGATATCTATCTTTTGCATGTACAAAGCTCATTTCTTGGTCTTCGAAGAAACAATCTACTCTAGCACTCTCTTCAACTAAGGTTGAATACAAAGGATTTGCAAATGCAACTCAGGAAGCAATGTGGATCAAGACTTTACATACAAATTTAGGGTTAGAATTTGGCACTCCATATATATTTGGAGAAAATATGAGTTCATTGCATTTAGCTGCTAATCCTATCTTTCATGCTAGCACTAAGAATATAGAAGTTCATTATCACTTTGTTAGAGAAAAGATTGCAAGCATAGAGATACAATTGTCTTATGTATCTACACAGATGCAATGTGCAGACATGGTGACCAAATCACTTGATGGAAGCAAACTCAATAGGTTCAAATCAATGATTGTTTTGTAGGAGATACCTATGGAATGAAGACTCAAGCATCTTAGGCTTAAGAGGGAGCTGTTAGTACATTTGGCAGGCCTTGATAGTTGACTAAATATTAAAGGTTTATTTCACAATTTGAGTATGACTATCCATAAAGTCACATATGAACACCTCTTATAACATCCATGAGTTTAACTCAAGATAAATGTAAAAGATAGTTATAGAGGGAATCTTGTGGCTTTACAAATAGAACTTCATACCAAATAAGTATTCGGAAATAAATCAATCAGAATTCTAAAAGGTAGGATCACTTTTAGGTGGCACATTCGAAATTCAAATTGGACACATCTATAAAAGACTCTAACTTTTAGTCGTGCGTAGTAGAGCAAGAAGAAGGACATATTGAGTAAGCCTACATCATCTCCCTTGTATTATTCATTCATAATATTATACATTTGATTCAATTTGTGCAAGTTATTGCATGTCTACTATTGTGTGCTTCTAGGCACTCATTTTAGTGAATTTGTTTTGAGGATTTCTTTGTGTATAATTACCCAATCAATGTGATCCAACTTAGTATATGTAGGGTAGACCTTGTAGATCTTAGCTATGAAATTGAATATCATTTGGCTCAGTACTTTCTGAAATAAATTCTCTTCAAGTCACCTATGTTTGTTCACTATCATCTTCCTAAAAAGTCAAGGTTATAGCCCTAACTTCTTAATGTGATTTCTCAGCATATACTCATCCTAAATTGGTGAAATAACTTTCTATAACAAGCTTAGGAATCTAATAAGCTATCTTTGAAAGCTCTTGGGTCCATTGTAATCAATGAGTGAGCATTTAGTGAAATACTAAGGAGGATCAAGTCCCAAAATAGAAAGTTTTTGGGAGTCTTCAATCTTGAAAGTATTTTGTTTTGACATAACTATTTGAAGGTGATGCTCCAAGGTACTTCATGGATCCAAATGCATATTTGGGAAGATAAAGGTGTGTACTAAGGTTCTCTGAAGCTACATTGGTAGGTGTTGAGCAAGATTTGTGTAGCACCATGTAATTTCTGGAGTGTATCCAACCATCTCCTCACAAGGTTCAAGGTCCTATGCCTCTTTTATTGATGATTACATTAGCAGGAAAATTCTCTATTTTATGAAGTATAAGGATGAGGTGTTAAAATGTTTCAAGAAATACTAGGCATTAGTGGAAAGCCAAACACAAGGAAGCTTGAAGAGAATCAGGTTTGATGGAGGTGGTGAGTACTTGTCACATGAGTTTGATCTATTTCTATAGAACAGAGACATAAAGAGGGAAGTGACAACCAAGTATACTCCTGAATTGAATGGAGTGGTAAAGATAAGGAACATGTTAATTGTTGAGGCACCTAGATCTATGTTAAATGAGAAAAACTTACCTAATTATTTATGAAAAGAGGCTGTTTTTATAGGTACCTAGTTGGTTAACAGATGTCCACCCAAGTCATTGGATGGTATTGTTGGTGCAGACCAATCACCAATTGAAGATTTGAAGGACAAAGGATGGAGATGAGATCAAGTCTTGAAGCAAAGAAGATGGCTACAGTCACAGGATGAATGATATGTACACATATGTACATTAGTGAAGACATAGATCATTTATATTTTTGTCTAGTCATAAGCTTGTATATATTTGCTTATAAATACCTTGGAAAAATGTCGAAGCAAGAGAGAGAAGATGAGGAGAGACTATGTATGAGCATAGGAATAGAGGAATGAGTTGTTGTAAGTGTCATTAGACATATGAGAAGTTAGTTGAAGTCTCTCTCTCATTCAGTTGTAGTCCTCTTCAAAAATATTAGAAAAATTGCGCCCGAAGTTTTCATGATTTCTCCTTCTGTGGTAAAGCTTTTGTGGAATGCTTTTGTACAAGTATAAGTCTAGAGTTGATCAAATATTGTACAAAGTTTTAGCTTCCAATTGTGATCAGGCTGAGAGAATTGTGTGTAGGAACATTCATATGTAAAGAATGTTCACAGTCTCCTGAAACAGGCGCAAATTTCGAGTTCAATGAAATGGACAGTGCTCAGTGCACAGTGTAAAGTTTTACACATGTGATAGCTCAAAATCTAAGTTGAGAGATAAGCTATCTACATCTAAAAGCATTTGACCAAACGGGCTCGACATTGGGAGAACTATAGCTAAGAAGTTGTAGGTGTCAAAGTCGCTACTGCAGAGCAGGTGATTTACACATAGGTAAATTGTTTGTGTGATTTCTCAGAGTTTACTGAATCATTTGCAGAGATTTAAGTTGGAGAAGGTGCGCAACCTTAAGGCGAAGCAACCTACAAAGTTTTATCAAAAACTTTACACAAATGATTAGTCAATCAAGGATTAATCTGCAGCAGACTTTTCTGAGAAGTTGAATTTTTCAGAATAATCAATTTTCTGATAAGTTGATGAATGTTCTCTAAATTTGGTGGAGTCTGAAGTTGTTCTTGATATAGAGGTGGTCTAAATTCAAGGTCAACTTGTTCTTTTGGAGATTAACACTCTCCATCAGTGGTATCAGAGCAGGAAGCATCAGAATCAAGGAAAGGGAGACTCCGACTACTGCAGAAATACAAACTTTACATCTTGAAGGATCAAAAGGACAAAGATTGAAGAAAGCTTGAAGGAAGACACATTGAAGTTGTCAAAAGGATCAGAAGAAGTAATATTCGAAGTCAAGGTACATTTATTCCTCATAAAGCTTAAAGATCTGTTAATACAGGTGAAGGAAGGATGGGAGATTCTCTTCAAATAGAGAAGTTGGATAGAGAAAACTATCCTGCATGGTCAATGAGGATGGAAGCTCATCTAATGAGCAAAGATTTGATAGCTTACATTACAGGTGAAGAAGAAAAGCCACAATTCAGAGATCCTGGTGTTCCAACTAGGGAGGAATTAACAGATTTAAAGAATTGGATGAAGAAAGATGCTCAAGCTAGGAGTATCATTTATATGGCAGTCAATGATTACTTGCTACCTCACATTAGAGGTCTTGAAAGTGCAAGTGATATATGGAATGCTTTGGAAGAGCATTTCCAAAACACTACAAAGTCAAGGAAGGCATCTTTGTGGGCAGAATTTACAACTTTCAAGAAGAAGGCCTCTCAATCCATTTCAGACTATGTAACAAGGATGAAAGACATTGCAGATGCATTAGGAGCTGTTGATGAAGATATTGAGGAGGATAAATTGGTAAGGCAAATCCTTACAGGTTTGAGAGGTGATGACAAATGGAAGCCATTCATTTTGTCTACAGAATTATCACTTGATCATTTCACTCCTGATTTAAATCAGTTGCTAGGTCATATGCTAACATTTGAGCAGGATGTTAAAGGAGATGGTGACAAAAGTATAGGTCATGCAATGTACTCAAAGGACAAGAAGAAAGCTAACAAAGGAAAGCAACAATCAGGTGAAGATGAAGGCACAACTAGTCAAGCCAACTTCCTAAGAGGTAGAGGAGGTGGCAAAGGTAGAGGAAGAGGCAAGAACAACAACGATGGATCCAAAGCTTGCTGGATTTGTGGTAAGACAAATCATTTATCTAATGATTGTTGGCATAATAATCAGAGTAATGGTGGATACAATCAAAACTATAATTCAAGAGGAAGAGGAGGCAGAAATCAAAGAGGTAATTTCAGAGGCAGAGGTAGTAGGGGTTACTTTGGAAGAAATGCAGGTAGAGGTTTTCAAAGTCAACAATATAACAATACCTACTACAATTATGCTTCAGATCAAAAGGAAGATTCAACATTGATAATGAATGCAACTTGTGAAAGGCAGAATGAAGATCAAAGAGTCTTCTACATTGACTCAGGGTGTAGCAATCACCTAAGTGGTAATATAGCCTTGATGACTGATTTGGAGAATAAGGTATCTAATCATGTTGTTCAAATAGGTGACAACACAAAGCACAATGTGAAGTCAATTGGGTCAGTGAAGGCCAAGGATGGTAGCACCTTATTGAGTAAGGTCTTGTATGTTCCTACAATTCCTAAGAATTTGATAAGTGTAGGACAAATTGTGGAAAAAGGTTATGAAGTAAGGTTCACTAATGAAGGAGTGTTTGTGGAAGACCCTAGCAATGGGTATAAACAAATTGTTTCAGGGAAGAAAGAAGGAAGATTGTTCACATTGAAGATTCAAGGTAATGTTGGTCATGCCTTGTTCACCTATGGAGGACATAAGATCTCTGAGTTAGATCTTTGGCACAAGAGACTTGGACATTTCAATGAAAGAGGTATTAAAGACATGATTAATAATGGTTCAGTGCTTGGATTGCCTAATGTTGCAGGTCAACATATGACATACATATGTGAGGCATGTCAATTAGGTAAGGCTCATAAGCAACCCTATTCTAAGCATGGGTTTATGTATTCAGAGAAACTTGAATTGGTACACACAGATGTGTGGGGACCATCAAAGGATTTCAGTATCAATGGTTCAAGGTATTATGTGATTTATGTTGATGATGCTACCAGATGGATCACTATTTATGTGATCAAAGATAAGTCAGAAGTATTCAATACTTTCAAACATTATCATATGTATGCAGAGAGAATTACAGGACATAAGTTGAAGAGACTAAGGTCAGATGGAGGGGGAGAGTATTTCTCTAATGAGTTCAGTGATTACTTGTGGAATGCAGGTATAAAAAGAGAGGTTACTTGCAGGTACTCTCCTCAACAAAATGGTGTAGCAGAAAGGAGGAATAGGACTCTTGTTGAGTTTGCAAGGTCCATGATGAAGGAGAAAAATTGCCCAAATTATTTGTGGGCTGAGGCTGTAAATACAGCTACTTATTTGGTCAATAGGCTACCTTGTAAAGCTTTGCAGGGTATGACACCTTATGAGGCATGTTGGGGTAAGAGATGTACACTAAACCATTGCAAAGTATTTGGATGTTTGGCCTATGCATATGTGCCATCACAATTAAGGCACAAATTGGAACCTACAGCTGAAAAATATGTGTTTATTGGTTATGATGATAAGCAGATGGGATACAGGTTGTGGAATCCATCCACCAAACATTTTCTTGTATCAAAAGATGTTACATTTGATGAGCAAGGTACTTGGTATACAGGTACTATCAATATTAATACAGATGATGAAGAAATTGTGAGCCAAAGGAAAGGTAAATCAAAGGTTCAGATATTTGATGAGCAAGAGAATAATGAAGTGCAGGTTGAAGTGGAAGGAACACCAAGATTTGATCCTGAATGTGAAGAACCAGAAATCTCAAGAAGTGGAGAACTTAGGAGGTCTACAAGGAACAAATGGCAACCTACAAGGTATAGCTATGATACTTCATTTTTGGCTACCAAAGATTATGCTTACATGATTAAAGCAGATGAAGACCCTTCTACATATGAAGAGGCAAAAGGTAAAGAAAATTGGGAGAAAGCTATGCAGGAAGAATATGATGCATTGATGGAGAATCAAACATGGGATTTGGTTCCAAAGCCAAATAGTCAGAAGATCATTGGATGTAAGTGGGTTTATAAGACAAAAAGATTTGCAGATGGTAGTGTGTCTAGGTACAAAGCTAGACTTGTTGTGAAAGGGTTTGCTCAGACATATGGTATTGATTATGATGAGACTTATAGTCCTGTGGCAAAGATGACAACCATCAGGACACTTATAGCAATTGCTGCATGCAAAGGTTGGAAATTATGTCAATTAGATGTGAAGAATGCTTTTTTGAATGGTTACATTTCAGATGAAGTGTTCATGGAGCAACCTCAAGGATTCAGAGATGGAAGATATCCAGATTATGTGTGTAAGCTCAAGAGAGCTTTATATGGCTTGAAGCAGGCCCCAAGGGCATGGAACTATAGACTTGTAAAGTTCCTAAAAGAACTTGGATTTCAAGTATCAAAAGCAGATAGTAACTTGCTTGTCAAAGCAAGTGATGATGGGTTTATTTACATGTGCATATATGTTGATGATATCATTCTTACAGGAACAGATGAGAAAGGCATTCAAAGGTCAAAGAAGCAAATGGAGAAAGAGTTCAAAATCAGTGATTTGGGAGACTTGTCATACTTCTAGGGCATGGAGATTTCATACACTCAACATGGAGTGTATGTGACTCAAGAAAGGTATTTGAGAAACTTGTTAATCAAGTTTAAAATGAATGATTGCAAGGTAGCACCTACTCCAATGGAGGTGAATCACAAATTAAGCAGATTTGGAGGTGAAGAGTTCAAGGACATGAAGCAATATCAGAGTTTGGTTGGTAGTCTTATCTATGCTACATTAACTAGACCTGATTTATCATATGCAGTTGGGGTTTTGTCTCAATTTATGCATTGTCCTAGGAAAGAGCATTGGATTGCATGTCAAAGAGTGTTGAGGTACATTAAGGGTACACTCAAAGAAGGTTTGTATTATGGTTTTACATCAGATACAAATATCAAGATCTATAGTGACGCAGATTGGGCAGGTAATCCAGATGATAGAAGGTCAACCTATGGATACATGTGTTATGTGGGAGATAAGTTAATCTCTTGGTTCTCAAAGAAGCAACATACAATTGCTTTGTCATCTACAGAAGCAGAGTACAAAGGCATGGTTGAAGCTGCAAAAGAAGTGATTTGGCTTAAGACTCTCATGAAGAGTTTTGACACTATACAGAGCATACCTATCATTTATGGTGATAACATGAGTTCATTATATCTAGCTGCTAATCCTGTTTTTCATGCCAAAACCAAACACATTGAGATACAGTATCACTTTCTAAGAGAGAAGGTGATGGATAAGGAAATTGAAGTCACACATACTTCAACAAAAGATCAGATAGCTGATATGCTTACAAAGAGTTTGGATGCACCAAAGTTACAGAAGTTTAAAGACATGGCAGGCATAAAGAAGATAAGAGAAACCTCAATTGATGATTGAGGGGAGCTGTTGGTGCAGACCAATCACCAATTGAAGATTTGAAGGAGAAAGGATGGAGATGAGATCAAGTCTTGAAGCAAAGAAGATGGCTACAGTCACAGGATGAATGATATGTACACATATGTACATTAGTGAAGACATAGATCATTTATATTTTTGTCTAGTCATAAGCTTGTATATATTTGCTTATAAATACCTTGGAAAAATGTCGAAGCAAGAGAGAGAAGACGAGGAGAGACTATGTATGAGCATAGGAATAGAGGAATGAGTTGTTGTAAGTGTCATTAGACATATGAGAAGTTAGTTGAAGTCTCTCTCTCATTCAGTTGTAGTCTTCTTCAGAAATATCAGAAAAATTGCGCCCGAAGTTTTCATGATTTCTCCTTCTGTGGTAAAGCTTTTGTGGAATGCTTTTGTACAAGTATAAGTCTAGATTTGATCAACTATTGTACAAAGTTTTAGCTTCCAATTGTGATCAGGCTGAGAGAATTGTGTGTAGGAACATTCATATGTAAAGAATGTTCACAGTCTCCTGAAACAGGCGCAAATTTCGAGTTCAATGAAATGGACAGTGCTCAGTGCACAGTGTAAAGTTTTACACATGTGATAGCTCAAAATCTAAGTTGTGGCAAAGATGCCAACAATTAGAGTTTTGGTAAGTCTTGCTGCATCCAAAAATTGGAATCTATATCAGTTAGATGTCAAGAATGCATTTTCAAATGGTTGGATATCAGAGAAGTATATATGGCACAATCACTAGGTTTTGAAGATGAAGAAAAATGCTATGGTTGATTGTAAGCCAATCTCTATGCCATTAGATTAAAATTTGAAGTTGGATACTACATCAGATGAAGCATTAAAAAAATCCTACTATGTAAAGGAAAATTATGGGAAGTTTGATACATCTCACAATTATAAGGCATGATCTAAGCTACACTCTTGGACTTCAAAGTCATTACATGAATGATCCAAAGAAACCACATTTAGATGCTCTTACGTGCACTCTACGTTATGTGAGTGCTACTTTGCATTATGCATTGCTTTCTGAAGCTAGTGTAGATTTTCAAGTTCATGGATACAGAGATCTAGATTGGGCTAGTACTATTCCAGATAGAAGATCTACTAGTGGCTTTCTATTCTCACTTAGGAGTGCAACTATTACATGGAGCAGCAAGAAGCAACCGAATCTTGCTTTCTGAAGTACAAAGCCTAAGTATAGAGGTGCTAAAATGGAAGCACGTAAAGCATCATTGTCAGAGATGCCACTTACAGATTTAGTAATGGAAGTTCAAAAGCCAATCATCATCTATTGGGATAATCTTAGGAGCATTCAACTAGCACAAAATCCTATTTTTTCATGCTAGAACAAAGCATATCGAGGTACGTTATCACTTCATTAGAGAGAAGTTATTAACTTGTTTATGTGAGGAGAGATGAGTAGTTTGTCGATATTTTCACTAAAGTGTCACGAGGAAGGAGATAAGAAAAAGAGCTCACTCTCATGGAGAAGCACACACATAGATTGAGGCAAGGAAGAATGATCTTCTTCTTCTTCTTCTTCTTCTTCTTCTCCTATTACATAAAAAAGAATGTACAAGAATGACCTAAAACAAGAATACAACTAGTACAATATATAAAGACCATTACATAAGGAAAAACCTAATGTCTACGAATGCGTGAGCTGGCAAGAAACACATGTGTCATCACTCTCGCTAGATAAATCTAACAAAGCTCAATGAAGTGTCCCTAACATATACCGGCGTGACCACTATACATGTCAGAGAAATGAAAGAAGTGATACCTGTTATGCTGGATCATCACATGTTGAGCTTGATATCTCAACATAAAGCACTTGGAGTAGAGAAGCTAAAGAAGTTTTGGAAGATTCTTGGATTAGAAAACATGATGTTGAGCTTGCGGGGGAGTGTTTAATGACAAGTTGGACATGCAATGATCGGGGATGACACATATCACTTTTTCATTTCTCTAAAATGTATACAGGACACTTTGGTATATGTCAAGGATACTTTAGTGAGCTTGACTAGATTCAACTATCGAGAGTGATGTCACACTTGTTCTTGCCAGCTCACTAATCTATGTACATTGGGTTTTTCCTTATGTACTGTTCTTTATATATTGCACTAGTTGTATTGTTTTATAAGGTCATTCTTTTATATTCCTTTTATCTAGTAGTAGAAGAAGAAGAAGAAGAAGAAGAAGATCATTCTTCCTTGCGTCAAGTTGTCTGTGTGCTGCTCTTTGAGTGTGAGAGTTTGCAAGTGAGCTCTCTTGCTTATCTCCTTTCTTGTGACATCCAAGTGACACTTTGCACAGCTTGGAAGTCCATATCATCATTTTCAAAAATCAAGAAATTTGCTAGCAAGAACTAACATTTACTGACTATCAAGTTGTAAAGGAACCATTCCTTATGGAACCATTCCAACAACCACTCAATAGGCAGTTTAGGACCAAACAACTAGTCGATAAGAAAATTTCTCTTTAGGTTTTCTTGCTTCATGGTCTATGCAATCATGTATGAATCATTTATGGATGTATGCATATGAATATGTATCAATTATCTAGATGGATAAAGCATGACTTGGCATCAATGAGAAAGAGAGAGAAAGAGATAAGAGGGAGACACACTAATTTAATCCCTCAATACAGAGAGAGAGAGGGTTTTATCTAATCGGAGATATTGATTGATGACAATGATTTTTATTCTAGTTTCATTTTATGAGAGAGAGAGAGAGAAGGATAGAGAGAGGGAAATGAAAGTAATGCCACTTGTTCCTCCCATAAGTACTTGAAAGAGAGAAGGAGAGAAATGAATCTATATTTAAAGATATAGATGAGCGAAATAGAGATATAAAGATAGTGAGAGATACAATTAGAGAGAGAGAGGTAGAGAGAATTCTATGTATTCTCTCATGCATATAACAACAAAGGGACAAAGAATGTTTTGTTGAAAGAGATCAAACATTGAGGGAAATTTACTACTACATTTTTCTTCTTCTTTATAATTCTTATTGAGTCAAATGCACATAGAAATGCGATCTTGGACCACTCACTTATTTTCTTGGATTGCAGTTAATCTACATAGGTTCAGGTATATACATCAAACAAAGGACGTATGTGCATGACATGCTCATCATGTTTAAGATGGAAAACACCAAGTGTGCAGGTACACGTATGGAGAAAAATCATAAGCTTAGTGCTTATGAAGGAGAGCCAATTGAAGACATCACAAGCTATCAAAGGTTGATTGGAAGTTTCAACTATGCAACACTCACAAGGGTGGATATATGCCATAGTGTTAGCATATTGAGTAAATTTATGCGTAAGCAGAGAAGACCACATATAGAAGCCACCAAGAGAGTCCTCAAGTACCTAAAGTGGACCATGAATGAAGGTTTGTTTTATCCATTTATTTCAGATATTGAGCTAAAGGCCTACTTAGATGCAGATCAGGCCAGATCTAGAGATGATAGAAGAAGCACATCCGCGTATGTATCATTTGCAGGTTCAAAAACCATTTCTTCATCATCCAAGAAGCAACCAACAGTGGCATTATCTTGTACTAAAGCCGAATATAGAGGTTTTGGCGAATGCAACTCAAGAAATCATGTGATTAAAATCTTTGTATACAGATCTTGGACTTCATTCTTCAACACCTCACATTTTTGGTGACAACACAAGCTCACTACATCTTGTAGCTAATCCGGTATACCATGCTAGAACCAAGCATATTGAAGTCCACTACCATTATGTAAGGGTGAGCAAGGATATTCAACTATCCTATGTCTCTATAGATATGCAGTGTGCAGACATGTTGACTAAAGCTCTTGACGGTACAAAATTGAGTAGATTCAAGTTGATGATTGGCCTGCAAGAAATCAAGGACAATTGAAGACTTATTTGGAGGCCAAGAATGTTAGGCTTAAGGGGGATCTTTTGGTGCATTTTACCCAAGCCTACATGCTTGATATGATGTTCACTTATGTAGACATATGAACACCTCTTGTAAAAGAGTACATTTTATCTCTTGTAATTGTAAAAGAAAGAATTGCTTAAGTCATCCATGATGTAAAAAGAAAATACATGGCTCTAAATAACTAAACCCATGAATCCATTATCTTAGGGAATATTTCCTAATTCCTAGCATCACTTTGAGGTGAAGACATTTGAATTCAAATTCAAAACTACCTCCAAAAGTGGCTATAAAAGGAGCAAGAAGGAAGTCGCCAAAGGAGTTCTTGATTCGTGCCTATTTCATGCCCATTTGCAAAGATTTAAAAGCTTAATCCATATCTCTATCACTCTACCCACATTGTGAAAATATTCATTTCCAATGTGGTTGTAATCATATGTGAATCTATACATTCATCTTTTACTCCTCTCTTCTTTTTCTTTGTTATACTCACTCAGAACAGTAAACTATAGAAGCTCATATCTCGGGCTATACGTAACCTATTTCAAAGTTTTAAAGTGCATTCGATAGCTCTCCAAATCTAGTTTATGCTGACAAACATTTATGTCCATTCCATTTACCGTTTGTGAGAAATCTGCATTTTACTGCTCACTAGTCTATCTTTCCATAGCCCAAAAATGGCGGGAGTGTTCCAGATTTTGCTTAAACTTTTTCTCAGTGGTCAATTGACTAATTGAATGGTTGCCTATGAGTTTTGCCAAATTGGGAAGCTCCACGTTTGTAGATCATATGTTGCTTGGTCACATTAGGAACCCCAAGCACACTTTGATCCCTCCAAATTTTCTTCAAAGTTCTCTCTCATATGTGTCCTAGCCTCTTGTGCCATATTTCCAACTCTGATAGGGTTTGGTCTCTATAACTGAATAGTGCTATGTTCCTTGGGTCTTCAATTTCAAAAGTAAACAGTCTACCTGACTTCTCACCTTTGGCAATCCTTTTGAATCCTTGTTGGGGTTCTTCCACATATGCTCCATGCTTTGTGAACCTGACTTGTAGACCTTTCTCTACTATCTGCCCAACACTAATTAAATTTTTGGTTATGGTAGGCACATACAAAACTTTGCTCAAAAGGTTCATACTGCCATCAGATGTCTTAACATTTCCAATTTTTGTTTTACTAAATGCTTGGTGGCATCACCTATTTTTACCTCATGCTTTCCCTTTGTTTATTCAAGATCAGATAAGAGTGCTACATTCCCTACCTCATCATTAGAACAACCTAAGTCAATGTAAAATAGATGCTCATCATATTTACCTTGATTTGATGTCATGTTCATAATGAGCAGAGAATCCTATTGATCTTTAGTGTAGTTATTGAAGTCCCTTCTTCCTCTAAAGCCTCCTTGATAGTTGTTGTTTTTGTTGTAGCCTTGATTGTAGTTATGGATGTAGTTACCTCCACCATTGTTATACCAGCCTCTTGTTTTTCAATAGCCTCCTCTATTGCAGCCTCTTCCGCATTGGTTCCTTGTGTTTTTGTAGCATTTTTTGTAGGGTCTCCCCCTACCTTTCTTAGATCCTCTACCCCTACCTCTAGCACCTCTTCCTCTTCCTGCATAATTAGCTGGACCGGTACTAGCCTCTTCATCTTGTTTCTTACTTTGACCTTTATCCTTAGCTTTATTATTTTATGTATAAAGGGCAGAAGATTGGTTACCTCTTTAACTTGAGGTAACAAGAAATTAGAGATTGACTTTAGTAAATATGACCTTGCAAGAGCATCCTTTGCACACCATGTGGTTAGCCTCTCTTGCTCTTCCCTTGTTGGTTGATTCTTGCTTGTCAATATTGGCATGTCTTCATCTCCTAAGATGTATCCATATAAGCTTTTGCCTTGAAGGTATGCTTACATCCTTAGGGACCATGCTGAGTAGTTATTCTTATCCAATTTTGTGCATACACGTACTCTACACATACACGTACTCTAATAAACTTGTGCATCAAAGTATGTGGGAGGAGATTATACCCAATCTTGTGTTGAGTCTCTTGTGTCTCTCTATTTTGTGAGTACTTTTGTGAGATTTTGTTTTTGTAGTATCTCAGTGTACGTGTGTCTGCAAGATCCGATCAACACTTTCTTCCCTCTTTAGGAGGTTTTTTTCTCCTAACTTGTGTTTATGCCTAGAACCCTAATGGGTTACTTAATTTTGTACATTCACTTGGTAAAACATTGAATATTTTTGTTGTGATCCAAGCTTCTTCTTCTTCTTCTTTATGTTGTTTGCATGCCTTCGTAGACCTCAAACACCAACATGACTTGATGTGAAGAATGATTTCCTCAATGGAGAGCTAGAGGAGGTTGTGTACATGGACCAACAATTAGGATTTGAAGAAAAATTAAAGAATGGCTATGTTTGCTGGTTGAAGAAAGCATTATATGGTCTCAAGTAAGCCCCAATGACATGGAATCAAAGAATTCTTGAGTATCTAATCAGTTGTGAATACTATCAAAGCAAGGGAGATCCATCATTGTTTTACAAAAAGGAAGGTAAATTATTTGTCTACTAATGTGTATATATAGATGATCTAATTACTATAGGAGACCATGAAGAAGGTATCAAGTAGATCAAAGGGAACGTCAAAAAGGATCTCAAGAACCTCAGAGCTTGGAGATCTAAAGCCTAAGTCCCACATTTACTTCTAAAGAGACTGCTAGATATCTCAAGGGTACACTCAATGAATGTATAATTTATCCTTTTAAAGATGAATTGTAGGTAAAATCACATAGAGATACCAATTGGGTTGGATCCAGAGAAGATAAAAGAATCATAAGTGGATATGTAGTAATGCTTGGTAAGAAATCCATGTCTTGGATGGCAAAGAAACAACGCACAATTTCTCTATCCTCACTTAAAGTTGAATATAGGGCATTACCTCAAGTGACTTGTAAGATTGTATGGCTCAAAAAGTTAATGATTGAGTTAAGTTTGTAGGTGAATCAATTTCCAATCATGTGTGACCATATAAGAATGCATACTTTTTTTTTTGCCAATCCCATGTTCATGCTAGAAGTAAACACATAGAGATACACTATCATTATATCAGAGAGAAGGTGCTGGTTAACAAGGTTCAAATGCAGCATATAAGTACCAAGGACCCATGTTTTGAATTTTTCACCAAAGTTGTGGATTCAATGAAGTTAAAAACATTCAAGAAATGAATTGGATTGTTGAATCTAGGATGAAGAGTTAAAGCTTCAAGCTTAAGGGGGAGTGTTGAATTTCAAGATTCAATGTTAGTCTCAAATTAACCATAAAATGGATGCCACAAGCAGCACACAAGAAATCACGAATCAATCTGAAATCCCCCATGAATAGAAAAAATTTTAATCACACTCAGGTGTTATTTATTTCCTATAATTTAGGGAAAGTGTTCCCTAACTTGCAAGTATGAACCACGTATGTGTGTGCTCTTATAGTATTTTGGGAAGCAACCTAGTAGACCCCTAAGATAAGCAAGCCCTCATCTTGTTTTCTTGAGGGATTTGAACAAATTTTGTCTCTCCATAGCTAGCATCAAAACTTTTGTGTGAATGTTCTAGATCGCTCTAAGTGTTGAGCAGAGTTAATTAGTCATATCTCACTCATTTCTTGTAATCTTTGGTTTTTTAGAAATCTAATTAAATTGCTAAAAGTTGGCTCAAATCTTGTGTCATTTCTATACAGAATCCAAAAGAACCGGATTGAGGAGTGAGCAGGTGTGTATGTGTGTATGCCTAGTGAACTGCAAAACTTGTTTGTCTTGAAGATATTGGTTCTCTAAGTAGGATTAACCATTTTAAGTGCAACAACTTGCATTAGAAAGGTCTTAGATGCTTGTTTATGTGTGGAGAAATGTCTTGGGTTCAGTATTCATAAGTTCTGAGACTGGATTGTTTCACTAAATAGAGAATAAGTGAGAGTGGCTATGAGGCCACTATTGTGTCAAGGTTGCATAGGGAAATTGCAAATTCTCCCATCATTATTTCCTTTAAAATATTCAACCTTTATGGTCATGCTTGATGATATCATTGTTTTAGCCTTTCTAAAACCTCCCCTATTTTGTCTTCCTCACATAGCTCCAAAATCCTCCAAAGCACCTTAGCATTTTATTCAAGCCTCCTAAAAATGGTCATTTTGTTTTGTATCTCACTAATGCAAGATAAAACTTAATCCATGTTCATCTTTGAAAGTTGGAGGGTTCTATAGTCAATTCCAACATATAAAGATATTTTATTATTTCTCTATCTCTATGCATATTCTGAACAATAAAATTTAAAAATGAAATCAACTAAAAAATCATCAAAGTAAGATAAGGTTGTGGATAGATATATAGAAGATGATCTAAGCAAGTACTAGTCTACCTTAAACAAGTGGAATGCTTCCTCCAATACACAAACAAAGTCTAAATGACTTAAAATTTTCTTAAATATCTAAAAGTATGAGTCATGAAATTATCTTTTTAGATCTCCGAAACCCCTAACGGTCTAGGCTAAACCACATCAAATATTTATTTTCTTATTTCTAAAAATTTCTAGTAATTTGATTAAAGTATGTTGGAGGAACGCATATCCCTTGATATGCAGTTTATGTTTCCATTCTTTCAATTTGAGCTCCATCATCTAAGGTTATAACTTATCTTCACACATTTTTTTAAAGGATCAAACATCCCAATACAAAGCTAAAAAATTATTTTTTTCAAAATCTACTTTGGTAGATCAGAGAATATATGGTTTTGGAATTTCTCTCATATGATTTCGGCACTTCTCTTTATCAACTATGTCCCCGATCATCTAGGAAATTTGTAGACTCAAACAAAGGTTGTTGAAAATTGTACTAAGTATTTTTTAATGGAATAGAAAAGTTCTTTAAGTTCACTTCCCGTGTTTTTCATATTGGCTGATGGTCTACATTGAAATTTCAAAATTTTGTTTATATTTTTGAGTTCTAGTAGTAGCAATTCCATGATAATGCTCATAGATAATTATGCTAAATAATTCTAGAAACATTGGAGCATAGTCTACTAGGCCAATCAATCTAGATTCAATCATGATAGGACATATTTCAATGCTATAATACAAGAGGCCCCCAAGTTCATCCAAAGAGTGTGGATGCGAATTTTTAATTTTGATTACATAATTAAATGCTGATGTGATCTCCATTACCTCACTCTACGACATTAGGTTTCCATCTCTAATTGATATATTTCACCTATTATGCCTTATTTTCTAGCTTCTTTGAATGTGAACAAGATATGCTTACATATATTTGTTAGAAACTTGATATAGGATGGAATCCCTAAAGTAATTCCATAACAAATGAGAAATGAGTAAAATTCATTGTGAAAATCAATAACATCATACCACATACGATCCATTGCAATTATCATGAACATAAGTTTATGCTTAAGTTTTGATGATGTTGCATATGTATTTTATGCTTCATGTTTATTTTGGTGTCCATTTTGTTGTGATTTTGTTATCATAGGTGTCAAGTAATACTAAAAATGTAAGCGTATCTTTTACTAATTCTCTCATACCATATAGCTATAACGAAAATTAAAATTTCACAATGTCAAACTCTATATAGTAGATTATCATTGTATATATTTTGGACATTCATATGTAGCTTGTCTAGGTCAATTTCTATCATAGCTCAAGTTTTGTGAAACGTAACTTATGATCTTTCAAATTTCCCACCAACCATTTTGCAATATATTTTCTATTATCAATATTTGTTCTCTCATTAATAAGTGCATCATGGATATAAGCGTAAAATACAGAATGGTTCTTATCCTCACTGAGACCATGTATTTGATGGAACCTTGACTAATTTTGGTATAAATTTGATTTTCAAGTAGTAGATAGAGTCCAAAAATATTTATAAACATGCTTTATATATATATATATATATATATATATATATATATATATATATATATTCTCCTTCATACATGAATGGAGTGGCTCAAGTACATCTTGGCTAGCCAAAATACACTTATTTTGTGCACATTGAGGTGGAACCAACAATGTCTAAACAATGTCGTGATTGTTTTTTCTATTTCAAGATGATTCAAGGCAATTCTTTCTTAGAATTTCAAAGATTTTAAGGAGTAATGGTTCATCCAAGATGGCATTTCAATACTTTAGTTATTTTTTCCAAAGTAAATTAAAATAATTAGGGCATATCATTTCTACTCAAGGATTTCGTTTGGACCCAATAAAAAAAAAGTAATCATAAAATGACCTATACCTCATTCAGATAGGGATTTTTATTCTTTTCTTTTTTGGCTAATTTTTATAAGGTGTTTGTTAAACATTTTTTCTATTTAGAAATTCCCCTTAATTAATTATTAAAGAATCACAATAGAGCCATAAGACTTCATTAACACCTCACTATGATCACTTAATTTCAGCATATCATTCATAATCACAATAATTTAGATCCTTCAAGATACATTTCCATGCATGTGTTTTTGCATGGAACATACTTAGTTTTGTTCTTTAATGGGACATGTGACTACCCATCCCTTTCTTTTTTTCTTTAATCAATTGAGGTGAGTTCCTATTTCATTTGGGGTCATGTTATCACTAATGGAATGTTGAAGTTTGGAGTTTAATTTATTGAGTTATTAATCTACTTTGCATTTTCGTATATAGCACCATTTTGTGTGTGCATGGACATATTCAGATGTGTCTGGAAAGAAATAAGTGAAATTATATTCTCTACATATTCTGTAAATAATGAGCCACTTAGAGGGTTCTTTCAAGAAACTCATAAAAATAGTGATTAAGATAAGGATGGGTGTAGATCATGATTTCTGCAAATAAAAGATAAGGCTCTCCATAAAAGAGACAAACTTAAAACTTTCATGCCTCCTCAAACCGCCACCCTTATTTTAATCTCTATTTTTATGTAATTAAAAAAAAAACGATTAATGTATGTACTCAAGAGAATCCTTGAATAGAGTGTGTGCAAAAGATTGCAACAATTGCAAATATCCGAACCTTTCATGCTTGAACCAAGCATATAGAAGTATGATACGATTATGTTTCTGAGCTAATTGAACATGGCATTATGGAGTTAGAATATTAGATTCAAGCGGAGATAAATTGTGTTGATATATTCACCAAAGCACTTGAAAAAGAGGATCTCAACAAGCATCTTCAACAGATAGGAATAGGACCCAAAACTACTTGATTTATCCATTGATAAACATCGAGGGGGGTGTTAGTATATGACGAATGTCTATCCTTCATGATTTTATGTACTAATCCACATCTTGTGAGGTCTAGAGTATGAGCCCAAGCCATGCCTACATTACCCAATTGATGTGAATCCCAAATTGCATGTTGGATGAAGGTCAAATTGAAGCATCTAAAGAATTTTAAGGAAAGAGAGTTACTAGGGTCCCCAATTGTGGGGTCTAGGGTAGTAGGGAGTGGTAGTGAAAGGGCCAGCAATCCCCTTGGTTGGGGGACCTAGGGGGCCAATGGTCTCCCTCGTGGGGGTCTAGGGGCGCACACCTGATTGGATGATGAAGTGAACATTCCATAGAATATTCACTATTTAGCTGAAAAATCATTCATATTTGTTAGGTCTGTTAAACCGTCCTAAGCCCCATATGGGGACTATGGTGGTGGGTGCCCATGTTCTATCACCCATTTCTACCTTATATCTACATGAATTCCCTAGATATAAAACTGAGCCAACATACCTCTAGCTTGTAACTCCCTATCTAGAGTTTTCTAGATCACTATTTAAGATCTACCTTGAGAGTGCATGGGAGGAAAACACCATCATCTTTGTACTTGCTCTTAGTAGCAAGATTTTGAAAGTTCACTTTGTTATCTTCTTAACTTCTCCTCTTGTGTTCGCTAGAATAAATTCTTTCTTGCACAAAGAAGATAAGAAGAAATGAAGATAGGAAAAGATAATGGTATAATTACTATTAGGCCAATGATGATGTTATAATTTTGACATATCAAACTCAATATATGATGATCTAGAATGTCATGTATCACGTTTTCATTTATCTAACATGTACAGTGTTCATGCTAGCATATGTCAAGGATACTTCATTGAGTGTTACTAGATTTCTCTACCAAGAGTGATGGCACATTCTCTTCCTGCCAGCTCACTCATTCGTACAAATTAGGATTTTCCTTATGTACTATTATTTATATATTGCACTTTTTGTATTGTTAGTTTTAGGCCACTCTTCTACATTCCTTTTATGTAATAGAAGAAGAAGATCATTCTTCCTCGCCTCAATTTGGGTGTGTGCTTCTCTATGATTGTGAGAGAGTGTGTGTGATCTCTCTTCCTTATCTCCTTCCTCATGACATGGTATCAGAGCAAGTGTGGTTGTAGAGAGCTCGTGGAGAAGGCCGACGATGAAGAGTATCTAAGAAGTCATGGAGAACACATGATTCACAAATGTCCTCAGATTGCTAAAAAAACTAGTGTGAAGGTAGAAGGTGTCAAAATATTTTGACCTCCATTTTGAGTCCATAAGGTGAAACCCACAAAAAAACCCCATTAGTTTGCAAAAATCTAACTTGCATCTTATTTGACAACACCCAAATATTCCAAATCTAGAATTTCAAGTGATTCCATGTAGTGTTGATACATGAAAAATGTGTTTCACTGAGATCGAAGTGTCAAGTCAAAGTGGGATAGTGTTCAAGTAGAAGTACTGCTTGTATTATTTTGGCAGTGTTGTGAATTGGTGTAGAAATGGAAAAGGTGAATGGAATGAGTCACCTTATGAGTGACAAGCTTGACAAGAAAACCTTCCATGCTTAGAAATTTAAAATGAAAAATTTCTTGATGGGAAAAGGCTATTGGAAGTACATCAAAGGAGAGAACGAAAATGCTATGCAATTACGAGAGAGGAATCCGACTATAGACTAGTTAAGAACATATGAGGAATGGAATCAAGGAGCACGAAAGGTATTGTATTGGCTATCTCTTAGCATACAAGATAGCATGATTGGGCACATATAGGATGGAAAGACTCCAGAAGACGCTTGAAACAATTTGGTCACATTGTATGAGACAAATACAAAGGTGCAGAAATTGCAACTCAAGGACGAGCTACATACATTGGAGAAAAAGGGCATGTCTCTAAGTCACTACACCTTGAAAGTCAAAAGCATATGTTAGTCAGTTGCATCTATTGGCATGAATGTAGATGTTGATGATATGATGGAAGTTTGCCTCTATGGTTTAGGAGTTGCATATAAGTAGTTTAGAACATTTATTCATACTAGGGATAATATTCCGAATTCTGCTAATCTAAGGTCCACGTTGATTACTGAAGAAAAGAATCTTGGTGAGGGCTTGAACTTGTAAGGAAAGCCTAGTTCTCAGCAGGTATTCTATTCTAGAAAAGGAAGAGCCAAAAATGGAGGTTTTGGAAGTGGAATAGGACACAATTACCAAGACCAAGTCAACAAGAGAATCATGAACGAGGTCGAGGACAGTCTTGGGGTAGGGGGAGCCAAAGAGGCTACATAAAATTCTAAAGAAATGATTCAGTTAATGATAGTAAAGGATGCTAGAATTGTGGTAAACCTATACACTTTGAACATGATTGTAGTTTGAAGAATCAAAATAAAAGAAGGCAACAAAACAACTATGCATCCATAAGTGTAGATGATTCGAAGAAGATGCTCATGGTACAACCTCACATGATGAATACAATGTGTGTTGATGGTTCAAAATCAAATGTTAATGTCTAATATGTTGATCTAGGTGCTTCAAATCACATGAACAATCATGCAAAATGGTTTAGCAGTTTGTAGAAATTACTAGTTCTTGGATATGTTAAAATAGGCGATGACACATCACACCCTATCAAGCATACAAGAAATATAGAACTCTCTATGGAGGACGAGAAGGTAAAACATCTTGCTGATGTGTTGCATGTTCCAAATATAACAAAGAATCTGGTTTCTATTGGAAAAATGGTTGGCCAAGGATTACAAGTCAGTTTCAATGCTGATGGGTTATATGTAGAAGAGTACAAACAAGATGGAAGTTTGATTGCCAAACGAAACAAAGTGGGTAGGATGTTCATCTTAAATTTTCACCGGGTAGGATGTTCATCTTAAATGTGAAAATTCCAAAAATGAATGCAACCATGTTTGCAAAAGGTGGAAGATTTATTGCTGATATAGAGGTGTAGCACAAACGAATCGGACATGCAAACTTGTAGAGACTGAAGTTCATGCAATCCAAGGAGATTGTCAATGGACTACCAAATTTCAAGGTTGTAGAGATGCAAAAGGTATGTGCTTCTTGTCAATTTGGTAAATAGTCAAGAGCATTGTTTCCACATGAAGTAGATCCTTGATTGAGTGTCCAAGATATTGAGCATGGATGAGAACAAGGTTTAAAGATATTAAGGTTGAGAAAAAGGGGCTCAAGATACAAAAGTTGCAAACAAGAGGTTCAAGAAACTATGCCAGGGTGAGGACATCAATTCAAGGGCCCTAGGGAGTTCAAGAGCCAATCATTGAGGACAATGATGGAACAAGAGGGAAAGAATGTTGTAAAGTCGCCAATAGGAGATGGTTCAAACCACACGCTAAAACACAAGGTTTGGAAGTATTCTTAGACCTTGGATTTTGGGCAAGGCAGATGGAAGGCACGTGTGGCTCCTTGAGAAATTTAGCCAATGAAAACGGGAGTGCATCTCCCATTCCTTAAGTGAAATTGAGACATGTAAAATATCATTGGAGATCTTTTAGAGTGAAATTTCCTTGGGTGGCACTTGATTGAGGGTCCATGAGACTAAGCATGGGTAAGAACAAGGTTCAAGATATTAAGGTTAAGAACAATGAGTTGAATGTGAAGAGAGATGGTGGATGCAATCCAAAGATGAGTAGGTGCTGCTACAACCAGCTTCACACCAGCCAACTGAGACTTCGGAGTTGATTAGTAGACCCTTTAAGCTTCCTAAATCCACCAAAATATCAGCCAAGTACTTTGGAACATGTATCCCAAAAGTTTAAGTCAAGACAGACTAGTTGCGAAATGACTAGCTCCCAAAACTTGCTATTTTTGGACATACACCTGCTGGAAAAAATGAACAGTGCTCTCAACCTGGTAGGAGCTAGAAAAATTACTTTTGGGCATAGCAAATAGACTTAGCAAGCTTCCCAATACAAGTTAAAACACTTCAAATGATGGACTGAGCACTGAGAACAAGATTTATCAATTTCTGGAACATGCCCACCATTCTCGGGGCTCGGCAAAGATAGACCAGTGAGCAGAAAAATGCAGATATCTCCAAAAAATATAAATCCAATGACATTGTTTAATATGCCGAAACTAGACAGTAAGAGCTATCCAATGCACGTTAAATCACTGAAAAAGGATCAGTAGAACTCGAGATATGACCTTCTGAAGGTACTGCTCTGAGTGAGTATAGCAGAGAACAAAACAGAGAAGTAAATGATGATAAATGTATAGATTCACATATGATTACAACCACATTTGCAATGAATCTTTGCACAATGGGAGTAGAATGATAGAGCTATGGAGTAAGCTCTTCAATCTCTACAGAATGACATCAAGTGGTCACGTACAAGGCTTGCTAATCGCCTCTTCCTTCTTGCTCTTTTTATAGCTATTCTTGGAGGGAGTTTTGAATTCGAATTCGAATGGCTCCACCTAAAAGTGATCCCCAAAGTTAGGAAATATTCCCTCAGCTCAAAAGGTCGTGGGTTTTGGTAGTAAGAGCCACGAAATTGCTTTTACATCATGCATGAGGTAAGCCATCCTTTTCCTTTTTCTTTTTTCAATTACAAGAGATAAAAATGAACTCTTTTACAAGAGGTGTTCACATGACTACTCATGTGACTTACAAATGAGGATAATATCAAGCATATCAAGCATGTAGGCTTGGGTAAAATGCACCAACATTGAAGATACCAAAGTTGTAGACAGATGGTTCAATAAATTGTGGGAGGGTGAGAACATCAATTCAAGAGCTCTAGGTAGTTGAGAAGTCAATCATTGCGGACAATAAGGGACCAAGGGGGGAAGAATCTTGTAAAGTGAGTGACAAGAGATGGTTAAATCTTGCCCTAGGTAAGAGGACTACAAAGTCATCCTCAACCATGGCCTTTAGGGCAAGTGGTTAGCCCATTGAAATTCTAATTGTGACGTCACAAGTTCAATTCCTGTTGGATACAACACACCAAGATCACCATGAACATGTACTAAGGAGTTTAATTATTCAATCACTTGCATGAAGGGGTAGCTTTTGAAATTCCTAATCTTTTTAAATAAGAGAGGAAGTGAAGTCTCTATGGACCATTCTCTTGACAAAATTTCTTTTCAAATTTGGCAATTGGCTTAGCTTCTAATTTCAATTGAATGTGAGTGATTTAATGCCATAGAGGAACAAGTGTAAATTTGTTTCCATAGGAATGTTTATCTTCAGTATTCCTCTCGAAGAATATTCTTCCTCTATACAACGAATTGCATGACACACCAAAAAACGAGTCTTAAGCATTGGAAATAAAGAAAGATAATAACCAGGACATTTCATGGGAGGTTGCACACAACTTCCTCATCCACCAGGTGCGTGCGATGGAAAGCAACGGACAAGGAAGGGAGATAGTACACAAAGGATCCTTCATCAGATAAGATAACCAATTATCTGAAGGTCTTAACTATGTCCTCGTCTTCAAGATGCTTGTGGTGGAAAGAAGTAAACAGGCTCCAAGCAATATGACAAGGTCAGATGTGTGAAGACAAAGACATATCAGAGGACCAAAGGTTAGAAAGAGGTAGAGGCTAAGAAGTTCAAGAGAGTGACTAAGAATATAACATTCTTAGCCACTGATGCCGTGCGTGAAAGCCCCGCTTAATACAGCAACCTAGAGTTATGATATAAGGAATACCAACGGGCATATAGAAGCAAAGGACGAAGCTCAGATAAAGTAACAAATTGCCTAACAATCCTTATTGCTTCTTTGACCACTGGGTGCGTGTACCAAGGAGCCACAAACAAGCTGCAGACAAGAAGGAAAGCCTGTCAAGGGAGGGCAGAGACAAAGAGGGGGAGAGTGTTGCAGAGAAAAGAGGCACAAAAGAGGAGCATCAAAATTTTCAATTTGATGGCATATAAATTCTTCTTCAAAATCCTAGGAAATTCCCTTGAAACTATGTAAATGTACTAGAGGAGTCCTCTAGATGCATAGGCCCCAAATCATTGTAATATACTTCTTTTAAAATAGTAGAACATTAGAGATTAGTCAATAAAGTGCTGGTCACTTGTGTGAAAGGACCATTTTTAGGGAACATTTATATAAGTCACTTGGTGACTCTTTGTAAAGACTTTTTACCCTTGTGAAGAAGGAGAACTAAAATTTCGAATTTCCTTCTTCCCTACTGATTTTCATCTTCTCTATGATCTTTTTTGTGTGTGTGTGAAGCTTGGAATGGGTGTGTAGGACTATTGTCTACCCCTCCCCATCACTTTTGAACTACTGTAGTGTGTGTGTAAACCAATACAAGTTCTGGAGTGAGTGTAGATGTTTCCCACCATTCACTGTTTTGCCCATAACTTGAAGAGCCGTAGTAGTCATAATCAAGTGAAAATACCACCAATAGATGCGTCTTGTTGAGAACTTCGAAGTGAGCCCACTATTGCCCATAGTCGGAGTTTGGAGCTCGGAGAAATATTCGATTTTTTGTTCACTATTGTAAGTGGTATTGCAGTAGATACTTCCATAGTTTGAGTGAGTTGGAGAGGTAGTTTAGTCTTTTCACATGCATTATAGCTAAGCCACTTCACTTTCCATCACGTGTGCACACGTCCTCATACACTTGGTTCATGTGATTCTTAGGATTGATAATTAAACGTGTGTCAATCCACCACTATACGCACTTGTGGGGCAAATGAGATTAATTCTCTTTGACACTAGTCCCTAAGACCTTCTGACTTAGGTACACAGTTGTGGTGAGGTTTTCTTAACTAGGAGACGCCCAAATGTCTGGATCTCTTTGGTGATGTAGGTGGAAGACTTACCCAGTCTCCCCATATGAGATTTATGATAGTTGTTCCTAGGTGCTCGATAAGCCTAGTTGGCTTTTTTGGGTAACTGATTATATGTAGTGGATTCAGTGATTCACTATGCAGGCAAACATGTCAGTACTTGCGGTTTTATGATATTTTCACACTGGTCATATGCTCATTTTGCAAAGGATACTCTCGCAAAACTTTTCCAGTTTTTTTGGCTTTGTCAACTATACAGTGGTCGATTTACTGCTTGATACACTTGCTCGTTGATGTTTGAACTCTTCTAGCTCCATTATCATTCCATTCAGTTCTCTATCATCATGGCATCAGAGGTCTCAGGCACATCCGGTGGATCACATTCTAGTGCTAGTGTTCCGAGGAAGAGCTATAACTTGCACGGCAAAGACCAATTTGAGATCCAAAAATTTGATGGCAGAAACTTTGCTCCATGGAAGAATCAGATTAAAGATGTGCTGATTCGAAGGAGGCAATGGAAGCCAGTAAATGGAATTTCAAAGAAGCCTACTGACATGGATGAAGATGATTGGGATGACTTAGATGAAATGGCCAGGTCTACCATTCGCTTGCACTTGGCAGATAATGTTTACTTTACAGTATTAGACTATGAAAGTGCAGAGGAGCTTTGGAAGAAGTTATGCAATACATATGAAAAAGAGACGGCATCAACTAAAGTCTATCTGATGAGAAAATTATATGACCTTCATATGAAGGACACAGATAGTGTTGTTGCTCATCTAAATGAGTTTGATGCTATAATCATCTAAATGAGTTTCATGCTATATTCTTTGCAGACATCCTCGAGAGTAGCACTCACATAACATAGAGTGCACTTGAGAGCATCTAAATGTGGTTTCCTGGGAGCATGCATAAAATGACTTTCAAGTCTAATAGTGTAGCTTGGACAGGCCTTGTAATTGTGAAATATGTCAAACTTCCATAATTTTCCTTTACATAGTAGCATTTTTCCAATGCTTCAACTAATGTAGTATCCAACTTCAAATTCTCATGTAATGGCCTAGAGATTGGCTTAAAATCAACCATACCATACTTTTGTAACATAATCAAGGCATATTGCCTTTCTGACATCCATATACATGTTTCTATATGTATAAACTCAATGCCCAAAAAATAGTGTAGCAAACCAAGACCTTGGCGCTTCCTTATACATAAGTGTTAGCTACTTGTTCATGGTGCCACTCCTAGGGGGAATTTATCGATATATTTTGGTAGTGATATGTGTTAACACATTTAGGATAATCGAGGAACCTTTTTCCCTCTTGGTTTTTTGTACCTTAGTGTTCACTTATATTTGTACATTCATTTGGTAATACATTTTTAATTGTGTTTTGCTTCAAGCTTCTTCTTCTACTTCCTTGTGTTGCTTTTGTGCTTCCAAAGACCTAGACCTCCAACACAAACCAAAACATAGAAGAAATCGATATTTGTTGGTGCATTTTGCCCAAGCCTACATGCTTGATATGCTTGATATTATCCTCATTTGTAAGTCACATGAGTAGTCATGTGAACACCTCTTGTAAAAGAGTACATTTTATCTCTTGTAAATGGAAAAAGAAAAAAGTAAAAGGATGGCTTACCTCATCCATGATGTAAAAGCAAATTCGTGGCTCCAACTACCAAAATCACGAATTTTTGAGCTGAGGGAATCTCTCCTAACTTTGGGGATCACTTTTAGGTGGAGCCATTCGAATTCGAATTCAAAACTCCCTCCAAGAATAGCTATAAAAGGAGCAAGAAGGAAGAGGCGATTAGCAAGCCTTGTACGTGACCACTTGATGTCATTTTGTAGAGATTGAAGAGCTTACTCCATAGCTCTATCATTCTACTCCCATTGTGCAAAGATTCATTGCCAATGTGGTTGTAATCATATGTGAATCTATACATTCATTATCATCTACCTCTCTGTTTTGTTCTCTGCTATACTCACTCAGAGCAGTAACTTCAGAAGGTCATATCTCGAGTTTTACTGAACCGTTTTCAGTGTTTTAAAGTGCGTTGGATAGCTCTCACTGTCTAGTTTCTACCTATAAATTTTCAAGGTCATTGGATTTATACTTTTGGAGATATCTGCATTTTACTGCTTACTGGTCTATCTCTGCAGAGCCCCGAGAATTGTGGGAATGTTCCAGAACTTGATGAAACTTGTTCTCACTGCTCAGTCCATCATTTGAAGTGTTTTAACTTGGAATAGGAAGCTTGCTAAGTCTATTTGCTATGCCCAAAAGGAATTTTTCTAATTCCTTCCAGGTTGAGAGCACTGTTCATTTTTTCCAGCAGGTGTATGTCCAAAAATAGCAAGTTTTGGGAGCTAGTCATTTCGCAACTTGTCGGTCTTGACTTAAACTTTTGGGATACATGTTCCAAAGTACTTGGCTGATATTTTGGTGGATTTAGGAAGCTCAATGGGTCTACTAATCAACTCTGAAGTCTCAGTTGGCTGGTGTGAAGCTGGTTGTAGCGGCACCTACTCATCTTTGGATTGCATCCACCATCTCTCTTCACAGTGGTATCAGAGCATAGTCAAGCAACATGGGAGATGGATTTCCATCAACAATTGACAAATTGGATCGAAACAACTACCCGGCATGGTCTCTAAGGATGGAGGCTTACCTTCAAGGAAGGAATCTATATGGATTCATATCCGGAGATGAAGCAATGCCAACCATGAGGAACAAAGGGCAACCATCACATGAAGAAGTGGAAGGACTTTCGAATTGGTGTTCGAAGGATGCACTTGCAAGGTCCTATATTCTAAACTCAATCTCTGATTTTCTTTTACCTCATGTCAAGGGATGCAAGACATCAAGAGAAACCTGGAATGCACTTGCTTCTTTCTTCTCTTCCAACACTCGAGCAAGGAAGAACCAATTGTGGATGGAGTTCACAACAATGAAGAAAAGCCCGAAGCAAAATGTGACTGATTATGTCACAAAGATGAAGGAGATTTCCGACCAACTTGGAAGCATTGGAGAGGTAATTGAGGAGGAGCAAATCATAAGACAAATCATGAATGGAATCAAAGCAGACGACAAGTGGGAGTCATTCACAACAGCCATGGATTTATACATGGATATGCATGTACCCGACCTCAACACACTCATGGGCCAACTCTTCACTCATGAAGCAAAGATTAGCAAAGGTGGTGAGTCCTCAAGAGGTAATCAAACTTCTGCCTTATATTCTGATAAAGCTAAGGTCAAGGACAAGTCAAAGAATAGGAAGAATGAAGATGAAGGAAGCTCTTTCCAAGCAAACTTTGCAGGTAGAGGAAGAGCTAGAGGAAGAGGCAGAGGTGGAAAGCAAGGCAGGGGGAGATTCCAATCATCTCAACCTTGCAACATATGTGGCTTATCTAACCATACTACTGAAGAATGTTTCAGGAATCCAAGGAACTCAAGAGGAAGAGGATTCAATAGAGGTGGCTATGGATCAAATAGAGGTAGGTACAATGGAGGCTACAACAACAACAACTACTACAACAACAATCACAACAACAACAACAACTATCAAAGTGGCCATAGAGGAAGAAGAGATTACAATAACTATGCAGAGGACCAAAGTCAAGAAGATTCATTATTGATTATGAATCTATCAACAAAGAAGGGTAAGGATGATGATCACATATTTTACATTGATTCGGGATGCTCGAACCATGTAGCAGGAAATGTGGCTTTACTTTCTGATTTGGAAGATCCTCATAACAAGCATGAAGTGCAGACAGGAGATGATACAAAGCACTCAGTGGAGAAGATAGGTAATGTGAAGACATCAGATGGGAATATGAACCTCTTAAGCAAAGTCTTGTATGTCCCTACAATTACCAAAAATTTAATAAGTGTTGGACAGATTGTTGAAAAAGGATTGCAGGTTAGATTCAATCGATTTGGAGCATATGTTGAAGACCCAAGGCAAGGCTTTCGAAGGATTGCCAAAGGAGAAAAGACAGGAAGGCTTTTCACTTTTGAAGTGGAAGATACAAAGAACATAGCTTTGTTTAGCTATGGATCTCAAACTCTAACAGAGTTGGAGATATGGCACAAAAGGCTTGCTCACATTGGTGAGAGGACACTCAAACAGATTTGCAGGGACCAAAGTGTACTTGGTTTGCCTAATATCACAAGGCAACACATGATTTATAAGTGTGAAGCTTATCAACTCGGCAAGGCTCATAGACAACCTTTCAATAAGAAAGGATATATGTATCAAAATCCTTTGGATCTAGTGCACACGGATGTGTGGGGTCCAAGTAAGGAGCCATCTATATCAGGCTCAAGATATTATGTGTCTTTCATAGATGATTGTAGCAGGTGGACCATTCTGTTTTTCATGAAGCACAAGGATGAAGTGTTTAATTGCTTTAAGAAGTATATTGCTCTTGTTGAAAATCAAACAGGTAGGACTTTGAAAAGACTCAAATCAGATGGTGGAGGAGAATACTTCTCTTCTGAATTTGATGCCTTCTTGCATGAAAGAGGCATTAAAAGGGAAGTCACTACAAGGTATACACCCGAACTCAATGGTGTAGCAGATAGGAGGAATAGAGCTATCGTCGAAGCTGCAAGGTCCATGCTCAACGAAAAAGGATTGCCGAACTACCTATGGGCAGAGGCTGTGTCTACAGCCACATATCTCATAAATAGACTTCCATCTAAGTCACTAGATGGAACCACTCCATATGAAGTGTGGAATGGAAGAAGACCTAGTCTAGAGCATTGTAAAATCTTTGGATGCTTAGCCTATGCTCACATTCCTTCTCAAGTAAGAGGGAAATTGGATCCCAAGGCAGAGAAGTGTGTATTCATTGGTTATGATCAAAACCAAAAAGGATATAGATTGTACAATCCAACCAATAAAGGATTTTCTGTGAGTAGAGATGTAATTTTTGATGAAAACAAATCATGGTTTGATGATGACAGGAAAGTGAAGCTGCCATATGACTTGGATGAAGATTTTCCATCACTTCAACCAAAGGAGCCAAAGCAGATTGAAGAAAGTGATTCGGAGATTGACCTAGAAGACTTGGAAAGACTAAAGCTATGGAAGAACAAAGGTAAAGCAAAGATGCAGGATGCTACATATGGACCCGAGAGCTCACATCAACCACTTAGAAGGTCTTCGAGGGAGAAGAAGAAACCAGAGAGGTTTGGTTATGATACTTCTTTGGTCACCAAGCACTCAATCTACATTGCAAAGGATTCAACCAATGAAGAACCTACCACATTCGAAGAAGCACAAAGCAAGAAAGCTTGGAGAGATGCAATGGATGAAGAAATGGAAGCCTTGAAGGAGAATGACACTTGGGAGCTTGTACCTAACAAGCCATCTATGAAGATAATCGGATCTCGATGGATATACAAAATCAAGAGGAATCCAGATGGAAGTATAAATAGACACAAAGCAAGGTTAGTTGCTAAAGGGTTTGCTCAAACCCATGGTATTGATTATGAGGAGACTTTCTCTCCTGTTGCAAAAATGCCTACAATTAGGGTTCTCATAATTCTTGCTGCATCTAGAAATTGGAATCTTTATCAACTTGATGTAAAGAATGCTTTCTTGAATGGATGGATTTCTGAGGAAGTGTATATGGCACAACCTCCTGGATATGAGGATGCACATCATCCTAACTATGTATGCAAAATAAAGAAAGCTTTGTATGGATTGAAGCAAGCTCCAAGAGCTTGGAATTTCAGATTGGTTACTTATTTGCAGGACCAAGGATTCAAAGCTAGCAAGGCGGATACCTCTTTGTTCATAAAGAGGAATGGATCTGAAGTGATCTATTTATGTGTGTATGTTGATGATATTATTATCACAGGCAATGATCTTGAAGGAATCAAACAGGTAAAGAGTCAAATGAAGGAGGAGTTCAAAATAAGTGACCTCGGACCACTCACTTATTTTCTTGGATTGGAGTTGATCTACACAGATTCAGGTATATACATCACACAAAGGAAGTATGTCCATGCCATGCTCGTCAAGTTCAAGATGGAAAATACCAAGTGTGCAGGTACACCTATGGAGCAAAATCATAAGCTTAGTGCTTATGAAGGAGAGCCAATTGAAGACATCACAAGCTATCAAAGCTTGGTTGGAAGTTTGAACTATGCAACACTCACAAGGGTGGATATATGCTATAGTGTTAGCATATTGAGTCAGTTTATGCATAAGCCGAGAAGACCACATATGGAAGCGGCCAAGCGAGTCCTCAAGTACCTAAAGGGGACCATGAATGAAGGTTTGTTCTATTCATTTACTTCAGATATTGAGCTAAAGGTCTACTCAGATGCAGATTGGGCCGGATCTAAAGATGATAGAAGAAGCACATCAGGGTATATATCATTTGCAGGTTCAAAAATCATTTCTTGGTCATCGAAGAAGCAACCAACCGTGGCATTATCTTCTACTGAAGCTGAATATAGAGGTTTGGCTAATGCAACTCAAGAAATCATGTGGTTAAAATCTTTGTACACAGATCTTGGACTTCATTCTTCAACACCTCACATTTTTGGTGACAACACAAGCTCACTACATCTAGCAGCTAATCCGGTATACCATGCTAGAACCAAGCATATTGAAGTCCACTACCATTATGTAAGGGAGAAGCTAATGAGCAAGGATATTCAACTATCCTACGTCTCTACAGATATGCAATGTGCAGACATGTTGACGAAAGCTCTTGATGGTACGAAATTAAGTAGATTCAAGTTGATGATTGGTTTGCAGGAAATCAAGGACAATTGAAGACTTATTTGGAGGCCAAGCATGTTAGGCTTGAGGGGGAGCTGTTGGTGCATTTTGCCCAAGCCTACATGCTTGATATGCTTGATATTATCCTCATTTGTAAGTCACATGAGTAGTCATGTGAACACCTCTTGTAAAAGAGTACATTTTATCTCTTGTAAATGGAAAAAGAAAAAAGTAAAAGGATGGCTTACCTCATCCATGATGTAAAAGCAAATTCGTGGCTCCAACTACCAAAATCACGAATTTTTGAGCTGAGGGAATCTCTCCTAACTTTGGGGATCACTTTTAGGTGGAGCCATTCGAATTCGAATTCAAAACTCCCTCCAAGAATAGCTATAAAAGGAGCAAGAAGGAAGAGGCGATTAGCAAGCCTTGTACGTGACCACTTGATGTCATTTTGTAGAGATTGAAGAGCTTACTCCATAGCTCTATCATTCTACTCCCATTGTGCAAAGATTCATTGCCAATGTGGTTGTAATCATATGTGAATCTATACATTCATTATCATCTACCTCTCTGTTTTGTTCTCTGCTATACTCACTCAGAGCAGTAACTTCAGAAGGTCATATCTCGAGTTTTACTGAACCTTTTTCAGTGTTTTAAAGTGCGTTGGATAGCTCTCACTGTCTAGTTTTTACCTGTACATGTTCAAGGTCATTGGATTTATACTTTTGGAGATATCTGCATTTTACTGCTTACTGGTCTATCTCTGCAGAGCCCCGAGAATTGTGGGAATGTTCCAGAACTTGATGAAACTTGTTCTCACTGCTCAGTCCATCATTTGAAGTGTTTTAACTTGGAATAGGAAGCTTGCTAAGTCTATTTGCTATGCCCAAAAGGAATTTTTCTAATTCCTTCCAGGTTGAGAGCACTGTTCATTTTTTCCAGCAGGTGTATGTCCAAAAATAGCAAGTTTTGGGAGCTAGTCATTTCGCAACTTGTCGGTCTTGACTTAAACTTTTGGGATACATGTTCCAAAGTACTTGGCTGATATTTTGGTGGATTTAGGAAGCTCAAAGGGTCTACTAATCAACTCTGAAGTCTCAGTTGGCTGGTGTGAAGCTGGTTGTAGCGGCACCTACTCATCTTTGGATTGCATCCACCATCTCTCTTCACAATATTGAAGGCAAGGATGCAAATGAAGGGTTGGACTTAAATCAAAGTGAGGAAAAGAGCTCGAGAAGAACAAGAAAGTAATTAGGCTGTTAATTCCACCACATCGCATTGAAAAGGTTCTCAAAAGTTTCTCTCCACTTAACTCAGACGAATACATTCTCATGAATAGATTCAAAATTTCATTACGGCCAACATATAAAATTCAGGTCATCTCCTTTTGACTAGTGAAATTGAAGGATATCCTTTTTTTTCATTATTATGTAAGTATGAAGACATAAAGCAGTGCAAAATTTATTAAAAAAACAGAAGGTACAAGAAAAAGAAAAAGAGAGTTAAAAAGGAAGACAAAAAGGAAAGAGATACAAAGAAATCATCATCTCGTAAATTTATCGATAGGAGATGGTTGAATCACGCCCTAAGAGCATGGGAGAATGTGAAAGCAATCCTCAACCATGGCTTTTGGGGCAACTAGTTAGCCCATCGGACTCCTAACCATGAGATCATGAGTTCAAATCCTCTTGGATGCAACACTGATATCAAAGCCTAGGAAGTAGGCCTGGGCAAGGTGGATGTAAGGCATGCTCACTGCCTTGAGAAATTTAGCCAACAAAGATGGGAATGTATCTTATAATCAGTAAGTTGGATTGAGATGTGTAAGGTGTCATTAGAAAGCAGGCAGAGTGAACTTTCCTTAGGTAGATGGTTGATTGAATGTCCAAGATATTGAGCATGGATGAGAATGAGGTTTAAAGATATTGAGGTTTAGAACAAGGGGCTCAAGATATGAAAGTTGCAAACAAGAGGTTCAAGAAACTATGTCAGGGTGAGGACATCAACTCAAGGGCCCTAGGGAGTTCAAGAGCCAATCATTGAGGACAATGATCGAACAAGGGGGAAAGAATGATGTAAAGTCGCAAATAGGAGATGGTTCAAACCACACCCTAAAACACAAGATTTGGAAGTATTCCTAGACCATGGATTTTGGGCAAGGCAGATGGAAGGCACTTGTGGCTCCTTGAGAAATTTAGCCAATGAAAATGGGAGTGCATCTCCCATTCCGTAAGTTAAATTGAGACATGTAAAATATCATTGGAAATCTTTCAGAGTGAAATGTCCTTGGGTGGCACTTGATTGAGGGTCCAAGAGACTGAGCATGGGTAAGAACAAGGTTCAAGATACTAAGGTTAAGAACAATGAGTTGAAGATACCAAAGTTGTAGACAGACGGTTCAATAAATTGTGAGAGGGTGAGAACATCAATTCAAGGGCTCTAGGGAGTTGAGCAGCCAATGATTGAGGACAATGATGCACCAAGGGGGGAAGAATCTTGTAAAGTGAGTGACAAGAGATGGTTGAATCATGCCCTAGGTTAGAGGACTACGAAGTCTTCCTCAACCATGGCCTTTAGGGCAAGTGGTTAGCCCATTGAAATTCTAATTGTGAGGTAAGGTCGAACACGCCAAGATCACCATGAATAGGTAGGTAGTAAGGAGTTTAATTATTCAATCACTTGGATGAAGGGGAAGCTTTTGAAATTCCTAATCTTTTGAAATAAGAGATGAACAGAAGTCTCTATGGACCATTCCCTTGACAAACTTTCAATTGAATGTGAGTGATTTAATGCCATAGAGGAACAAGTTATGAATAGCGAAGTGCAAATTTGTTTCCGTAGGAATGTTTTTCAAAAGCTAGACACATTTTATTTAATTTATCTTCAGTGTTTCCGACGAAGAGTATTCAGTATCGATTTAATTTATCTTCAATATTCCTCTCGAAGAATATTCTTCCTCTATGCATTCTCCATTCCACTCTACTTTGCAGACATCCTCGAGAGTCGACCACTTGAGGCATCTACAGCGAATAGTAGAAGGCCGAAGGCCTTTTGCGAAACATTGCTCCAACTACTTGTTCGATAGGGAATCCCTCATCTTCTCAACAGAAGTACCAGGATGAAAAGAATAAGGTTCAAGGCAAATCTACAAGGGATGGGGTTCCACACATCGACTACCATACAAAGTAATGGCATATATATATATATATATATATATATATATATATATATATATATATATATATATATATATAGAGAGAGAGAGAGAGAGAGAGAGACACACACACTTGACATGATAATAAGTGAGTACTTGAAAGGTCCCAAATTGGGTTTGTGATTCCCATTTCTATGTGTATTTGACTCAAATCCCTTGGCATAAACACTGCTATGTGACGGAAAAACATGGAGATCAACATGGAGAAAACGTCCATTGTATTTGATCAGCCCAACTCTGATGCAAGGTCCATCCTTTTGCTTTAGCTAAAGCAACAAGTGCTCTGAATGTTTGCTCATAATCAATTCCATATGTCTGTGCATACCCTTTTGCTAGCAATCATGTTCTATACTTGCTTATTCTACCATCAACATTGTGCTTTACCTTGTAAACCCACTTGAAGCCTACACATTTCTTTCCTTGCAGCAATGGAACCAGCTTCCATGTTTCATTTCCGTATAGTGTAGCCATATCCTCATCCATAGCCTTTTGCCAATCTATATTTCGAATTGCATCTTCAAAATAAGAAGGCTTAGCATCCTGCATTACCATATGCCAATCATCACACTCAATTCTCCATCCTCCCATATCTTCTTGGTCTTGGGTCACTTCTCCTTGTATCATCTATATGTGCCTTTCTCAGTCCTTCGGTTTTCATAGAGAGAAATCCAAGATCCTTATCAAGGCTCCTTTTTGAACTTCTTGAATCTCCATCAGTGTCTTCAAAACCTATATATGTTTTACTACCAATAGAAATATTTTCTTTACCTTTGCTCGATGTAGTTGACGAATTTTTTAGAATCAAACTTCCACACAATCTTGCACCCCATGGATTGGAGTTGGAAGTATTGCTTGGTGATGCATAAGATCCACTCAAAACGTGAGACTCTACACTTGCTTGTCATTATATACACACACACACACACACACACACACACACACACACATATATATATATATATATATATATATATATATATATATATATATATATATATATATATATATATATATATATATATATATATATATATATATATATATATATATATATATATATATATATATATATATATATATATGTATATATGTGTGTCTGTGTGTGTGTATAGACACACACACTAGACATGATAATAAGTGAGTACTTGAAAGGTTTCGAATTGGGTTTGTGATTCCCATTTCTATGTGTATTTGACTCAAATCCCTGGGCATGAACACTGCTATGTGACGGAAAAACATGGAGATCAACATGGAGAAAACATCCATTGTATTTGATCAGCCCAACTCAGAGTGGCATGTTCATATTGCAGTTTGTATTGTCGAACTCCACATCGTTGGAGATGTCTTTTGGAGATTCTATCTTTGGCCATATCTCATATACCTGATTCATATGTATACTTTCTTTTCTGTAGAAGCACAGCTCACATCCAAAATAATACACAGAATAATTTATTGGCTTCAAAACGGAAAACATCTTATTCTAAGATTTTTAGGATGCAAAAAAAAACAAGAATAAAAATCATTATCATCACTCAATCTCTCCGATGAGATAAAAACCCTCTCTCTCTCTCTCTTTGTATTGAGGCATTAAATTAGTGTGTATCCCTCTTATCCCTTCCACTCTCTTTCTCATTGATGCAAAGTCATGTTTCATCCATCTAGATAATGGATACATATTCCTATGCATACATCCATAAATGATTCATATATGATTGCATAGAATGTGAAGCAAGAAGAGCTAAAGAGAACTTGTCTTATTGGCTAGTTGTTTGGTCCTGAACTGCCTATTGAGTCCCTGTAGCAATGGTTCCATAAGGAATGGTTCACTTAGTGAAGAAGGTTAAGGATGATGATCACATCTTTTACATTGATTTGGGATGCTCAAATCATGTAGCAGGAAATGTGGCTTTACTTTTTTATTTGGAAGATCCTCACAACGAATATGAAGTGCAAACAGAAGATGATACAAACCTCTTAAGAAAAGTCTTGTATGTCCCTACAATTACCAAAAAATTAATAAGTGTTGGGCAGATTATTGAAAAATGATTGCATGATAGATTCAACCAATTTGGAGCATATGTTGGGGAGCCAATGCAAGGCTTTAGAAGGATTGCCAAAGGAGAAAAGATAGGAAGGCTTTTCACTTTTGAAGTGGAAGTTACAAAGATCATAGCCTTATTTAGCTATGGATCTCAAACTCTCAAAGAGTTGGAGATATGGCACAAAGGGCTTGCTCACATTGGTGAGAGGACACTCAAACAAATTTGCAGGGATCAAAGTGTACTTGGTTTGCCTAATATCACAAGGCAACATATGATTTATAAGTGTGAAGCTTGTCAATTCAGTAAGCCTCATAGACAACCTTTCAATAAGAAGGGATATGTGTATCAAAATCTTTTCTATCTAGGGCACATAGATGTGTGGGGTCCAAGTAAGGAGCCATCTATATTAGGTGTCTTTCATAGATGATTGTAGCAAGTGGACCATTATGTTTTTCATGAAACACAAGGATGAAGTTTTTAATTGCTTTAAGAAGTGTCTTGCTCTTGTTGAAAACCAAATAGGTAGGACTTTGAAAAGACTTAGATCAGATGGTGGAGGAGAATACTTCTCTTCTGAATTTGATGCCTACTTGCATGAAAGAGGAATTAAAAGGGAAGTCACTACAAGTTATACACCCAAACTGAATTGTGTAACAGAGAGGAGAAATAGAGCTATTGTTGAAGCTACAAGGTCCATGCTCAATGACAAGGGATTGCCAAACTACCTATGGGCAGAGGCTGTCTCTACAAAACCACATATCTCATAAATAGACTTCCATCTAAGTCACCTCCACCTAAAGTGTGGAATGGAAGAAGACCTAGTCTAGAGCATTGTAAAATCTTTGGATCCTTTTCCTATGCTTACATTGCTTCTCAAGTAAGAGGGAAATGGGATCCCAAGGTAGAGAAGTGTATATTTATTGGTTATGACCCAAACCAAAAAGGATATACATTGTACAATCCAAGTAACAAAGGATTTTTTGTGAGTAGAGATGTAATTTTTTATGAGGACAACTCATGGTTTGATGATGACAGGAAAGCGATGCTGCTTTGTGACTTCGATGAAGATTTTCCATCACTTCAACCAAAGGAGCCAAAAAAAATTGAAGAAAGTGACTCGAAGATTGACCTAGAAGACTTGGAAAGACTAAAGCTATGGAAGAGCAAAGGTAAAGCAAAGATGCAAGATGCTACATATGGACCCGAGAGCTCACATCAACCACTTAGAAGGTCTTCAAGGGAGAAGAAGAAACCACAAAGGTATGGTTATAATACTTCTTTGGTCACCAAGCACTCAATCTACATTGCAAAGGATTCAATCAATGAAGAACCTACCACATTTGAAGAAGCACAAAGCAATAAAGCTTGGAGAGATGCAATGGGTGAAGAAATGGAAGCCTTGAAGGAGAATGGCTATTGGGAGCTTGTACCTAACAAGCTGTTGGAAGCAGCCAGAGGCACAGACGACGCGGAAGCATGTAACAACGGAGCAGGGAGCCAGTCAAATCTTTTTTCACAGAATCATGTTCTAAAAATACTTTTCAAAAACCTCCAACAGTGATTTTTATCACTATTGTAACATATGTAACATAGAAAACCCCATTTTGTAATCCATAGCTCCATTTTGTGCAAGCCGAGGAGTCCTCGAGCTTGAGGAGCTTAGGTAGAACAAGCGTATCAATTTTCGTTATTTTTAGACATCGTTTACCCTTCCAAATAGCATCTAGGACCTAATTTTTAACTATGCCGGTCACTAGATGTGAAACCGGTCAAAACTAGTCTAGAAACTATAAAAAGAGCTAGAGAGCTCATTTTTGAGGTTGGCTAGTGTGAGCTTAGAGTTCTTTTGAGCTTGTAATAGTGTTCTCGAGTAATAGAGCTAATTTCCCACCTTCCATTGTGTCTTGCTTGTCTCTTCGTAGTGTGTGTGTATGTGTGTGTGCATTTCTATGCTTCTCACCTTCACTCTCACTTCATCTCACATTCACGATCTTCATATCACTCCTATCTCTTCCGCGCATTGACATTAAGGAGGTGGAGCTTCTTAACGTGGTTCTCACCATTGTGCTAGAGCAACACCAAATTTGGCGCCGTTGTCGGGGATCGAGTCTAGGACGAATGTGTGATGGTAAGAGTATAGCAAGAAGTGGCGTTGGAAGGTAAAAATTTCAGTTTTTGTTGTTGTTTTGACTTAGTTTTTAGTGTTTTTCATCTCCCCCACACTCCATCTTCATCACCGCATCATCATCTTCATCTCCAAAAAAATCAGAAAATTCACCATATCCACCCATTCTCCTCATTTCCCCTCATTTGTGCATGCGAGAGAGTGAGAGAGAGCTTTTGTGCTTGTGTGTGCTTTTGCTTTCTTGAGTTTTCTTGCAGGTACAGTACTCCAGTGCATTAGGAAGGCTGCAAAAAGGTAAGAAAATCACCTTCTGTCAGAAATTTCCGAGTGTGTCAGACCATCGCGATGGTCTGCAAACTTCGGAATTTGAGGTAAGCGACTTCATAGGCGTGTAGGCGACACCAGCGCCTCTAGGAATCCACACTTGCATTTGCAAAATCATCAGTTTGGTGGACCATCACGACGGTCTCATACCATCACCATTGTGTCACACCATCGCGATTGGCTCACGCCATCGGGACGGCTCGGCCGGACCATCGCGACGGTCTCACGCCATCGCGACGGTTCATTTGGACCATCGCGACGGTTCGCGGACCATCGCAACTGTTCGGTTGACCCCACACCATCGCGATTGGCTCATGCCATCGCGCCGACGGTGCCACATGGCAAGCTAGACCATCGCGACGGCTCGCACTTCACGCCATCACGACGACACCCTCACACCATCGCGACACTTCAAAAATTCGGACCATCGCGATTGGCTCATGCCATCGCGCCCAGACCATCGCGATTGGCTCAAGCCATCGCATCTGTGACCATCGCGACGGTTCACTTTGGACCATCGCGATTGTTCACGTTGACCGTTGACTCACGCCATCGCGATTGTCCACCCTCACGCCATTGCGACGGTTCACACTCACGCCATCGCGATTGTCCACTTTCACGCCATCGCGACGGTTCACCCTCACGCCATCGCGACGGTCCCAGACCATCGCGATTGTCTCACACCATCGTGATTGTGCACCCCCATCGCAAATTTTAGGGTTTCATTTTTTGGCCAATTTTGGGGCTATTTTTGGGAAGTTTTTGGGTGATTAGACTCATAGGAGACCCCTTAGCTCATATTTGGAGAAACACCGGTTTGTCAGTTTTTACCCCCCAGGGCCTGAACGGTCATAACTTTTTCCTCCGAAGTCCGTTTTTTGAGCTTAATAGCTCATTAGACAGCTCTTGAAGGATACGTCTATTTTTAGATAAGCTATTTTGAGGTTGACCTAGTTTGGGACTAGAAAGCCAGGGGGCAAACATTGAAAAGTTGGGCAAAAGGGAAGGGACTTAAAAGGTGTATATACTCAAGTGCTTGATCATCCAACTGTGAATTGGTCTAATATTGAATTTTTCTAGGTCTAGCAAGGGCAATCAAAGACAACCAAGGCAAGGCAGTGAAGGGCATAAAGCTTGGGAAGCGCGGCTTCTTGGGCATCAGAGCAACCAGAAAAGCTGACTCGAGGTTGGAAGATTACTCAACCCCCTCAGTCAATTCTTAGCCTAGGATAAACGTTAGCATTGTGGATTAAAAGACGAAAGGAACGCCTCAAGTTCAAGAGAATTAAATTTATCAAGTTCAAGACTAAAGTAAAGGTGTGTGACACGAAAACATAAAGGAAAGAACATAAGTCTGACGGAACGAGAACTCAAAGTACCACGGGAAGTCGAATTCCTGACGCATACATTAAGACAAGAATCTAAAGAAATTTAAAAAGAATCAAGAAAGTAATAACAAAGAATCATTGACGATCTGAGCGTGTACTGAGTGTGCAAGGAACAAAATTAATGAACCTTAGATCGGGCAAACATATAGGTAAGTCAGACCGACGAAGCCTTAGATCATCAGAGGCAAGTGTAAAAACTACTGCACCATCATGGGCTCAACAATTGAACACCAGTTATCCCTACGAGAGCTCAGATACTAGCGAATCAGAAATGGCATTTAGCACAGACAGACCAGAAGGAGGGTCGAATGTAGCCTATTTAGAAAAACCAGAAGGACCCTATAGAACGCAACTAGAGTTTCTCTGAACCAACCGATTAGGTGCTCACATCTATGAGGATGGTTTGGGAAGGCAAGTGGTGCAAATGCACAACCCCGATCAACCCATTGGATTGGAACGTCCAGTGGTGAAATTCGAGAGAGACGCGTACATAGACAAAGAAGGAACAATGTACATCTTAAGTACGCAGCCAAACAATACCAACGAGTTTGGCATGATTCAACCAGAGACGGAAACAAAATCTCAAGGAAAAGAACCATTAGAAGAGCCTAGAACACCTAGAGGGAAATCTGTACTAACACGAGTACTAATCCCGGATTGGATCCCTCAGGACAACAGAAGCATAGAGTTGTTTGTAAACAAAGAAACTGATGAAGCCTTTTGGAGATACAAGACCGAAATACTTAGTGAGGTAGGTATCATCACTATATACGAGTTCAAGGACCCGGATACACCTGGAAAGGTCGTATACCTGGATGAGACTTCAGAAAGAGTCTTTGTGGTACCTGACCACGCTAGAAACACATACACATGGAAGTGACCCAAATTCGAACAGGTTTGACTCTACGCATGTAGATAGTCCACCCGCATATTACACAGAGTCACCAGAACACGTAGAAACATATCATTATGATAGTCCACCAGTGGAACCTAGTTGGGAGCCAGACTATGCTAATGTGATGTACACAAACCCAAATCCACGGCCCCAATTAAGACAACAGAGACCACAGGGCCCTAGAGGACCATGCTTTAGGTGCCAAGGAGATCACTTCATAAAGGATTGTCCACATCCCCCGATAGCAGGACAATCACAGTACTATAACATCCAAGGCTTTTGTGCTGATTGTGGCAAAGAGCACATAATCAAAGATTGTCCTAAAAATCCAGTTAACGCTTCGAATGTGACACCGATCAACGTGATAGGTATTGTAAACACCGCAGATGGATCCAACCCTACATACGTGCCCATCCAAGCTATAACAAGAGCCCAGGCGCTCTTACAGAACCAACAGCTTAATCAAGAGAAAGTAGCCGGAAGTAGTGAAGTTGCAGAATCTAGTAGTAAAAAGATGAAATCTTGGAAAGATTCTAGAGAAAGAATTAAGAGAAAATGGAGTAAAAAGATAACTGAGTTGGAAGGAAGTTTGAAGGAATCTAGAGCCAAAATCCTAGAATTGACTTCACACGAATTGAATCAAGAGAATCCAGCTCAGAAATCAGGATTAGTTTTAGCGGAACCCATACTAGAAAATCTAGACATGATGTTTCGTGCATATCAGGCTAGATTAAAAGAGGGACCTCAGGTAGCTGAAATGAGCAAAAACTACCCTCGAGCTGATCTAGAAATTGAGAGAACTAAACTTTGCATGAAGATGGTAGAACTAGCACAAGCTTTGTTCGAAGCCTTTAGATATCTTAATTGGAATAACATGGCAAAACCGGAATTACATTTTCAAGGACTAATGGAGAGGCTAGAATACTTGATAGAGAGCAAAGAGAAAAAAGATCAGCCTAGGAACCCTATTGTCCCAAAGACACAGGAAAGGAATGCACCATCCCTGTCTCAAGTACCCAACTCAGAAAGTCAAGACAATTTGTCCTCCATACATAAATATTCACATGAATTTTTGAGAGAAATACAAGAAGAGAAGTGGAGAAAGGAACAAGGAACACACCCTCCTATTCAAGAAATAGACGACTTGCAAGAACAATTTCCCCAAGACATTCCCTCTATTTACGATGGTGTAGAGGAGGAACAACTGAGTGAACACACAGGATTTGGATCTAATTCGTTACAAGAATTACCTCAGTTCACAGGACCTTGGGAAGCAAAGTCTATTAGTATGAGAGCACCCACGATAATAGTGAGGAATGAAGAATCAGTAATCCCTAGAAACACGGAAGTGATCAAGAACACTAAAGTACAATGTAATCTCACTCTAGAGGAGTTGTTAAAGGTAAAACCAGAATTGTGGAAACATGTAGCAAATCAATTCCCCGAGCTTGCTACTACTCCCTCACAAATAGGATCACAAAATAAGGTACCAGAGATACCAGTAGAAAAGATTGGAGATGTAAGTGAAGGAGAGGAAGGTAACACTTATCTTCGGATAACCCATCAGGGCTACACCACGAAAGCCATCTTAGATTCAGGAGCCGGAGTAGCCATAGCTACCACCGCTTTATGGAAACGTTGGGGTAAGCCAGCATTGAGACCCACCAGGATGAAGCTACAAATGGCTGACGGACACATAGAAAAACCATTAGGCTTACTAGAAGGCATATCTCTCACCACTTGTGGAGTAGAATTTGAGCATACCTTTGCCATTTGTGATTTTAGTAAAAATCATGCTTATGAGATGATATTGGGACGACCATTCATGCGTCAGTTGCAAATTGTACAAGATTGGGGAACTAATTCTTTGTACTTGCAACATTTAGGAGTGACTACCAGAGTCAATCTTAAAGACTATTCACATCGAGATGTACCCCCAATACAATGGAATACCATCCATAAGATACCAGTAGAGACGGAATCCGTGCACTCATTAGAATCAGATCCTTCTTGGTTGCATGAGGATACTCATGTATGGATGTGTAAAGTAGCCAAACAAGAGGAAGAAAGGTTAGAAGCTAGGACCTTAGGTGCAGAACAAAATCCACGAACCCTTCAGGATCCAGCTTACGCACCTGTAGTATTTTCAGACGAAGAGTTTGAACCCCATGGTTGGGCAGAAATCCTAGCAACCATGGATGTAGCCATCAATGAAGAACAATGGACACCCCACTGTGACGAGGATGGCTATGACATTTCAGTTTTCACGATAGAGCCAATCATGTGCGATGCAATTTTAGAAGAATGTGAACCTAACACTGATGCATTTGAGGATGTGAGTGATTTCGATTTAGAATCAATTATCATGGACCCGCCCTTTGCATCAGAAGAAGAATATTTTTACAAAGTAGAAACTCACCCTCAGAGACACGAGGAAATTACGAATGATGTGAGAATAGCTACTCAAGTGACTACTAAAAATGAAGGCAAGAAAAGAAAGAAGAAAGAAACCATGTCAGAAAAAGAAGAATCTTTATTTGAAGTACCCGAGAACTTCAAGAAATATGAAATCGAAGATAGAAGAATCATGGTACGAATGCCTAATAGAAAAGCGAATGACGGACAAGTATATGATAACCGAGAGAAAACCAAGAAAATAATAGTTGCTATCGAAGGAGAAGAAGAAAAATGTACATACATAGGGCATGATTTGACAACTGAAGAAGAAGAAGAGCTAGTTGCCCTATTGCGCGAATATAGAGATGTTTTTGCTTGGAGTTACAAAGATTTGAAAGGAGTAGATCCAGATATATGTTCTCATAGAATCCCTATGACTCCAGATGCAAAACCGACAGAACAAAAACTGTACACGTACAATGATAATTACGCTGTGAAGATTAAAGAGGAGATAGATCGCTTGATAGAAGCAGGATTCATTTACGAAATCGAGCATACCGAATGGGTATCCCCCATTGTGGTTGTGCCCAAGAAGAATGGAAAATTACGTGTGTGTATTAACCTTAAAAAAGTTAATGCCGCCACGATTAGAGACAGTTATCCTCTTCCTATCACAGAACATCTATTGGAAAGAGTTGCGGGCAAGGAAGTTTACAGCTTCCTTGATGGTTTTTCAGGCTATAATCAAGTAGCCATTGCTCCAGAAGATCAACACAAGACGGCATTTGCCACTGAATGGGGCATATTTGCATTTCGTGTAATGCGATTTGGCTTAACAAATGCACCCGCCACTTTCTAGCGACTCATGTGTCATGTTTTTAAGGAATTCTTATGCAAGAGTTTGGAAGCTTATGTCGATGACTTATGTGCTCATTCAAATGTAAGACAGACGCATATCCCAGAGTTAAGACAAATATTTGACAAATGTCGAGAATATCAGGTTTGTTTGAACCCAGAAAAATGTGTTTTCATGGTCAGACAAGGCAAAATTCTAGGACACATTGTGTCAAAAAATGGAATCTCTACGGATGAAGAAAAGGTGAAGGTAATTGCAGAATTACCTAGACCAACTAATGTGAAAGAGGTACAAGCATTTATGGGCCATTGCGGTTATTATAGGAGATTCATACACATGTATGCAATCATAGCCAAGCCATTGTACTCTCTTTTAACCAATTTTGAATGGACAGATGAATGTGAAAATTCATTCAATGAACTTAAATGACGCTTGTGCTCAGCACCTATATTGACTACCCCAAATTGGAGTAAGCCATTCCATGTACATGTGGATGCATCCAATTATGCCATAGGATGTGTGTTAGCACAACCCACGAATGAAGGTAACATAGATCTCCCCATAGCTTACGCTAGTAGACAATTGAACGCAGTAGAAAGAAATTACACCATGACGGAACGAGAAGGATTAGGGATGATCTACACGGTAAAGAAGTTTAGGCACTATTTGTTGGCAAACAAATTCAAGTTCTTTACAGATCATCAAGCCCTATGTACTTAGTCAACAAGCCATGTAACACAGGACGACTAATACGTTGGTTTCTATTACTAATGGAGTATGATTTTGAAGTCGTAGTCAGGAAAGGAAAGACACATCTTAGAGCTGACCACCTTTCAAGATTAACCTGAGGAGAAGCTCCTCAAGGAGTAGTGGATGATCTACCAGATGCATATTTGTTTAACCTTGAGATAGCACCAGAATGGGCTAAGCCTTTAGTCCCTATTCTCACATATGGACCCAAGAATCCTAGGATAAAGATCAAAGAGGGAGAGATTACCAAGTCTCAGAGATACCAAATAATGGCAGGAAGCATATATAAACAGGATAATCAAAAGATTCTTGCTTGTTGTGTAGATGAATCAGAACATGCGAATTGGTTGCAATTAGCACACATAGGTGCATTAAAGCAAGATCACTCAAAACATCGAACATTACAGACTCTGCATAGACTAGGAGTATATTGGCCTTCGATGGAAGCAGATGTCTACAAGTTGTGTAAAGAATGCCATGTTTGTTGTGAAAGACCACCAGTAGAGCATGCTACACTATATCATATGTCTCTCACACCAGACTGGAGTGAACAATTAGTGACATACTTGAGGACGAAGACATTCCCTCAAGGAATGACCTTAGCACGACAACACAGTCTAGAGTAGGAAGCTCACGACTATTCACTTATTGGCGATAATCTATACAAAAGAGGACGAGATGGATATCTAAGACAATGTGTTCATGAGAGCGATTATCTGAGCATACTAGAGACTGCACACCAAGGTGTTGCAGGAGGTCATTTTGGACCCGATAGGATAATCAAAGCCATCCTCTTTGCAGGATTATGGTGGCCCACTCTTCACATGGATGCTCATACCTATGTAAAGAGATGTGATGTGTGCCAAAGAACTCAGTTTCCTACTCGCAGAGACGAAATGCCATTAAAACCCATGATGGGCGGACGTGCATTTTCTAAGTGGGGTATAGACTTTGTAGGACCCATTAACCCCCCTGCAAAAGGTACACATGCGGAATACATTATTGTTGCCACGGATTATCTGACGAAATGGGTAGAGGCAAAAGCCACAAAAAAGAATGATGCACACACAACTGCAAAATTCTTATTTGAAAATGTCTTTACAAGATATGGATTGCCTATAGAGTTAGTGAGCGATCGAGGCACTCACTTTCTAAACGAAGTCATTGAATATTTGTTACAGGATTTTATGGTGATTCACAAGAAATCCGCACCATATCATCCTCAGGCCAATGGTCAGGCTGAAAGCACTAATAAGATCCTTTGTAACGTACTGACGAAACTCGTGAGCAACAAACGTTCAGATTGGGACAAACAGTTACACCACGCTGTTTGGGCATATCGAGTGGCCTACAAGACCGTACTCAATGCAACTCCCTTTCAGATGGTTTTTGGTCAGAATGCTGTGCTTCCTTTGGACTTCTTGATACCGACCCTTAAGGTTGCACAAGAACATCAGTGGACCGGCCATGAATTATCAGCGAGAATAATGGACTTGGAACGATTAGGAGAAACTAGGCTAAAGGCGGCAGCAGGAATATATGCAGCGAAGAAGCGACAGAAAGCATATTTTGATGCACATGTGAAAGATAAAGGCCTAAAAGAAGGAGATTTAGTTCTAGTATATATGCTAAAGCAACACGCACGTAAGTTAGAAAAGCGAGGTTATGGACCTATGATCATTAACAGACTGTCAACAAGTGGAGCAATACAATTAGCCACTTTAGAAGGAGATATAATGCCTAATTATATTAGTGGCTGTAGAGTCAAGCTATATCAGGAACCTCTTACTGAGGATATGCTTAGAGGACTCACGTTGGCAAAGAAGCGTAAGGAGGAAGAAAATAGAATACGAGCGGAAGCTCAGGCAGAAGCAATAGAACGCATTAAACGCATGAAGTTAAGAAGACAAGGACTAGGGAGAGCACATTATAACCATCTAAAAACTACACCCAGATATCCCATGGCCATGTGTCAAGTAAAGTCAACCACTCATCCTAGTATAGTGGACAGGAGACCATTCATTACAGTCAGGCTAGAGCACGACAACCCTTGCCAAGAGCTCAGGGCTTTAATTGACTCAGGTGCTGCGACTAGTGCTATTAGATGGTCCCACTATAAGGATTCAGGAATAGAAATGCGGCCAATTGAGGCATACCTCATAGGCCTAGGAGGCATGGAAACCCCTTGCATGGGTGAGGTGGACCTTCCTATCCTCATTAAGGATGTGGATGACAGCGAAGCTACTAGTGTGCCATGATGACGACCTGATAGAACCCCTAATCCTTGGCCAAGATTGGCTATACGATCACTCAATGGACCTAAATCTTAGACAAGGCTCCTTACAGATTGGAACCTTAGAACAGAAGCGAGTGATACCGCTTGACTTCCCTAATTGCATTCTGATTGAGGTTTGTAACCCTAGACCCTATGAAACGCATGCGACGGAAGACCGGAAGATCTTGGGTCAGACCAGTCACGTTACGTCTACACCAACCCACTCGGGCTTGGCTATGGAGAGTTTTCAATCAGAAGGACAACAGGAGATCTTCCCTGGGGCTTCCTGCAAACTAGAAGGGGCAGCTACCCAACCGCTGGGGCAGATGAACACAATCAGCGGTCAGGTGGGTTGCATCAGCGGCCAAATGAGCACAACACCCTGCGGTGCTCATCCTTCCAAACTTGCTGCGGACTGGCCTAGATTAAAGATAAATAACGAATCACTTCCTAATGGGCAGGTCACGCAAGTGTTGGATCTCCCTTCTTTTCCAAAGTAGAGCGTCCATTGGACCTCTCGAACCCAACCTCGAAAGAGTCAACCACAACAGAGGAACCCAGACCGACGACACCACCAGACCAGGCAAGGAAAGCAGCAGTATCAACATCACAGAACAGGTGGCACGAGACAAATATGGGTGCCAAAAGCACAACAACCACAGGCTATTGGCAACACTGTAGACGAGAACATGACAAAGTTTCAACAGAAGCAGAGTCAGCATCAAAAGTCCCCTCGATCTTCTTCCCCAAGTACAAATACTCGGCAGATTTGGATCGCCAAGAAGTATCTTAGCAATCGACCCACACCCATGCAGATTTGGGTACCCAAACAATGTATTATAGCCCAACCCTCAAGCCATGTAATGTATACCCCTCAGAAATCTTTCCATCCCTCAATACCACCAAAACCGATACCACTTTTTGTCCCTCAGCAGAAACACACCACCCACTCAAAGACTCTTAGGAAATGGATACCGAAACGTATCCAAACGTCTTCTTGTACCCCATTATCTAACAATTCTCCCACCCCGTTTAAACTCCACCCTTGTAATAATTCACCCTCAACCAAACCTTGTATAAATTCATACACCAAAACCCCACATCATGCATAATAAAAGCTCATCAAGAAATGTATGCATAATCTGAAGCATGTAGGCGTCTAGAGACCTGCATTAGTTTTGCAAATAATCATTGCATCAACCACTTCATGACACTTGGCTACACGGGTTACACATCGGTTATGGAAAGGGATTGCGGTCTCACCTTAATGGGATCATAATTAATTTCCATACTAATGTGCTAATCTTTTGTAGCAGATCTTTTCCATTAGCTCATCAGTCATCATGCAAACCGAAGCAGGACCATCAGAAGCTGGCCCAAGCACACCAATGGCCAATATTGGAGAATTACTCGCGGAATCTTATCCTACGATGCAACCACCAGAGTTTCAAGGTAATGATGAGTACATGGGTGAAGGCACCTTTGCATTTGAAGTACAACCCGTGTTGGGGACCAGTACCACGACGCCGCTCCTGGACTGCCTTTGCTATTAAGGTACAAAACAATAAGCAGTGCCAGGACTGGTTGAATTACCCCTATTTTAAGCCACCCATTGAGTTACCAACTGTTGGCTACATGATGGCTACAATTCTCCACTGGCTCCCTAGATTAAAGCATATGGATGATATAGCGGCGCATATGACTGTCAAAATCTTTGACATGATGCAAATGATTTTTAAAGTCTTCCGACGCGTCAAGGCACCCCATGTCAACACCCCGGGCTTTGAGCATGGCAATTTTGACCTGGTATATGATATGAGTACAACGCCATCACTACGGGTGTGTTATGCCTGGCATTGCAGAATAAAATATCTATCGGCGTGCTACAAGCAGACATTCGAAGAGATGTTCACAACCAGCTTTTGGGAATACCATTCAGAGGTATTCATAAGCAGGCCTACACATTTATTACAATTATTTGCCTGTGAACGAATGGTCTATTCCAAACACTATCAGCTCCCGCCACCGGAAGAACCGCAACCAATCGACTGGGAGAAACTCGAGGCAGATCTGGCCCGAGGCATTCGTATCTCCGAGCACACCCTCGCTCAAGACCTCCTACAGAACTATATCCGGCAGACCTCACAACAAGGTTCTGTCAGGGACGACAGAAGCGAGAGGGAGGGGGGTGTTGGAAGCAGCCAGAGGCACAGACGACGCGGAAGTATGTAACAACAGAGCAGGGAGCCAGTCAAATCTTTTTTCAAAGAATCATGTTCTAAAAATACTTTTCAAAAACCTCCAACAGTGATTTTTATCACTATTGTAACATATGTAACATAGAAAACCCCATTTTGTAATCCATAGCTCCATTTTGTGCAAGCCGAGGAGTCCTCGAGCTTGAGGAGCTTAGGTAGAACAAGCGTATCAATTTTCGTTATTTTTAGACATCGTTTACCCTTCCAAATAGCATCTAGGACCTAATTTTTAACTATGCCGGTCACTAGATGTGAAACTGGTCAAAACTAGTCTAGAAACTATAAAAAGAGCTAGAGAGCTCATTTTTGAGGTTGGCTAGTGTGAGCTTAGAGTTCTTTTGAGCTTGTAATAGTGTTTTTGAGTAATAGAGCTAATTTCCCACCTTCCATTGTGTCTTGCTTGTCTCTTCGTAGTGTGTGTGTATGTGTGTGTGCATTTCTATGCTTCTCACCTTCACTCTCACTTCATCTCACATTCACGATCTTCATATCACTCCTATCTCTTCCGCGCATTGACATTAAGGAGGTGGAGCTTCTTAACGTGGTTCTCGCCATTGTGCTAGAGCAACACAAGCCATCTATGAAGGTAATTGGATCTTGATGGATATATAAAATCAATAGGAATCTAGATGGAAGTATAAATAGACATAAATCAATGTTAGTTGATAAAGGGTTTGCTCAAACCCATGGTATTGATTATGAGGAGACTTTATCTCCTACTGCAAAAATGCCTACAATTAGGGTTCTCATTAGTCTTGCTCCATCTAGAAATTGGAAGCTTTATCAACTTGATGTAAAGAATGCTTTCTTAAATGGATGGATTTCTGAGCAAGTATATATGGCTCAATCTCCTCGATATGAGAATACACATCATCCTAACTATGTATGCAAATTAAAGAAAAACTTGTATGGATTGAAGCAAGCTCCAAGAGCTTGGAATTTGAGATTGGTGACTTATTTGTAGGACAAAGGATTTAAAGCTAGCAAGGCAGATACCTCTTTGTTCATAAAGAGGAATGGATCTAAAGTGATCTATCTATGTGTGTATGTTGATGATATCATTATCATACAAAAGGATCTTGAAGGAATCAAACATGTAAAGAGTCAAATGAAGGAGGAGTTCAAAATAAGTGATCTTGGACCACTCACTTATTTTCTTGGATTGGAGTTAATCTACATAGGTTCACGTATATACATCACACAAAGGAAGTATGTGCATGACATGCTCATCATGTTGAAGATGGAAAACGCCAAGTGTTCAGGTACACCTATGGAGAAAAATCATAAGCTTAGTGCTTATGAAGGAGAGCCAATTGAAGACAGCACAAGCTATGAAAGCTTGGTTGGAAGTTTGTGTTGGTGCAAATTCCAATCCCATACATTTCGCTTGATGTTCATAAAGATATGAAGTTCCATGGAAACCATTGTTATCTTTACATTCCAATCCCATACATTTCGCTTGATGTTCATAAAGATATGAAGTTCCATGGAAACCATTGTTATCCAATTTTTATCTTTACCATTTGTAAAAGTCATCTCTTTTGACTTGAAAATATTTGTAACTACCTACCAAAAAAAATGTGGACTTGCTAGATAGAAAAGTAAATACTTCATTGAGGGAATATTTCCTAGATTGAAGGATCACTTTTAGAGAGATCCAAAAGTTGAATTCAAATTCAAATTTGAATGAAGTACTTATATAAAGTGACTTGAAACAAGTCGTGTGAGAGAGAGACCAATTCCGGAGTTCGTCATGGTAATTTTGTAAGAGTGTGAGCCATACATTCTAGCCTACAATACTCTCCATCATGAGACTATGATTATCAAGTCTATGATATTGTACACCATTGTTCATTAATACAATACATCTAAATTGTTCATCTATGATCTCTAAGCTATAGTCATTCCTAACAGTCAAGTTGTGGTGCTCATATCTCACTCAATTCTCCACCATTATCAATGATCTATAGCTTCTTGGAATCAGATCGACGTTATCTACATGCTCGAAAACGTTGAAGGAAATCCATTCAGCCAATTTGGAGAAAAGTGCATTAAGTAACTCACTAGTCAATCTCTATAGAGGTCCTAAAAAATCGGGGGTAATGATTCATTTGTAAAACTCATTTCTCTATGTATAGTGGATCATTTCAAGTGATTGATTCCACTTGGAATCATTAGCTTACTAAGCTAATTAGATACTTCTAAAAGGAGGTTTTCTAATTCCTACTATATTGGTAGCAGTGAGCATAACAAGCAGGAGGTGTGTGATAAAAAATATAAGCAGTGAGTATGAAGAAATACTTACAAGGAAGGAGCCTCTATGGATACATCCCAGGAGATGAGGAGATGCCCATATTCAGAAGAAAAGGACAACCTACAAGAGAGGAGCATGAAAGACTCAACACATGGTGTGCCAAGGACGCATTAGCAAGGTCCTTCTTACTTAACTGAGTCTTTGATTTTCTTCTTCCACATATTAGGAACTATAAGACATCCCAAGAGACTTGGGAAACATTGTCTTCTTATTTCTCTTCCAACACAAGGGCTAGGAAGAACCAATTCTGGATTGATTTTACCACTCAAAGGAAGCAACCTAAGAAAGGGATCTCATAATATGTGACCAAAGTCAAAGGTGTAGGAGATCAATTGGCAAGCATAGGAGAAGAAATTGAAGAGGAGTAGATTGTAAGACAAGTAATCAATGGTAGTAAAGCTGATGAGAAATGGGAGAGCTTCACAAATGCCATGGACTTGTACATGGACATGCAGATTTCAGACCTTACCACACGCATGGGGCAATTATTTACCCATGAAGCTAAGCTCAATGAGAATGGAGATTCGTCAAGAGGTAATAGGTATTTTGCCCTATACACTGATAAAAGTAATTCCAAAGAGAAAGGGAAGAACAAGAAGGTTGAAGATGAAGGAACTACCTCTCAAGCCAACTATGCAGGGAGAGGTACAACCTCAAGAGGAAGGGGTAGAGGAGGTAAGCAAGGTAGGGGGAGACCTTATAACTCCTCACCATGCAACATTTGTGGATTATCAAATCATACTATAGATGGTGTTTCAAGAACTTCAAGAATCAGAGAGGTAGAGGATATCCAAGAGGTGGATATGCACAATCAAGAGGAAGACTCAATCATCACCAAGGATACAACAACAACTACAACAACAAATACAATAGAAACTACCAAGGAGAATACAAATCTAGAAAAGATTACAACAACTACATAGAGGAGCAAGAAGATTCTCTTCTGATTATGAACATGACTTCAAAACTAGGTATAAATGATCATCATCTCTTCTACATTGACTCATGATGCTCAAACCATGTGACAGGCAATGTAGCTCTTCTCTGTGACCTTGAGGAGCCTAAGGGTAAGCATGAGGTACAAACAAGTGATGAAACCAAGCACTCAGTGACTAAAGTAGGGAATGTTAAGACCTTTGATGGAAACAAGAATCTGTTGAGTAGGGTTATGTATGTACCCACAATTACCAAGAATGTGATGAATGTTGGATAGATTGTGGAAAAAGGTTTGCAGGCTAGATTCAACCAATATGGAGCATTTGTGGAGGATCCTCAACATGGGTTCAAGAGAATTGGCAAAGGAGAAAAGATAGGTAGATGATTCACTTTTGAACTTGAGGATACAAGGAACATTGTACTTTACAATTATAAAGATCAAACACTATCAGAGCTTGAAATATGGCATAAAAGATTGGAGCATGTTGGTGAAAGAACCTTGAAACAAATATGTGGAGATCGATGTGTGCTTGGGATACATAATGTATCCAAGCAACACATGATTTATAAGTGTAGTGCTTGTCAGTTCCGAAAATCTCATAGGTTACCCTTCTCAAGGAAAGGATACAGACATGAGGACTACCTAGAGCTTGTCCATACAGATGTATGGGGACCAAGCAAGGATCCCTCAATCCCTAGGTCAAGGTATAATGTATCTTTCATTGATGATTACAGTAGGTGGACTGTATTGTACTTTATGAAGCATAAAGATGAAGTATTTAGTTGCTTTAAAAAGTGTCTTGCACTTGTTGAGAACCAAACAGGGAGAAACCTAAAAAAAATAAGGTAAGATGGAGGAGGTGAGTGCTTCTCAAATGAGTTTGATATATTTTTGCAAGATAGAGGATTCAAAAGAGAAATCACAACAAGGTATACCCGTGAGAAAAATGGGGTAGCAGAGAGGAGAAATAGATTAATTGTTGAAATAACTAGGTCAATGTTAAATGAGAAAAAATTACCTAACTACATGTGGGCAGAGAGTGTATCTACTACCACTTATCTTGTAAATAGGTTGCCATCCAAATCTCTTGATGGGATGACCCCATATGAAGCATGGCATGGTAGAAGACCTTCACTTGATCATTGTAGGATCTTTGGATGTGTAGCTTATGTGCATATCCCTTCTCAGATAAGAGGTAAGCTAGACCCTAAGGTAGAGAAGTACACATTCATAGAGTATGATCTAAATCAGAAAGGTTATAGGTTTTACAATCCTTCAAAAAAGGGATTCATGGTCAGTAGAAATGTTGTCTTTGATTAAAATGACTCTTGGTTTGATAGTGAATGCAGGAAAGTAAAACTACGTTATGACTAGGAAGAGGAGTTTCCAAGCCTCACTAAGGTGGAGCCTACTCAGAGTGGAGACATCAATTCAGATGATGAGGACATCATCAACCTAGACGAGTTCAAGGCATGGAAGTCCAAAGGCAAAGTCAAGATGAAGAAATTGGAGGATATACCTGAATAATCCAACCTAGCAATTAGAAGATCACAAAGGGAGAGCGAGAAGCCAATGAGATATGGGTATGATACTTCCCTAGTTACTTAGCACTCTATTTATCTCGCAAAAGACCATTCAATTGAGCGAGCAACATATGAAGAGGCAAAGACCAAGGCAAAATGGAAGGAAGCTATGGATGAAAAAATTGAAGCACTCAAGGAGAGTGATACTTGGGAACTACTACCAAAGGAGTCTATGAAGATATATGTTTCTAGATGGATCTATAAGATCAAAAGGCATTCTGGTGGATCAATAAGCAGGTACAAAGCTAGACTTGTGGCTAAGGTTTTTGCACAAACCCAAGGAATTTATTATGAAGAAACCTTTTCACCTATGGCCAAAATGCCAACCATTAGGGTATTGATAAGTGTGGCTGCATCAAAGAATTGGAACATGTATCAACTAGATGTAAAAAATGCATTTCTTAATGGTTGGATTTCAGAGGAGGTGTACATGTCTCAACCTCCTTGCTATGAGGACCCAAACAAGGTAACATATGTATGTAAATTGAACAAAGCTCTTTATGGATTGAAGCCCGCACCTAGGGCATGGAACCATAGGTTGACTACATACCTTTGGGATCAAGGTTTTATCGTGAGTAAAGCAGATAGTTCTCTGTTCATCAAGAGAAGAAATTTAGAGGTAATATACCTATGTGTATATGTTGATGATGTCATACTCACAAGTAATGATGCCAATGGCATAAAATAGATCAAGAACTAGATGATGAAGGAGTTCAAAATTAGTGACCTTCGATCATTAAAATATTTTCTTGGACTTGAGTTAGTCTATACCAACTTTGGAATTTACATTACGCAGAGAAAGTATATACTGGATATGTTGAAGAAGTTTCATTTGTAGGATGCCAAAGTTGCAAGTACTCCAATGGAGGTAAACCTAAAATTAAGTGCTCATGAAGGTGATGTACTTGAGAACATTCCAGGTTACCAAAGCATAGTAGGAAGCTTGAACTATGCTACATTGACAAGGATTTATATTGCTTATGGAGTGAGTGTTCTAAGTCAGTTTATGCACAAGCATAGGGCACCTCACTTGGCGGCTACCAAAAGGATCTTGAAGTACCTTAAGGGTACTCAACATCATGGATTGTATTTCCCTTATACATCAAACTTCGACATCAAGATCTATTTAGATGCAGATTGGGCAGGATGCAAAGATGATAGGAAGAGTACCACAAGATATCTATCCTTTGCATGTGATAAGCCTATATCATGGTCTTCAAAGAAGCAACCTACTGTTGCTTTATCTTCTACAAAGGTAGAGTATAGAGGATTGGCCAATGCTACTCAAGAGGCCATATGGATCAGATTATTGTATACAGAATTAGGTTTGCATACTACATCTTCAATGATTTTCACAGACAATACCAAGCCACTCCATCTTGCAGCTAATCCTATTTATCATGCTAGGGCCAAGCATATAGAGGTCCACTATCATTATGTGAGAGAGAAGTTATCAAGCAAGGATATTCACTTCGCATATGTATCAACTAATATGCAATGTGCAGACTTATTGACTAAAGCATTAGATGGTACAAAACTTTGCAGGTTTAAATCAATGATTGGATTGCAAGATATTCATGAAGATTGAAGATGAAGACGAAGCCAAAATGTTTGGCTTGAGGGGGAGCTATTGTTGCAAAGTCCAAGCCCACACATTTGGCTTGAAGTTCATAAAGATATGAAGTTCCATGGAAAACATTGCTAGGAAGATTTTTATCTTTACCATTTGTAAAAGTCATTTCTTTTGACTTGAGAATATTTGTAACCACCTACCAAAACACTTGTGGACTTGTTAGTTAGAAAAGTAACTACTTCATTGAGGGAATATTTCCTAGATTGAAGGAACACTTTTAGAGAGAGCCAAAAGTTGAATTTAAATTCAAATTTGAATGAAGCACTTATATCAAGTGACTTGAAAAAGTCACATGAGAAAGAGAACAATTCCTAAGCTCTTCATTATCATTTTGTAAGAGTGTGAGGCATACATTGTAGCCTACAATACTCTCCATCATTAGACTATGATTATCAAGTCTATGATATTGTATGTTCATTAATACAATACATCTACATTGTTCATCTATGATCTCTCTGTTATAGTCATTCCTAAGAGTCAGCTTATGCTGTTCATATCTCAGTCAAATCTCCACCATTTTCAATGCTCTATAGCTTGTTGGAATCAGCTCCAAGTTATCTACAGGCTGACAAGTTATGAAGGAAATTTGTTCACCCAATTTGGAGAAAAGCACATCAAAGCACTCAATGGTCAATCTCTATAGAGGTCCTAAAAAATTGGGGGTAATGATTCACTTGTAAAATTGATTGCTTTGTGTATAGTGGATCAGTTCAAGTGATTTGATTTGGAAGCATTAGCTTACTAAGCCAATTAGATACCTCTAAAAGGGATTTTTCTAATTCCTACTATACTAGTAGCACTCATCATAAGAAGTAGCATGTGTGTTATAAAAAATAGAAGGTTTTCATTGATCCTTCTACTTGGAAGTAGCACGTTTTGATTCAATATTTACTTGCATCATTTCCAAAGTACATAGGCACTCATATAGTGTCATTGGAAAGCTAAGAGGGCCCACATATCAATTTTGAAGCTACAAGAGGCTCGTACTAAGCAGGATTTGGCAGAACCTACTCATTCTTGGAGTGTCCATCCATCTATCCCAATAGTTTGAACTATGCAACACTCACAAGGGTGGATATATGCTATAGTGTTAACATATTGAGTCAGTTTATGCATAAGCCGAGAGGACCACATATAGAAGCGGCTAAGAGAATCCTCAAGTACCTAAAAGGGACCATGAATGAAGGTTTGTTTTATCCATTTACTTTAGATATTGAGTTAAAAGCCTACTCTGATGCAGATTGGGCGAGATCTAGAGATGATAGAAGAAGCACATCTGGGTATGTATCATTTGTAGGTTCAAAAATCCTTTCTTGGTCATCCAAGAAGCAACCACTAGTGGCATTATCTTCTACTGAAGCCGAATATAGAGGTTTTGGCTAATGCAACTCAAGAAATCATGTGATTTAAATCTTTGTATATAGATCTTGGACTTCATTCTTCAACACCTCACATTTTTGGTGACAACACAAGCTCACTACATCTTGCAGCTAATCCTGTATACCATGCTAGAACAAAGCATATTGAAGTCCACTACCATTATGTAAGGAAGAAGCTAATGAGCATGGATATTCAACTATCCTATGTCTCTATAGATATGCAATGTGCAGACATGTTGTCTAAAGCTCTCAATGGTACAAAATTGAGTAGATTCAAGTTGATGATTGGCTTGCAAGAAATCAAGGACAATTGAAGACTTATTTGGAGGCCAAGAATGTTAGGCTTCAGGGGGAGATTTTGGTGCATTTTACCTAAGCCAACATGCTTGATATGCTTGATACACTTGATATGATGTTCATTTGTGTAGACATATGAACACTTCTTGTAAAAGAGTACATTTTATCTCTTGTAATTGTAAAAGAAAGAATGGCTTAAGTCATCCTTGATGTAAAAAGAAAATACATGGCTCTAACTACCTAAAACCATGAATCCATTAGCTCAGGGAATATTTCCTAATTCCTAGCATCATTTTTAGGTGAAGTCATTTGAATTCAGATTCAAAACTACCTCCAAAAGTGGCTACAAAAGGAGCAAGAAGGAAGTCACCAAAGGAGTGCTTGATTCATGCCTATTTCATGCCCATTTGTAGAGATTCAAGAGCTTACTCTATAGATCTATCACTCTACCCACAGTGTGCAAATATTCATTTCCAATGTGGTTGTAATCATATGTGAATCTATACATTCATCTTTTACACCTTCTCTATTTTGTTCTCTGCTATACTCACTCACAACAATAAACTAGAGAAGCTCATATCTCTAGCTATACGTAACCTATTTTAGAGTTTTAAAGTTCATTTGATATCTCTCAAAATCTAGTTTATGCTCACAAAAATTTATGTCCATTTGATTTACCATTTGTGTGAAATTTGCATTTTATTGCTCACTGGTCTATCTTTGTAGAGCCCAAAAATGGTGGGAGTGTTCCAGATTTTGCTAAGGTTTTTTTTGAGTGCTCAATTGATGAATTGAAGTGTTTTTACTCGAGTTGGGAAGTTGCTAAGTCTATTTTTTATGTCCAAAAGGAATTGTTCTAATTCCTACAAGGTTGAGAGCACTGTTCATTTTTTGCAACACGTGTATGTACAAAAATAGCAAGTTTTTGGAGCTAGTCATTTTGTAACTAGTCTGTCTTGACTCAAACTTTTGGATACCTGTTCCAAAGAACTTGGGTGCTTCTTTTAAGAATTTAGGAACCTCAAAGGGTCTAATAACCAAGTGTGAAGTCTCAGTTGGCTGGTGTGAAGCTGGTTGTAGGAGCACCAATTCATCTTCACGTTGCATCCACCATCTCTCTCCACATTGTCTACCTCCTCTACCTCTTCCTCTTGTACCTCTTCCTCTTCGTGCAAATTTATCTTGGGAGGTACTATCTTCATCATCACATTTCTTGACTTTACCTTTACTATCCTTACTCTTGTTCTTATCAGTCTATAAGGTAGAGGATTGATCACATTAGAGTATTGAAGTCAGGTACCTGCATGTCCATGTATAGATCCATTGCTATAGTGAATGCTTCCCATTTACCATCTTCCTTGATTTGATTGATCACTTGTCTCACATTTTGTTCCTCATCAATGACTTCTCCAATGCTTCCAAGTTGATCACCTAGGTCCTTCATTTTTGTGGCATAATCAGTCACATTTTGCTTCGGCATGTTTTTAAGTGTTGTGAACTCCATCCACAATTGGATCTTTCTTGCTCTAGTGCTTGAAGAAAAGAATGCTTCGAATGCATTCCAAGTTTCTTATGATGTCTTACAGTTCCTAATGTGTGGAAGCAAGAAATGAGAACCTGAGTTGAGAAGATATGACCTGACCAAGGCATCCTTTGAGCACCATGTTGATAACCTTTCTTGTTCTTCTTGAGTAGGTTGCCCTTTCCTTCTGAGTATTCGCATTGACTCATCTCTAGATATGAAACCATAGAGATTTCTACCTTGTAGATTAGATATCATTCTAATAGACCAAGCAAACTAATTACCTCAATCCAATTCATCAATTGATGATGGGAATCCATCTCCCATGTTGAATTGATGATAGCTCTGATACCACTATGAGGAGATGGTTGGATACAATCCAAAAATGAGGTGGTGCTAGAAACATCTTGCTCTAAACTTTCCAATGTATCTTTATATTACCTTAGTACACACCTTTAGCTTCCGAAATATGCATTTGGATATGTTGGTGTAAATCACAAGCCTACACATTTGGCTTGAAAGATATCTTGAAGATCTTACATATGTGAAGAAGCATAGGAACCATTGCTAGTGGTTAATTACCACTTTATCTCAATGTAAAAGTGAAATTGACTTGGAATCTCTTGTAATCACCTACCAAAAGGATTCGTGGAAAAGTTAGTTGTTTGATTGAAAGAATTTATCTCCTAGCATATAGGAGCTTGATCATAGGGAGCCAAAAGTTTGAATTTGAATTCAAATCTTTACTCATTCCTTATGAAAATGGACATGAAAAGTCGCAGGTAGAAAAGATCACTCTCGAGCCTCTCATTACTGATTTTTGAGTGTGTGTGAGGTCTATACTCTAGCCCACACGTCTCTACACCATTTGGCAATGAAGTTCATGCCAATGGAGATGTATACAAGTGTTTACTAATACATACATTCACATTTTCCATCTCTGAGTTCTCTGTTAGTCTACTCAAAAGTCTGTCAACTTGTGAAGGGCATATCTCGGTCAATCCTTCACCAAAGTCAGTGGTTCAAAGCTTGTTGGATTCAGATTGACGTTATCTACATGCTATCAAAGTTTGAGGAGATTCTATTTAGCCATTTTGGAGAAATGGGTGTCGAGGTGATCTCTGGTCATTTTATGCTACAGTCCTAAAAAGTCGGGGGTATAGCTTAACTTGCTAAATTGATTTCTCTTAGCATAGTTTATCTCTATTCCACTTGGAATAGGTAGCTTACTAAGCTAATTAGATACCCCTAAAAGGAAGTTTTCCAATTCCTACTATACTGGTCATACTCAGCAAAATACCGAGCAGGTATCAAGACATAAATAGAAGGTTTTCTCGAGTTTGTGAGTTGTAAAGGTATCTACTTTGATTCAATCATTGCACACATCATTTGCAAAGTACATAGGACATTTTATGGTGTCATGGAAAAGCTAAGGAGGTCTAGTTATCAAGTATGAAGCAAAAGAGCGCTGGTACAAAGCAGGTTTAGTAGTACCTACTCAGTCTCTTGGAGCATCCATCCATCTTTCCCAATAGTGGTATCAGAGCAAGTTAAGGTAAAATGGGAGATGGTTTTCCTTCATTTATTGATAAATTGGACAGGAACAATTATCAAGCATGGTCTCTAAGGATGAAGACCTACTTACAAGGAAGGAGTCTCTATGGATACATCTCAGGAGATGAGGAACTGCCCTCATTCAAAACAAGAGGATTACCAACCAAGGAAGAACATGAAAGGCTCAACACATGGTGTGCTAAGGATGCATTGGCAAGGTCTTATTTACTCAACTCTATATCTGATTTTCTTTTGCCACATATTAGAAATTGTAAGACATCCCAAGAGACTTGGGAAACCTTGTCATCTTATTTTTCCTCCAACACAAGGGCTAGGAAAAATCAGTTGTGGATTGAATTCACAACATTAAGGAAGCAACCTAAGCAAGCTGTTTCAGAATTTGTGACCAAGATCAAAGATGTAGCAGATCAGTTAGCAAGCATAGGAGAAGAGATTGAAGAATAACAGATTGTAAGGCAAGTGATCAATGGGATCAAGGCTGATGACAAATGGGAAAGCTTCACCGCTGCCATGGATCTTTACATGGACATGCACACTCCAGATCTTACAACTCTCATGGGACAACTGTTTACTCATGAAGCAAAGCTCAACAAGAATGGAGACACATCCAAAGGTAATAACTCTTCTGCCCTATACACTGATAAGAAGTCTAAAGATTAAGGCAAGAGCAATACTGTGTAACATGCCCATCAGGTGGGAGGTATAGTTTGTATACTTACACTCAGTTATTCTTTATCCTTCTTTATTTTTGTCCCATAGTTACTTTTGGCCATATTGGCCTTTAGTTGGATATTGTTATTGTTAGTGTCCATGTGAAAGGCCAAATGGCCACCAGACACTTCTTTGTATATGTTTTTTAATAAAACATATAGTGGCATGGTCAGTCATAGACTATAAGTTCGATCGCATTTGTAAGAGCTGTGCAAAGTATTCAGCAGCCTCTATGCAAAGTACTATGTGCGGTCTTAGCAGCTTGGTTTTCTACCTCAAGGATATCATCGTGGAGCTCTCGAGAAGGAGAGTGCACTGTGGTGCATCCCCATCGAAATACTTCAACAACGAAGGAGATAAGGAAGAGAGATCACACACGCTCTCTCACAATCAAAGAGAAGCGCACACACAAATTGAGGCGAGGAAGAATGATCTTCTTCTTCTATTACATAAAAGGAATGTACAAGAATGGCCTAACAACAACAATACATCAAGTGCTATATATAAATAATAGTACATAAGGAAAATCCTAATGTCTGTGAATGAGTGAGCTTGCAGGAAACAAATGTGCCATCACTCTTGCTAGATAAATCTAGAACACTCAATGAAGTATCCTTGACATATGCTGGCATGACCACTATACATGTTAGAGAAATGAAAATGTGATACATGACATTCTAGATCATCACATGTTGAGTTTGATATGTCAAAATTATAACACCATCATTGGCCTAATAGTAATTGTACCATTATCTTTTCTTATCTTTATTTCTTCTTATCTTCTTTTTGCAAGAAAGAATTTATGCTATAGAACACAAGAGGAGAAGTTAAGAAGATAACAAACTGAAGTTTCAAAAACTTGCTACTAAGAGCAAGTACAAAGATGATGGTTTTTTCCTCCCATGCACTCTCAAGGTAGATCTTAAATAGTGATCTAGAAAACTCTAGATAGGGAGTTACAAGGTAGAGGTATGTTGGCTCAATTTGATATCTAGGGAATTCATGTACATATAAGGTAGAAATGGGTAATAGAACATGGGCACCCACCACCATAGTCCCTATATGGGGCTTAGGATGGTTTAACAGACCTAACAAATATGAATGATTTTTCAGCTAAATAGTGAATAATCTATGGAATGTTCACTTCATCATCCAATCAAGGGTCCTCCCCCTAGACCCCCACTAGGGAGACCGTTGGCCCCCTAGGTCCCCCAACCAAGGGGATTGTTGGACCCTTCACTACCACTCCCTACTACCCTAGACCCCACAATTGGGGACCCTAGTAACTCTCTTTCCTTAAAGTTCTTTAGATGCTCCAATTGACCTTGATCCAACATGCAATTTGGGATTCCCATCAATTGGGTAATGAAGGCATGGCTTGTCCTCGTAATGTGGACATCACAAGATGTGGATTAGTACATACAATCATGAAGGATAGACATTGTCCATATACTAACACCCCCCTCAATGTTTATCGATGGATAAATCAAGTAGTTCTCGGTCCTATTCCCATTTGTTGAAGATGCTTGTTGAGCTCCCTTTTTCAAGTGCTTTGGTGAATATATTAGCATATTTTATCTCCTCTTGAATCTAATATTCTAACTCCATAGTGTAATGTTCAACTGACTTAGAAAAATAATGGTATCATACTTCTATATGCTTGGTGCAAGCATGAAAGGTTCGGATCTTTGCAATTGTTGCAATCTTTTGCACACACTCTATTCAAGGAGTCTCTTGAGTACATACATTAATTGTTTTTTTTTAATTACATAAAAATAGAGATTAAAATGAGGGTGGTGGTTTCAGGAGGCATGAAAGTTAAAAGTTTGTCTCTTTTATGGAGAGCCTTATCTTTTATTTGTAGAAATGATGATCTACACCCATCCTTATCTTAATCACTATTTTTATGAGTTTCTAGAAAGAACCCTCTAAGTGGCTCATTATTTACAGAATATATAGAAAATATAATTTCACTTATTCCTTTCTAGAGACATCTGAATATGTCCATGCACACACAAAATGGTGCTATATAAAAAAATGCAAAGTAGATTAGTAACTCAATAAATTAAACTCCAAACTTCAACATTCCATTAGTGATAACATGACCCCAAATGAAAAAGGAACTCACCTCAATTGATTAAAGAAAAAATGAAATGGATGGGTAGTCACATGTCCCATCAAAGAACAAAAATAATTATGTTTCCATGTAAAAACATATGCGCGGAAATGTATCTTGGAGGATTTAAATTATTGTGATTATGAATGATATGCTGAAATTAAGTGCTCATAATGAGGTGTTAATGGAGTCTTATAGATCTATTGTGATTCTTTAATAATTAATTAAGGGGAAGTTCTAAATAGGAAAAATGTTTAACAAGCACATTATAAAAATTATCCAACCAAAGAAAAGAATGTAAATCCCTATCTGAATGAGGTATAGGTCATGTTACGATTACTTTTTTTATTGGGTCCAGACGAACTCCTTGAGTAGAAATGATATGCCCTAATTATTCTAATTTACTGTGGAAAAAATAACTAAAATATTGAAATGCCATCTTTGATGAACCATTACTCCTTCAAATCTTTGAAATTCTAAGAAAGAATTTCCTTGAATCATCTTGAAATAGAAAAAATAATCACGACATTGTTTCCACATTGTTGTTTCCACCTCAATGTGCACAAAATAATTGTATTTTGGCTAGCCAAGATGTACGTGAGCCACTCCATTCATGTATGAAGGAGAGAGAGAGAGAGAGAGAGAGAGAGAGAGAGAGATGCAAAGCATTTCTATAAACATTTTTGGATTCTATCTACTACTTGAAAATCAAACTTAGCTCAAAATTAGTCAATGTTCCATTCTCTGTTTTACGCTTATATACATGATGCATTTATTAATGAGAGAGCAAGTATTTGATAATAGAAAATATATTCCAAAATGGTTGGTGGGAAATTTGACAGATCGTAAGTTACGTTTCACAAAACTTGAGCTATGATAAAAAGTGACCTAGACAAGCTACATTCCAAAATATATGCAATGATAATCTAATATATAGAGTTTGACATTCTGAAATTTTAGTAAAAGATATGCTTACATTCTTAGTATTACTTGACACCTATGATAACAAATTGACCACAAAATGGACACAACAATAAACATGAACCATAAACTACATATGCAACATCATGAAAACTTAAGCATAAACTTACGTTCATGATAATTGCAATGGATCGTGTGTGGTATGATGTTATTGATTTTTACAATGAATTTTGCTAATTTCACATTTGTAATTGATTTACTTTAGGGATTCCATCCTATATGAAGTTTCTAACAGATATATGTAAGTATATCTTGTTCACATTCCAAGAATCTAGAAAATAAGGCATAATAGGTGAAATATATCAATTATAGATGGAAACTTAATATCGTAGAGTGAGGTAATGGAGATCACATCAGCATTTAATTATGTAATCAAGATTAAAAATTCACATCCACACTCTTCTCGAACTCCAAATGTTACTAAACTTAGATGCTGAACAGCCTAGAAATAACCTACATCTTGTTTCTAGTTGGCAAGCTTTTTGGATGAACTTGGGGCCTCTTGTATTATAGCATTGAAACATGTCCTATCATGATTGAATCTAGATTTATTGGCCTAGCATATTATGTTCCAATGTTTCTAGAATTATTTATCATAATTATCATTGAGCATTATCATGGAACTGCTCCTACTAGAAGACAAAAATATAAAGAAAATTTTGAAATTTCAAGTTGGACCATCATCGAATATGAAAAACATGGGAAGTGAAATTAAAGAACTTTTTTATTCCATTTTCAACAACCTTTGTTTGACTCTACAAATTTCTAGATGGTCGTGGACATAGATAAAGAGAGGTGCCAAAATCATATGAGAGAAAGTTCAAAACCATATATTCTCTGATTTACCAAAGTAGATTTTGAAAAGAATAATATTTTAGGTTTGTATTGGGATGTTTGATCCTTTAAAAAATGTGGGAAGACAAGTTGTAACCTTAGATGATGGAGCTCAAATTGAAAGGATAGAAACATCAACTACACATCAAGGGATATGCGTTCCTCCAACATATTTCAATCAAATTATTGGAATTTTGTAGAAATAAGAAAATAATCATTTCAAGTGGTTTGGCCTAGATCGTTAGGGGTTTTGGGGATCTAAAAAGATAATTTTATGACTCATATTTTTGGATATTTAAGAGAAGTTTAAGTCATTTAGACTTTGTTTCTATATTGGAGGAAGCATTCCACTTGATTAAAGTAGATCAATACTTGCTTAGATCATCTTCTGTATATGTAGCCACAACCTTGTCTCCTAGTTTGATTATTTTTAAATTGATTTTGTTTTTAAATTTTACTGTTCAGAATATGCATAGAGATAGACAAATAATAAAATATCTTTATATGTTGGAATGGACTATACAACCCTCCAGCTTTCAAAGATGAACATGGATTAATTTTTATCTTGCATTAAGATACAAAAAAAATTTGACCATTTTTAGGAGGCTTGAATAAAATGTGAAGGTGCTTTGGAGATGTTGTGAAATAATGATGGGAGAATTTGCAGTTTTCCTATGCAACCTTGACACAATAGTGGCCTCATAGCCACTCTCACTTATTCTCTATTTAGTGAAGCAATCCAATCTCAGAACTTATGAATACTAAACCCAAGAAATTTCACCACACATAAACAAGCATCTAAGACGTGATCAAAGTTTGATGATCTAATTCTCTTCAGGTTGTGTGTATGACAAGTAGGAACATTCATATGTAGAAGTCTGCAAGTGAAGATCTCAAAATCACACATTTTCCTGTTTGAAGATTTGCTTGGATCTCAATGCTTAGTGTAGATTTTTTTATGTTTGAGCATTCAAAATCTAAGTTAGAAGGTAAGGAAGCTTTCTCCAAAAGCATTTAGTAAAATGGGTTAGATTCTAAGAGAAATCAACTTAAGAAGTTGACCATGTCAAAGTCGTCATTTTTGGTAGGCAATTTATGACACAGGTTTGATCTAAGTGATCAAATTAGAAATCTAGTAGTTCTTCTGAAGAACTAATGATCGTATATGATTGCACAAAGGTAGTATGGACATTTGAGTATAATTTGAATGATTGAAATCGAGGTCATATGCAGAGATTGAAGTTCATTCCTGAAGGAGACTCTTAAAGATGAAGAAAACTTTATACAAAGAAGTATTTCTTAACATATGTGAAAGATAATTTTAAATCTGTGTAAATTTTTGTTTATTCTCAATATAGAGGAGTTCTTAAGTCATGATAGATCAGACATTTGGAGATTAAAAGGTCTCTAGTAGTGGTATCAGAGCTGAAAGATCAAATCAAGGTAAAGAAGAAGCAAGGAGAACATCGATTGTTGTAGATATAAAAAATCTTGTGAATTGAAGGAGCAAAGAGTAAAGTTTGGAAGAAAACTAGAAGAAGAACAAAGCATGAGTTCAAATGATGAAGAAGGATTATAGATTTATATCAAAGGTACATTATATCACATAAATCTTAATAATTGCAGACACAAAAGTCAAGAGATGGGAGAAAGCTTCCAGATTGACAAGCTAGATAGAGAGAAATATCCAGCATGGTCCATGAGGATGGAAGCACACCTTATAAGCAAAGACTTGATATCATTTATTACAGGACAAGAAGAAAAGCGTGAGTTTAAGGATCCAAGTGTTCCAACAAGAGAAGAACTTGTAGAATTAAAGAATTGGATGAAGAGAGATGCTCAAGCAAGGAGTATCATTTACATGGCTATAAATGATTATCTTCTACCACACATTAGAGGATTACAAAGTGCATCAGATATATGGAATGTCTTGGAAGAACATTTCCAAAACACAACCAAATTGAGGAAGGCTTCACTATGGGCTGAATTTACAACATTCAAAAAGAAAGGCTCTCAGTCAATTTCTGACTATGTTACTAGGATGAAGGACATTACAAATAGTTTGGGAGTAGTAGATGAAGAAATTGAAGAAGACAAGTTGGTAAGGCAGATACTTACAGGTCTAAGAGGAGATGAAAAGTGGAAACCTTTCATATTGTGTACATAACCACCATTAGATCATTTTAGTCCTAATCTTAATCAATTGTTAGGACATATGATAATATTTGAGCAAGACATTAAAGGAGAGAATGATAGAGGTTCAAGTCAAGCAATGTATTCAAAGGATAAGAAGAAGAGTGCTAAAGGCAAGCAGACAAATGATGAAGAAGGATCTTCAAATCAAGTAAAATTCATGAAAGGGAAGATGAATTTCAGAGGTAAAGGAAGAGAAGGTAAGAACAAAGATAATAATAAAGCTTGTTGGATTTGTGGGAGAATAAATCATTTGGCAAATGATTGTTGGTATAACAATCAAAATAGTGGAAGTCATAATTAGACTTTTACTCCTAGAGAAAGAGGAGGCAGAAATCAAAGAGACAATTTCAGAGGAAGAGGTGGTAGAACCTCATTTGCTAGAGGAGGAGGAAGGAGTTTTCAAACTCAATCCTATAACAACACATATTGCAATTATGCTTCAGATGAGAAGGAAGACTTGACTCTTATTCTTAATGCAACTCATGAAGTAATCAATGAAGATCAAATGGTGTTCTATATTGACTGAGGATGTAGTAATCATTTTAGTGGTAATATTTCTTTAATGACTTATATGAAATTTAAAGTGAATGGACATTCAGTTCAAATAGGAGATAACACCAAACACAAAGTTGAGAGCATTGGATTAGTGAAGACAAGGAGTGGAAGTACACTCCTAGGCAAGGTACTTTATGTTCCAACAATCCCTAATAATTTAATAAGTGTAGGGCAAATTGTTGAGAAGGGATATAAAGTCATATTTAAGAGTGATGGTGTTTATGTTGAAGATCCAAGTCAAGGATATAGAAGCATTGTCACAGGGAAAAAGGAAGGACGGTTATTCATCCTCAAAGTTCAAGGTAATGTGGGACATGCATTGTTTACTTATGGAAGACAAAAGATGTCTGAATTGGAGCTATGGCACAAGAGGTTAGGACATTTTAATGAAAGGGGAATTAAAGAAATGACAAAGAATGTTTCAGTGCTTGGTCTACCAAATATTGAAGGTCAACATATGATATACAGATGTGCATACAATAAGCAAGGATACAGGTATTCAAATATGCTTGAATTGGTTCATACAGATGTGTGGGGTCTTTCAAAGGACTATAGCATAAATGGATCAAGGTATTATGTGCTATTTGTTGATGATGGAACTAGATGGATTACTCTATATGTGATCAAGGATAAATTTGAGGTCTTTGAGACATTTAAACACTATCATGCCTATGAAGAAAGGATTACATGACAAAAGCGCAAACGGTTGAGATGAGATGGAGGGGGAGAGTATTTCTCTAAAGAATTTTATGATTATATGTGGAATGCAGGCATCAAAAGAGAAGGGACTTACAAGTACTCCCCACAACAAAATGGAGTTTCAAAAAGAAGAAATAGAACTCTTTTAGAGTTTGCAAGATCAATGATGAAGGAAAAAGTGTCCTAATTATATGTAGGTAGAAGCAATTAATACTGCAACTTATCTTGTGAATAGGTTGCCTTGCAAAGCTTTGGAGGGAAGGACTCCTTATGAAGAATGGTGGGGTAATACTCTTGATCACTGCAAAATATTTGGATGTTTGGCATATGCTTATGTTCCATCTCAATTGAGACATAAGTTAGAACCTAAAGCAGAGAAATATATGTTCATTGGGTATGATGATAAACAGATGGGATACAAATTGTGGAATCCATCCACAAAACAATTTCTTGTTTCAAGAGATGTTACATTTGATGAGCAAAGCACATGGTTTACAGGATCAAATAATGTATGTACAGATCTTTAAGAAATCAAAAGGAAAGGGAAGTCAAAGATGAAGGCATATGAAGAACACATTAATAATGATATTTGTAGAAATGAAATGCAGGACAATTATGAAGATAAACCAAGGTTTGATCCAAAACAAAATGAAGCAAAAACTTAGTGAAGTGCAGAAATTAGAAGATCATCAAGAGATAGAAAACAACCTATCAGGTATAGTTATGATACCTCTTTCTTGACAACCAAAGATTATGCTTACATTGCGAAGACACATGAAGATCCATCCACATATGATGAAGCTAAAGGAAAAAGCAATGCAAGAAGAGTATGATGCTCTACTTGAGAATGAGACATGGGAATTGGTGCGAAGGCCAAAGAATCAGAAGGTGACTGGATGTAAGTGGGTGTACAAGACAAAGAGGTTTGCAGATGGAAAAGTGTCTAGATACAAGGCTAGACTTGTGGTCAAAGGATATGCCCAGAGACATGGAGTGGAGTATGATGAAACCTTTAGTCTAGTAGCCAAGATGCCTACAATCAGAACTATAATTGCAATTGTAACACGTAAAGGTTGGAAAAAGTCTCAATTAGATGTAAAGAACGCATTTCTAAATGGATATATTGCAGATGAAGTATACATGGAGCAACCAGAAGGCTTCAAAGAGTCAAATGAATCAGATTCTGTGTGCAAGCTTAAGAGAGCTTTGTATGGTCTAAAACAAGCTCCAAGAGCATGGAATTAGAGATTGTTCAAGTTCTTGAATGAACTTCGATATCAAGCCTCAAAGGTAGATAGTAGTTTGCTAGTGAAATCAAATGAAGATAGGTACATCTATGTGTGTATTTATGTTGATGACATTATTGTCACATGTACAAATGCTCAAAACACTGAGTCACAACAAAGGAGAACAAAGACATGTTCTCTATTCCTTTTTACCTAAAGACCATGATATCAAGCAATAAAATGGGCATTTTACAATATCTAGAAAGCTTCACTTGTTCTTGCTTGTAAATATTGTCACTAGAAGCTTGATCTCATATCCCAAGTAGTCAAGATAGATATAATAAAATACTTGTTGCCATGAAAACTAGTTGTTCAGCATGATCAAGAATCCCACACCATGATCTTTGACAAGAGATTAGAGTTGAAGGTACAAGTAAGAGTTTGGGAAGCTCCTTCATCACATCTATAACCTCAAGAAGCACAGATTATAGCTGATTAAAAGCTACTCGAAAATCAGAGTACATGTGTTGCAAAAAACGAAACATTTTAACAAGGCAATTAAGATCATCCCCTTTGTATAGTTAAGATCCTCATTGAATGTTGGGCCATATTCACAGAATATGAAATACATTTCACAAAAGCATTCCCAAGAGAAGATTATAATCAACAAAATTATACTAAAAAACATTCACACATGATCAGAGAAATGCTCAAGATAAATCAAGCTGAACACAAAGTGGAAGCAGAACTCGACATTATATTTCTATTAAAATGATGTTTTACATTTCATGTGTTTTAATACAAGAGTAATATGAATCTACAATAGAAGCTGATCATAGCTTTCCTCAGGCTCAAGCATAATGGGATCCTCTAGAACATTAGAACACATATCTTGCCTCTCTTGCTCCAAGATTGGCTCTTCAAGGTCAGCCATGTCCCCCGGTTCATCTGCAAGTGGGGGAACAGGCTCGCTTGAAGCCCGTTGGAATCTCTCTGTGTCTGCAATGTGCTTCCTTCCAACCTCTTGGTCTTCATCTGGGCATTCATTCAGCCCATTGATTCTCATTCTAATGAAGCTCACTTGAGCATCATCCTTCTCCACAGCTATGCAGTGCCTGAACATCTTTAAGGAGCAAGCCAGAGTCGTTTCTGAAACAGCAGAAAACCACTTAGAGGCCTCAATCAACATGATGACTAATGAAAATTGTTAAAATTGAAATTACCTGTGCCCGAAAAAAGGTCTAGGACCTAGTCATCATTGGAAAATAGTTGAAGCAATCTCATTATGAGCTTTTGTGGCTTCTGATAGGGGTTAACCAATGTCATGTTCCCAGCTACATGACAAAGTTTCTTGGTGACGGCTCGGAACATGAGCACATTTGAGATCCCATTCTCATTGCAATGCTCCCTGACTCTCCTTTTGCTTACTTCATCATAATAGCCAACTGTAATGCATTCAGTGGAGCTCACAAACCTATGCAAAGGAGTGTGATTGACGTTTGTCTTCACCCTGCCAACAAGAACTATGAGTCACAGAGAGCATTATTAAAGCCATGGAGATACAAAAAAGATTACTTACCACGTGAGGCACTCCACAGCATGACATCTTGCCTTCAAAGCAGTTGAAACAGAGAAAGACTGGTCTCTGCTATGGAAAATTACTATCCTCCAAAGAGGAGACATAGTCAACTCTGCAAAATTAGTGACCATCTTCCGAATCTCAGGGTGTTTGAAGGGTTCATCATCATTAACTGATCCCAACATCCTAAATCCATAGGGTATGTCTACTATGAGAAGGGAGAAATGCTTTCTAGGCACAATAGAACAAATGTTATTTACATCACTATAGAATACATTGTAATATACAAGCCTAAGGGGGTCTAGGGGATTGGAGAAACATTTCAGATCAGGTTCATCATCAAAATCCATCTCCTTGGCTTTCAGTCTAGATTTCTCATGCCTTGCTCTTTGAATGTGAGCCAGGAATGCAGGGGGGCAATCATCTAGTAGCTCTGCAGACTTACTTTTCTTTGGTTTCTGTAGAAAAAAGTGGAAAGACAATTAAATGAGCTCTTGAATACAACAAACAAAACATAAGGAATGGATGCATGGCATCGATTTTGTGTGTGGGTAGATGCCAGGCATTGACTTTCTACTGAAAGTCGATGCTTGGCATCGACTTTGGGATATAAGTCAATGCCTAGCATCGACTTATGCCACGAGGTCGATGCCAGGCATCAACTTATGCCCCCAAGTCGATGCCAGGCATCGACTTATGCTAGGAGATCGATGCTAGGCATCAACTTTTGGCAGCAGGTCGATGCTAGGCATCAAATTGAGCAGTAAGTCGATGCCACGCATCAAATTCCTACTAAAAGCTTGGCATCAAATTGGTAAGGTGAATCAAGGCATCTAACCTAATGGCCAACCAGGCATAACCTCAGAAAGAGAACCTACCCAATCACGAAACATGATAAAATATTCTGATAAAGCTTTGTAGGATGATGTGGTTGGATAGTCTGCTTGGACCTCTATCCAAGAAAAGCAACCCAGCCTCTTCATCATCACCTCCTGAATCTTCATGTATACTTTATGACTACAGTCACAGAAATCAAAAAGAGACTAGGTTAGACTAGAAACATGGGAGGAGGGAAAAAGGATCTGAGAATAACATACATACTTATTGAGCTCAGTCATCATCTCCTCCAGGCTTAACTCCTTGGAGATTACCCTTGACAAAGTTGATATAATCAATGTATCATCCTTGATTCCTTGAAGGGCCCTCCATGGTGTCAGCTTCATGTCCTCAGGAGCCTCTTCAATTGAGAGGTCAACTTTCCTTCCCTTTCCCTTCAGATCAACCTGTGGGTCTGGCCTCGACTTCCGTTGCTTCTCGCCCTTGACCTCCTTGTTCTCCCACATTGTGAAAATTTTATCCTGCAGATCCCAGATCTCACCTGATCTGAATGCCAGTTGAAACCATGGATCATATTTCCTCAAAGCATCATACTTTCTATTCTCATCTAGTGCTATTCCAACCTCAATAAGGCATTGCTTTCGTAGATTGGGATGTATTCTTCTAGCTTCCTTCACGAGACAATCTTCATATTCATGGTGGAAGAACCGAATTCTCTCTATGGAGGACATTTTTTGCCTGTAGTCATTGTCATTGTTGTGATCCCAAGCAAGAAGCTTGGCTTCCTCAGTTGTAAGACTAGCATATATCTTGCACTCTGCATACCTAAAGAAGAATGTGGTAGGGTGCTCCTTCACTAGCTGTCTACGGGCCTCTGCAGAGTATGAACCTCCAATCACATAATAAGTATAATCCTCAAACAAACCCTCATTGAACTCCTCCACAGAGCTGCACTCATTTGGATCCACCGTGACAAGGAATGGCACAACAATAGCATGAGGATTTATTTTCATTTTCTTCTTAAAATTCTGCACGTGCAAATTGTGTGGCTCCCTGATCTCAAGGGGCCTCCTCCCTGTGACTGGATCTATTGGTGGCCTATGGATGATATTGATTGGCAGGTGGAACAACTGCCCCTTCTTCACAACTTTTCTTCTAGCTATGTCCTCCCTCATCTTGTTCTGCTCAGTACCAAGAACACCCGAGGCAAGCTCTCCACCAGGTGCAACTATTATATCCTCAGAGCTAGAGCTTGAGTCAGAAGACTCCTCTTCTGCAATTCTCTTCTTTTTCTTCTAGAACGTTTTTTGCACGCTCTGCTTACCCCTTGCCTTTACATGGGTTGTCATCTTCTGTTGTGTTGGCATGATGTTGCCCTGGATCCATGGCATCAAGTCCTTGATAAGATTCACTGAGTCCCTGCATATCTGAGTAAGGCCATCTGGAACACAGCACTCTGGGCACAAGAAATCCATCTTGCATATAACATTTCTTAAACCTTTCGATGTCTCTACCAAGAAAAGGAGGTTGTCAGAATCCTCATCTTCATAATCCTGTTTGTACACAAGTCCATACTGAAAACCCTGTGTTGTCGTGATCTTTCCTCTCCCATATGCCCCTGCGAACACAAGAAGGACTGTATTCTTTTCTTCAACATATTGAAGGCACCACTCCAGATTTGTCATGTCTCGTAGTGGACGATCTGTCCTTAAGACCTCTACGTCCCTCGACCTATCCTTCATAGTTGTATCATCCTTAGGAATTTTGATGCTACTCTGTCCACCAGAGGATATTCCAACCGGGTTGGTGGCCTTCTCAAAGGATAAGGATGCAATAATTTTCTTTGGTTTTGCTTGGTGACCAATGCCTTTGTCACGTTGCTGATCACCAGAGCTCATGGTCACTCTCAGCTTCTTGAAGGGCCTCTCACTCTTGGACTCCACATCCCTGAAGGCGCTTGGAAATATCAGCTCATACGTTATTGTGTTTTTCAAAGGTCCAAGTCGATGCCAGGCATCGACTTTTAAGTGCAAGTCGATGCGAGGCATCGACTTTATGTGCAAGTCGATGTCGGGCATCGACTTGCACACAAAGTCGATGCCTGGCATCGACTTGCACTTAAAAGTCGATGCCTGGCATCGACTTGCACCTAAAAGTCGATGCCTGGCATCGACTTGAACCTAAAAGTCACGATGCCTGGCATCGACTTTGCACCCTAAAGTTGATGCCTGGCATCGACTTTCAGGCCAAATTCGATGCCAGGCAAGTCGATGCGAGGCAAGTCGACTTTTAGGTGCAAGTCGATGCCAGGCATCGAATTTTAGGTGCAAGTCGATGCCAGGCATCGAATTTTAGGTGCAAGTCGATGCCAGGCATCGACTTGACGGTGAAAGTCAATGCCAGGCATCGACTTTTCGGTGCAAGTCGATGCCAGGCATCGACTTGAGGGTGTAAGTCGATGCCTGGCATCGACTTGAGGGTGCAAGTTGATGCCAGGCATCGAGTTGTACCCTCATTGGATCTATATTTTAGGAGCTAAGAAAAATAAAAACCTAGAAAGAAGACTATTGACACAAACATACAAAAGGAATCTTTTAGGAATCTTTTTTTTTGGTATGATTTTGTCTACCTCTTGGTACTCTTGCCAACATTCTTCTTCTCCATCAGAGTTGCCTTGTTGGTATGCTGAGCTCTGTGCTCCATGGCTTTCTGTGCTCTGTTGCTCTCTCTTGCTCGTGGATTTTGAAAATGAGAATGATCTCCTCCTCTGCTATTCATAGGCAATTGGGTAACTTGAAGCAAAGACTAACTGGATCTAACTGAATGAGTCCAATTGCTAACTATATCCGTCAACTTATCTAACCAGGAAATACCACTCACACAAATAGGCTGTTTCACCTCCACTTTAATGAAATATTCATAGAACCTTGCAACTATTTATATACATTTGCATGGAAATTACACTTCAATGGCAAGAGTATGGTATGTACATGAGGATGTCTAATCTCATGTATAAATTGTTTCTTAGAATCTCTTGCTTGGGAAAAAATCAAGTCTAAGTTGTGTTGAATATGGGAGATTAATGACATCTTTATAGTGTTATCCTTCTCACTTCAGTTCATATTCACATTTATCCTGTAACACATTGTTGAAATGGAAAATCAATGTATGAATAAACGTTCAAGTAAAGAGCTCTGGGGTAATTTCGACAAAATATGTTGGTAATTTCAACAAAATAGCTTGGTAATTTCAAACGTCACTCATTGTCTTTGCATCCAACGTTCAAAAAAATAGTAGATTCAGAATTCATTTGAAAATCTTTTGTAACAAGCATATACTTAATTCTTACATATAATTTTTACATATACTTTTCCATATACTTCTTACATATACATTTCCGTGTACCTCTTTTACACATAATTCTTTTTTAATATACTTTCATCTACTTCTTCGAGATCTAGCCAAGACCACAATAAAACCTAATCCTTGAAATCTTAACCAAAGGTAAAATTTCTTCTTGTATAGTCTTCAATGGCACTACTCCAAAAAATTTTAATATCTAATCCAGTTGGAACTCAACTTGGATATATTTTGATTCACTCACAATGCTAAGACTCAATGACTCATATCTAGTTAGAAATCAATTGTGTATCTCATCTTTCAAAAGTGAATCAAATCTTTGGTTCCCTTATTAGTGTATATTTGAGTAATTAAGTGATTTGATGTAATTTGATGTTTAATGTTATTTAATGTACTTAATGAACCTTTGATTTGATATCTTCTTGATGTGACATTTGATGTGACATCTTCACTTGATCTCGGATTTCTACTTATTTAAAAAGGTCATTCATCTTCATTCTTCTATGAACTCAGTGAAGATGAGCTCAATCTTTTCAGTGGATGCTTGGGCATTAGCTTCCTCTGCTCATATTGATACAGTTTCAGATTCATTGTTCTCAGTTGACCCTTTCCACAGAAGTGATGATCCCTATGGTTTAGAACGTGCTGATGATTCTATGTTTTCTGTTGAGTCATTTAAGTTATCCAATTCACAGTGCAATGCTGCTCAACCAAATGCACCTCTTGATCTCCCATCTGATCCAACCATTGATCTCCCTTCTGACTCAAGTGCATGTGGAGCAACGGAAAAGCAAAGCAAGCTCGTGAAGTAAGTCAAAAAAGATTTAAATTTCTTACTTCAGATAGACAGATTGCATTGGATATTGTGAAGCATTGTTGTGGTTTGAAATGTTTGTACAATTTAAGAATGAAGAAACTAAAGCACCTAAGAGAAAAATTCCTCCATTTAGATAGTGAAAGGTAGGATATATACCTTGTTTCTCGCATGCAAATGATTGAGGATAACATGTCAGTAACAAGTGTTGCTTTTGAATATTTCTTTAGTCAAGGGATGCGATGTTGTAGGGCTGCATTTAAAATTGCAATGGGTGTGGGAAATTTTAGAATACATAGGGTTCAACAAGGGCTTTTGAATGGGGATCTCATTTTGGATACGTTCCATGTTGGGACCAAAGGATCTGTTAGACGTCATGCAATGAATTGGATTATGAACTATTTTAGCTTGCATTGTGAGGTTATGCCTGCAACTGGAGGGTTGCACTTGTCAGATAACTTTACTCGTCGAGAGGTATTTCAAATATATAGAGAAGACATGGAAAAAAGAAATGAGAAGTATGTGTTGTATCGTCACTTTACTCGATTATGGAAGGAAGAGTTTAACAATGTGTCTATTCCTCGTAAAGTTAGAATGGGTGAATGTTCAGTTGCGCCACTTTGAAAAACATGGCAAAAGGGGCTACAACACCACAGGAAAAGAATAATTTTAAAAACCTTCTTAACAACCATCGTGAGAGTCAAGCTTTAGAGAGAAAGAAAGCAATTCATCATCGAAGTAAATCACTCAGAAATCCGGAGCGTTATATGTGTTTGTTGATCGATGGTATGGATAAAAAAAAACTTGTTTGCCACATTTTTATCGCATCTCTAAGGACACTGGAGATGAAGTCCTTGTGCAAATGCATTTGGTTGGTGCTTTGGTAAACAATGGAACTGTAATATCCAAGGTTTTCTTCACATATCCGAATGTGCATAATGATCCAAACCTTACAGTTACTATCATTCATCGTGTTTTGCAATCATGGAAGGGTCTTTTGCCGCCAACGCTATGTTTGCAACTTGATAATACTGCAAGAGAGAATAAAAATTCTACAGTCTTTGGATATTTAAGCATGCTTGTTGAAAAACAGGTATTTCAGAAGGTTAAGGTAAATTTCCTTCTAGTTGGCCACACTCATGATCACATTGATCAAATGTTCAGTACTTTCTCTAAGAAGTTGGCACGTAACAATGCTTTTACTCTTTCGATTTTATCCGAGCTGATTTCAAAAGCATATACTCCAAAACCAGAAGTTCAACACCTCACACAGATTTATGACTTTAAGCACTTTTTCTCAATGGGCCTTGATAATAGTGCTAAGGTTTTGGCTCCATTGCACAATATTAGTTTCAACCATGTATTCTTGATGAGGAGGGTTGATGAAATAACCCTTTTATTTGCAAAGCAGTATTCATCTTCTCTTGGGTGGGAGCCTAAAGAGGGATGCAGATTCTTATTGCAGGTGCCTAATTTGTCTACAGTGTATGGTGCAGAACAATCACCATATGAAGATAAAAACAATACAGAAAGATGTGGGGATAAAAGCTGGATGCATCCACTCATTGAAAAGAAGAGACATATTGAGCGTGCAAAAAAGTATGCTGGAGATCAAGATGTATCTTGGTGGGAGGACTTTTTCAATAATCAAGAAGAGATTATACACTATACAATTGCAGGTCACTAGCCAGTTGATGTTCCATTCACATGGGATTTTTGTACACAAAGATCCGTGAATGTGGCCCAAGCATGTAATGCAGATGCACTTCAAAGTTTTATACATCCACCAGAAAGAAATATTTATGTAGGCCCAAGGATGACAAAACAGGCAGAAGCAAGATGGCAAGGAAATTTAATAGAGATAAATGTTGGAACACTTATTGCAGTACTTGTTGATGGTGATGAGGCTACCAGACCATTTTGGATTGCAAAGGTTTTAGAGATAACTAAAGATATTGATCAGAGAAGAATAGAGGCTTTGATGGTGCATTGGTATTACACTAAAAGTAGTAATGCATTCATAGGTAAATATAACTTAGAAATGGTGTGTGATACTAAACGAACAGGTTCAAAAAAGAAAAAGAATATTCGAAGCACATCCACTCTTAAAATGGATGATGTAGATATTCTTGTTTATGATTTTTCCTTGACAAAAACAGGTCACTTGAGGAAAGCAACCATCAACATGATAAAACAAAAGCTTCCAGATGTATGTGGTATAGGAAATCATAGGCAAACAAGAAGAGTTGTGCATGATCCTGCAGAATTTGGTATGTACGTGGATGAAGATAGAGCTCTGGAACCATGTTTTGTAGCAATTTTGAATAACAATCAGATATCCACCCATTAAAAATATGTCTAAAATGTTATTTTTGTATAAGAATTATTCAGTTCTACATTCTTTACATAGATTTTAGACATGTCAATGTCTTATCATATAGATTTTGGACATGTCAATGTCTTATCATATAGATTTTGGACATGTCAATGCCTTATATAGTGAAATTTTGACTACATTTTGAGCTCTTTTTTTATGAGAAAATGACAAAAAATGTCAAAAAATCACATGTTTTCACCTCATTTTTGTAATATATGTATACTGGTATAAAGGAATCTCAAACATAAGCTGCCATTTGCTTGATTTTTGACGAGAGTGTTCTCTTTTTACGACATAGTTCTCGTTTGTTACGACTCGCTGTTTCAAGGAATGAAGGAGCCAAAGAAGCATATAGAAAATGAGATTAAGATAAGTGATTTGGAAAATTTGTCTTATTTCTTAGGGATGGAGATTATATACACTCAACATGGAGTGTATGTTACACAAGAAAGGTATATGAAAAATCTTCTGATGAAGTATGACATGGAGAATTGTAAATCCTCAACCACAGCATTGGAGGTTAATCATAAGTTAAGCAGGTATCGAGGAGAAGAGTTCAAGGACATGAAGAAATATCAGAGTTTGGTAGGTAGTTTAATCTATGCTACCTTGACAAGACCAGATCTTTCATATGTAGTTGGTGTGATAATGGACCTCTATATGCTTGGTCCTAGCATGATAAATAGGGTTTGTTGCAAGATTTAATGAACTTGTATTATCTACAAAAACATTTTAATATATTTTGATTGAATCAAAGTAGTGTCTCCGTAAAATTGCTTAAAGTGAAATCCTTATTAATTATGAAAGTTCATGATATATTATAGCACAACTTGGTTTCGCAATTTAAGCTTGACATCAGCAACATGTATGTCATTAGAACCACTTAACGACATATCATCATTATAGTCAACAATGGATAGAACAACGACGTCTACATACTTTAGAAACACGCCACATTCAGATTAAGTATTATAAAATCCATGTGTTAGTTTGTAATTCTTAATACCAGAAAGCTTATGGACAAAAGACACATTTAAAAAAAAAACTAGATCTTCAAAAACACATCAAATTAAAAAAATATACAGAATATTTTAAACAATGATAATAAATGCATTTATGAAGAAAGGATATCTAAATGAGTTAAATGGATATACCCATGGATGTCTAGTCAATTTATCACGCCCAAAAATAGAAAATCATAGTCCAAAAAAGCTATTCTTTGTTGTTGGTGAGTAATTAAGATAAGCGAGGGGGAAGTTGACTTGGAATTCATTTTGTGGCTTTCATAATCATGAATTCCACATCCATATACATGGATACATTCTCCACATATCAATAGACCAACACATAAAATCGTTGATTTCAATATTTTTTCACCATTATAGAGGTAATAAACTCTACACATATCATCAACAAGCTTCATGAAAGGATATGTAATCCATGAAAACGTCTTCTTGATTAATGGCACATTAAATCATCTTATAATGTGACTCCACTACCATTAGATATTATAGGTATATTTTTCTTGACTCCGGTGAAATAATAAGAGAATTTTATTTATAGTTTCTTTGTTTGGAGCCAGCTCATGAGGTGATATAGTTCATTTATAGATCATATGTTTGGTTTCATAAATGTAAAAATATCTATGATCTATGCCCACAAGAAACATTCAATGATCATGATATGATTTATCATCACTAAGCTCTAAACTAATTGCACATTCCTCAATCTAAACCATGTTAGAAGACTCAAAATTTAAAAGCACGAATTTGTGGCACGAATATTTTACCTTTATCTTTGCATTCTTAAAAAATAAGTTAGGAAGGAATATTAATTGTCATGAGGAATGCGATAAGAAAGAGAGCTCACACACACTCTCACAATCAAAGAGAAGAACACACACACACATTGAGGCAAGGAAGAATGATCTTCTTCTCCTATTACATGAAAGGAATGTACAAGAATGACCTAAAAAACCAATACAAAAAGTGCAATATATTAAAGAGGAGTACATAAGGAAAATCCTAATGTATGCGAATGAGTGAGCTCACAAGAAACAAATGTGCCATCACTCTCCATAGACAAATCTAGTAAAGATCAATGAAGTATCCCTAAGATATACCAGTGTGACCACTATACATGTCAAAGAAATGAAATAGTGATACATACAACCAAATACTTTCATATGTGATAAGTTTGGCATTTTACCTATAAACTCCTCTTCAAGTGTAACTTAATGTATGATACTTTCTAGTTCTATTCATGCTGTATATAGTAGTATGCACAACTTCTACCCAATAACAATGAGGCATATTCTTCTCATCCATCAAGGCTCTTAATATTTCTCTAATATGTTTATTTTTGCATTCAACAACACCATTCTCTTGTGTTGTCTACCTGCATGAAAAATGACATCGAATTCCATGACTTTTAAGAAAGTTTTTGGGCACACTTGACATGTATTCACCTCCTCCATCAGACCTTAATGTCTAAATATACTTTCTTGTCTTCTTACACACCATAGCATTAAAATTATAGAAGTGAGTGAACACCTTACTCTTCTCTTCCATGAAATATACGCTTACTTTATGTGTATGTTCATCAATGAAAGTAACATAAAACCTACAACTATCCATAGATATGGTCTTTTCTAGGATCCCAAACATTTGTATCTACTATATTATATATAGCACATTCTCACTAACATGCTTATCATGTGGGAATGATGCTCTTGAAATGTTTACCAAAGTGACAGGTAGCACATACCTTTTGCATCTCTACAACCTTGAAATTTGGTGCCCTATCCTTTGATTGCATCAACTTCACTCTCTACAAGTTTGCATGTCAGATTCGTTTGGGCTAGACCTCTATATCAGCAATAACTCCTCCACCTTTTGCAAACATGGTTGCATTCATTTATGGAATTTTCACATTTAAGATGAACATTCTACCCACTTTGTTTCATTTGGCAATCAATCTTCCATCTTGTTTGTACTCTTCTACATATAACCCATCATCATTGAAACTGACTTGTAATCCGTGGCCAACCATTTTCCAATAGAAACCAGATTCTTTGTTATATTTGGAACATGCAACACATGAACAAGATGTTTTACCTTCCCGTCCTCCATAGAGAGTGCTTTATTTCCTGTACGCTTGATCGGGCATGATCTATCATCACCTGTTTTAACATATCCAAGAACTAGTAATTTCTACAAACTCCTAAACCATTTTGCATGATATTTCATGTGATTTGAAGCACCTTGAGTCAACATATCTGACATTAACATTTGATTTTGAACCATCAGCACACCTTGTAGTCATCATGTGATGTTGTACCATGAACAACTTCTTCGAATCATCTACACTTATGGATGCATATTTGTTTTCTTGCCTTCTTTTATTTTGATTCTTCAACCTACAATCATGTTCAAAGTGTCCATGTTTACCACAATTCTAGCATCCTTTACTGTCATTACCTAAATCATTTCTTTAGAATTTTTTGCAGCCTCTTTGGCTCCCCCTACCCCGAAACTATCCTCTACCTCCTACAGGATTCTGTTGTTGACCTTGGTCTTGGTTATTGTGTTCTCTTTCACTTTCAAAGCCTTATATGCAACTCCTAGACCACAAAGGCACACTTCCTCCATATCATCATCATCTACATTCATGCGAATAGATGCAACGGACTCACATATGCTTTTGACTTTCAAGGTGTAATGACTTAGTGACATGCCCTTTTTCTCGAATGTATGTAGCTCGTTCTTGAGTTGCGATTTCCGTGCCTTTGTATCAGTATCATACAATCTAACCAAACAATTTCAAGACTCTTTTAGAGTCTTTCCATCCTATATGTGCCCAATCATTCTATCTTGTATGCTACGAGATAGCCAATACAATACCTCTTGTGCTCCTTGCTTTCATTCTCTCCTTTTATGTACTTCCAATAGTTTCACATGTTTTCCATGCCTTCTCAGATACTCTTCACCGTCGGCCTTCTCCATGAGCTCTCTACAACCACACTGGCCCTAATACCATGTCACGTGTTACCATTAGTGTCCATGTGAAAGGCCAACTAGCCACCGGACACTTCTTTGTATATGTTCTTTTATAAATCATATAGTGACATGGTCAGTCATAGACTGTAAGTTCGATTGCATTTGTAAGACCTAAGAAGTCTGTCTTCATGCTCCTTGTGTACCATGTTTTCTGTGTATTTAGTAGCCTCTATGCAAAGCACTATGTGCAGCCTTAAGAGCTCGGTTTTCTACCCCGAGGATATCTTCATGGAGCTCTCGAGAAGGAGAGCGCACTATGGTGCATCACCATTAAAATAATTCAGTGGTATGAGAGCAGTTCGAGGTGTTCCTTTTGTGTGAGCGAACCTCACCCCCCTCCCCCCCAAGGCTTACGAATAAGGCGGCCACCAAGGCATAGACCTTGGCATACCTTGTCATCCGAGTCATCGAAGTCACCGTTGGCGAGGGAGGACCTCAACAATCAAGGAATATAGAGGTTCCTAGTGCTTCCTAGGAGATCGCCCATCCCAGTACTAATCCCCCCAAAGCTCGCTTAACCGTGGCAATTTCTACCCAGTAAGCTACACTCTTGTGGTGTCTAAAGAAGGGGAAAGACTAAGGTTGACACTACCTTGAACAAGTTTTGGTCCCTCAAAGCTTCATTCTTTGCTTGCAAAGCCTATTTCTGAAGATTATTTGGGGTGTCTTTTGGAGCTAGTTTGGAGTACTTTCGCACATACCTCTCTTCACACGGGTCTAAGAACATCAAGAAGGGTGTTCTTTGTACTTCTCTAACAATACATATCAACCTTTGGGGCTGTTCTTTCAGCCACACTAATAAAACTATAGGTTTCTCGAGGAGGTTTTTAGTTTTGGTGGGAGTAGCCACTACAAATTTATGCAGGTTTTTGAGCCTAAAACATCAGAGTTGACAGAAACTTCCAAGTGTTATTGGCTAGTTTTTGGGCTGTGCAATCAGCCTCTTATTGTCAATTTACTGCATATATTGAGCACATACAAACCATGTATGCTTCTGTGGATACTGCTTATGTATGTCCATGTGGTCATTGATATAGCGGTTACGTTTTTGCATAAAGCCTTTTACATTTGATACTAGACTTACTAAGCTCTTCAATGCATTTAAGAAATCTGAAAAGAGTTGCGTATAGCCTGAGATATGAGATTCTAAAGTTTACTATTCTAAGTGAGTATAGTAGAGAACAAAACAGAGAAGGAGTAAACGATGAATGTATACATTCACATATGATTACAACCACATTGGGAATGAATATTTGCACAATGTGAGTAGAATGATGGAGCTATGGAGTAAGCTTTTCAATCTCTACAAATGAACACAAAATGGGCATGAATCAAGTATTGCTTTGGAGACTTCCTTCTTGCTCCTGTTATAGCCACTTTTGGAGGTGTAATATTACCTCAGCTAATGGATTTCAGTTTTAGGTAGTTAGAGCCACGAAATTTCTTTTTAGATCCTGGATGACTTAAGCCATTCTTTCTTTTACAATTACAAGAGATAAAATGTACTCTTTTACAAGACATGTTCATATGTCTACAAAAATTAACATCTTATCAATCATATCAAGAATGTAGTCTTGGGTAAAATGCACCAACAAAGAAGGCAGGGGGAGATTCCAAAGCACCTCTCCATTTGCCATATGTGAATTTGACTAACCATACAACTAAGAATTGTTTCAGGAACCCTAGAAATTAGAGAGGAAGAGGCTTCAATAGAGGAAGCTATGGAAAAGGAAGGTCAAACAATTTCAACAAACACAACAACAACTACAATAATGAAGTAGGCTATAGAGAAGAAGAGACTACAACAATTACACTGAAGAGTAGGCACAAGAGGACTCACTTTTGTTGATGAACATCACCATGAAGCAAGATAAAGTAGAGGAGCATGTGTTCTATATAGATTGTCGTTGTTCAAATCATGTAGCAAGAAATATGGCATTGTTGATTTACTTGGAGAATCCAACGAACAAGCATGAGGTAAAAACCGGAGATGACACAAGGCACTTAGTTGATAAGATTGGAAATGTGAAGACCTCATATGGAAATATGAATCTACTCACTAAGGTATTGTATGTACCTACCATAACCAAGAACTTGATAAGTGTTGGACAAATTGTAGAAAAAGGATTGCACGTAAGGTTTACAAGAAATGGAGCATTTGTTGATTATCCTCAACAAGGGTTCAAGAGGATAGCAAAAGGAGAAAAGATATGTAGACTCTTTACATTTGAGCTACAAGATACTAGAAATATAACACTTTTCAATTATGGAGGACAAACTTTATCACAATTAGAAATGTGGCATAAACGATTAGCTCACATAGGTGAAAGAAGTTTAAAGCAAATATGCAGGGATCAGACTCTACTTGGTTTGCCAAACATATCCAAGAAACATGTGATATATAAGTGCAGTGCATGTCAATTTGGGAAGTCTCATAGACAAGCCTTTATGAAGAAAAGTTACATTCAGGGTGATCTATTGTGAAGAGAGATGGTGGATGCAATCCAAAGATGAGTAGGTGTTGCTACAACCAGCTTCACACCAGTCAACTAAAACTTCAGAGTTGATTAGTAGACCCTTTAAGCTTCCTAAATCCACCAAAATATCAGCCAAGTACTTTGGAACATGTATCCCAAAAGTTTAAGTCAAGACAGACTAGTTGCGAAATGACTAGCTCCCAAAACTTGCTATTTTTGGACATACACCTGCTGGAAAAAATGAACAGTGCTCTTAACCTCGTAGGAATTAGAAAAATTCCTTTCGGGCATAGCCAATAGACTTAGCAAGCTTCCCAATCTAAATTAAAACACTTCAAATGATGGGCTGAGCACTGAGAACAAGATTTATCAATTTCTAGAACATGCCCAGCATTCTCGGGGCTCTGCAGAGATAGACCAGTGAGCAGTAAAATGCAAATATTTCCAAAACTATAAATTCAATGATGTTGAAAATTGATATGCAGAAACTAGACAGTAAGAGCTATCCACCGCATGTTAAATCACTGAAAAACAATCAGTAGAACTTGATATATGACCTTCTGAATGTACTGCTCTGAGTGAGTATAGCAGAGAACAAAACAGAGAAGTAGATGATAATAAATGTATAGATTCACATATGATTACAACCACATTGGCAATGAATCTTTGCACAATGGGAGTAGAATGATAGAGCTATGGAGTAAGCTCTTCAATCTCTACAAAATGACATAAAATGGTCACGTACAAGGCTTGCTAATCGCCTCTTCCTTCTTGCTCTTTTTATAGCTATTCTTGGAGGGAGTTTTGAATTCGAATTCGAATGGCTCCACCTAAAAGTGATCCCCAAAGTTAGGAGATATTCCCTCAGGTCAAAAATTCGTGATTTTGGTATTATAGCCACGAATTTGCTTTTACATCATGCATGAGGTAAGCCATCCTTTTCCTTTTTCTTTTTTTCAATTACAAGAGATAAAAATGAACTCTTTTACAAGAGGTGTTCACATGACTACTCATGTGACTTACAAATGAGGATGATATCAAACATATCAAGCATGTAGGCTTGGGTAAAATGCACCAACAGCTCCCCCTCAAGCCTAAGATGCTTGGCCTGCAAATAAGTCTTCAATTGTCCTTGATTTCTTGCAAGCCAATCATCAACTTGAATCTACTTAACTTTGTACCATCAAGAGCTTTAGTCAACATGTCGGCACATTGCATATCTGTAGAGACATAGGATAGTTGAATATCCTTGATCATTAGCTTCTCCCTTACATAATGGTAGTGGACTTCAATATGTTTGGTTCTATCATGGTATACCGGATTAGCTGCTAGATGTAGTGAGCTTGTGTTGTCACCAAAAATGTGAGGTGTTGAAGAATGAAGTCCAAGATCTGTGTACAAAGACTTTAACCACATGATTTCTTGAGTTGCATTAGCCAAACCTCTATATTCTGCTTCAGTAGAAGATAATGCCACGGTTGGTTGCTTCTTCGATGACCAAGAAATGATTTCTGAACCTGCAAATGATATATACCCTGATGTGCTTCTTCTATCATCTTTAGATCCGGCCCAATCTCCATCTGAGTAGACCTTTAGCTCAATATCTAAAGTATATGAATAGAACAAACCTTCATTCATGGTCCCCTTTAGGTACTTGAGGACTCTCTTGGCCGCTTCCATATGTGGTCTTCTCGGCTTATGCATAAACTGACTCAATATGCTAACACTATAGCATATATCCACCCTTGTGAGTGTTGCATAGTTCAAACTTCCAACCAAGCTTTGATAGCTTGTGATGTCTTCAATTGGCTCTCCTTCATAAGCACTAAGCTTATGATTTTGCTCCATAATTGTACCTGCACACTTGGTATTTTCCATCTTGAACTTGACGAGCATGTCATGCACATACTTCCTTTGTGTGATGTATATACCTGAATCTGTGTAGATCAACTCCAATTCAAGAAAATAAGTGAGTGCTCCAAGGTCACTTATTTTGAACTCCTCCTTCATTTGACTCTTTACCTGTTTGATTCCTTCAAGATCATTGCCTGTGATAATAATATCATCAACATACACACATAAATAGATCACTTCAGATCCATTCCTCTTTATGAACAAAGAGGTATCCGCCTTGCTAGCTTTGAATCCTTAGTCCTGCAAATAAGTCACCAATCTGAAATTCCAAGCTCTTGGAGCTTGCTTCAATCCATACAAAGCTTTCTTTAGTTTGCATACATAGTTAGGATGATGTGCATCCTCATATCCAGGAGGTTGTGCCATATACACTTCCTCAGAAATCCATCCATTCAAGAAAGCATTCTTTACATCAAGTTGATAAAGATTCCAATTTCTAGATGCAGCAAGACTAATGAGAACCCTAATTGTAGGCATTTTTGCAACAGGAGAGAAAGTCTCCTCATAATCAATACCATGGGTTTGAGCAAACCCTTTAGCAACTAACCTTGCTTTGTGTCTATTTATACTTCCATCTGGATTCCGCTTGATTTTGTATATCCATCGAGATCCAATTACCTTCATAGATGGCTTGTTAGGTACAAGCTCCCAAGTGTCATTCTCCTTCAAGGCTTCCATTTCTTCATCCATTGCATCTCTCCAAGCTTTCTTGCTTTGTGCTTCTTCAAATGTGGTAGGTTCTTCATTGATTGAATCCTTTGCAATGTAGATTGAGTGCTTGGTGACCAAAGAAGTATCATAACCAAACCTCTCTGGTTTCTTCTTCTCCCTTGAAGACCTTCTAAGTGGTTGATGTGAGCTCTCGGGTCCATATGTAGCATCCTGCATCTTTGCTTTTCCTTTGTTCTTCCATAGCTTTAGTGTTTCCAAGTCTTCTAGGTCAATCTCCGAATCACTTTCTTCAATGTGCTTTGGCTCCTTTGGTTGAAGTGATGGAAAATATTCATCCAAGTCATATGGCAGCTTCACTTTCCTGTCATCATCAAACCATGATTTGTTTTCATAAAAAATTACATCTCTACTCATAGAAAATCCTTTATTGGTTGGATTGTACAATCTATATTCTTTTTGGTTTTGATCATAACCAATGAATACACACTTCTCTGCCTTGGGATCCAATTTCCCTCTTACTTGAGAGGGAATGTGAGCATAGGCTAAGCATCCAAAGATTTTACAATGCTCTAGACTAGGTCTTCTTCCATTCCACACTTCATATGGAGTGGTTCCATCTAGTGACTTAGATGGAAGTCTATTTATGAGATATGTGGCTGTAGACACAGCCTCTGCCCATAGGTAGTTTGGCAATCCCTTTTCGTTGAGCATGGACCTTGCTGCTTCGACAATAGCTCTGTTCCTCCTCTCTGCAACACCATTGAGTTCGGGTGTATACCTTGTAGTGACTTCCCTTTTAATGCCTCTTTCATGCAAGAAGGCATCAAATTCAGAAGAGAAGTATTCTCCTCCACCATCTGATCTGAGTCGTTTCAAAGTCCTACTTGTTTGGTTTTCAACAAGAGCAATATACTTCTTAAAGCAATTAAACACTTCATCCTTGTGCTTCATGAAAAACAGAATGGTCCACCTGCTACAATCATCTATGAAAGACACATAATATCTTGAGCCTGATATAGATGGCTCCTTACTTGGACCCCACACATCCATGTGCACTAGATCCAAAGGATTTTGATACATATATCCTTTCTTATTGAAAGGTTGTCTATGAGCCTTGCCGAGTTGACAAGCTTCACACTTATAAATCATGTGTTGCCTTGTGATATTAGGCAAACCAAGTACACTTTGGTCCCTGCAAATTTGTTTGAGTGTCCTCTCACCAATGTGAGCAAGCCTTTTGTGCCATATCTCCAACTCTGTAAGAGTTTGAGATCCATAGCTAAACAAAGCTATGTTCTTTGTATCTTCCACTTCAAAAGTGAAAAGCCTTCCTATCTTTTCTCCTTTGGCAATCCTTCGAAAGCCTTGCCTTGGGTCTTCAACATATGCTCCAAATCGCTTGAATCTAACCTGCAATCCTTTTTCAACAATCTGTCCAACACTTATTAAATTTTTGGTAATTGTAGGGACATACAAGACTTTGCTTAAGAGGTTCATATTCCCATCTGATGTCTTCACATTACCTATCTTCTCCACTGAGTGCTTTGTGTCATCTCCTATCTGCACTTAATGCTTGTTATGAGGATCTTCTAAATCAGAAAGTAAAGCCACATTTCCTGCTACATGGTTCGATCATCCCGAATCAATGTGAAATATGTGATCATCATCCTTACCCTTCTTTGCTGATAGATTCATAATCAATAATGAATCTTCTTGACTTTGGTCCTCTACATAGTTATTGTAATCTCTTCTTCCTCTATGGCCACTTTGATAGTTGTTGTTGTTGTTGTAATTGTTGTTGTAGTAGTTTTTGTTGTTGTAGCCTCCATTGTATCTACCTCTATTTGATCCATAGCCACCTCTATTGAATCCTCTTCCTCTTGAGTTCCTCGGGTTCCTGAAACATTCTTTAGTAGTATGGTTAGATAAGCCACATATGTTGCAAGGTTGAGATGATTGGAATCTCCCCCTACCTTGCTTTCCACCTCTGCCTCTTCCTCTAGCTCTTCCTCTACCTGCAAAGTTTGCTTGGAAAGAGCTTCCTTCATCTTCATTCTTCCTATTCTTTGACTTGTCCTTGACCTTAGCTTTATCACAATATAAGGCAGAAGTTTGATTACCTCTTGAGGACTCACCACCTTTGCTAATCTTTGCTTCATGAGTGAAGAGTTGGCCCATGAGTGTGTTGAGGTCGGGTACATGCATATCCATGTATAAATCCATGGCTGTTGTGAATGACTCCCACTTGTCGTCTGCTTTGATTCCATTCATGACTTGTCTAATGATTTGCTCCTCTTAAATTACCTCTCCAATGCTTCCAAGCTGGTCCAAAATCTCCTTCATCTTTGTGACATAATCAGTCACATTTTGCTTCGGGCTTTTCTTCATTGTTGTGAACTCCATCCACAATTGGTTCTTCCTTGCTCGAGTGTTGGAAGAGAAGAAAGAAGCAAGTGCATTCTAGGTCTCTCTTGATTTCTTGCATCCCTTGACATGAGGTAAAAGAAAATCAGAGATTGAGTTTAGAATATAGGACCTTGCAAGTGCATCCTTCGAACACCAATTCGAAAGTCCTTCCACTTCTTCATGTGATGGTTGCCCTTTGTTCCTCATGGTTGGCATTGCTTCATCTCCGGATATGAATCCATATAGATTCCTCCCTTGAAGGTAAGCCTCGATCCTTAGAGACCATGCCGGGTAGTTGTTTCGATCCAAGTTGTCAATTGTTGATGGAAATCCATCTCCCATGTTGCTTGACTATGCTCTGATACCACTGTGAAGAGAGATGGTGGATGCAATCCAAAGATGAGTAGGTGCTGCTGCAACCAGCTTCACACCAGCCAACTGAGACTTCAGAGTTGATTAGTAAACCCTTTAAGCTTCCTAAATCCACCAAAATATCAGCCAAGTACTTTGGAACATGTATCCCAAAAGTTTAAGTCAAGACAGACTAGTTGCGAAATGACTAGCTCCCAAAACTTGCTATTTTTGGACATACACCTGCTGGAAAAAATGAACAGTGCTCTCAACCTGGTAGGAATTAGAAAAATTCCTTTTGGGCATATTAAATAGACTTAGCAAGCTTCCCAATCCAAGTTAAAACACTTCAAATGATGGAGTGAGCACTGAGAACAAGATTTATCAATTTCTGGAACATGCCCACCATTCTCGGGGCTCTGAAGAGATAGACGAGTGAGCAGTAAAATGCAGCTATCTCCAAAACTATAAATTCAATGACCTTGAAAATTGATATGCAGAAACTAGACAGTAGGAGCTATTCAACGCATGTTAAATTACTGACAAAGAATCAGTAGAACGCGAGATATGACCTTCGGAATGTACTGCTCTGAGTGAGTATAGCAGAGAACAAAACAAAGAAGTAGATGATAATAAATGGATAGATTCACATATGATTACAACCACATTGGCAATGAATCTTTGCACAATGGGAGTAGAATGATAGAGCTATGGAGTAAGCTCTTCAATCTCTACAAAATGACATGAAGTGGTCACGTACAAGGCTTGCTAATCGCCTCTTCCTTCTTGGTCTTTTTATAGCTATTCTTGGAGGGAGTTTTGAATTCGAATTCGAATGGCTCCACCTAAAAGTGATCCCCAAAGTTAGGAGATATTCCCTCAGCTCAAAAATTCGTGATTTTGGTATTAAAGCCACGAATTTGCTTTTACATCATGCATGAGGTAAGCCATCCTTTTCCTTTTTCTTTTTTTTCAATTACAAGAGATAAAAATGAACTCTCAACTTTCGTCGAAGTGAAGATTTTGTCACATTCTTTTTCCTTGGTGAAATGGCGGGTAGCAATGACTTGTTTGGCATGCTTCAAGCTGAAGATAAGCTTGATGGGACCAACTATCTTATGTGGTCTTACATGATGAAGCATGTTCTTGTTGCTAAACAACTTTGGAACATAGTGCCAGATGTAGATCGAAGAGCTGGAGGTGCTTCTACTTCACAGACTACTGTCACAGATGGAGCTTCCTCTTCGAGTACAGTGGTTTTGCCTTCTCCACCTACACAGGAGCATCCAAGATGGGATGGAAAAGATGCTCAAGCTCATTCTTTGATTGCGCTTTTAGTGAAGCGTCATATAGTTCCACACATTTGGTCATGTTCTACATCGAGACAGGCATGGGATACTCTTGCTTCTTTCTATGTTGTGTGTAATGAAGCATGTGTTGCATACTTGAGGATGTATGTATGGCTGAAAATGAGTCTGTGGATGTGTATGTGACATGCATCAAGGACTTGAAAGAGCAATTGGCAAACATAGATGAGATCATTCTGGATGCATCACTCATTTCTACATTGTTGGAAGGATTACCGGAATCTTTTCAAAGCTTTGCTACTACACTCCGTTTGGTTGCAAAAGGAAATCCTAATATGTATGCATTTGATAAGGTTGTGTCTCTTGTTTTGCAAGAAGAGCGCTCTAGAGTGAATAGGAGTGGTTTGATTGATGGAATGCAAACACTTGCTATCTCACAAAAGGGGAAAAGCAAGTATGGTTCAGCTTTAGGTTCATCAAAACCAAAGCCTCAAGCTTCCTCTTCCACTCATTCCTCTAATGATGGTGATTTGCAAAAGAAGAAGAGATGCAAATATTGTCGAAAGGCTTGTAATACTATTGATGAGTGTAGAAAGCTTGCTAAACGCAATGAAAAGAAGAAGGAATCCGACATGTCTATTGCTGAAAATTCAGCAAATGCAAAGAATGATGAAGCTAATGTGGCTCAAGGTTTTTAGGCATGTGTTGTTACATGTCATTATGATGCTTCTTTACATTCTAAATGTATGGTTGTGAGTGAGGCTGATTCGGATTGGTTCTTTGATAGTGGTGCTTCAAAGCACATAATATCATGCAAAAGATTATTTGCCTCTTTGAAAGATGCACCTAAAGGAGGACATGTGGTGTGTGCAAACAATGCCTCTTATCCTATCATTGGAGTAGGAGAAATTGAGCTTACAGCTGCAAAAGGAGGTGTGATTCTCTTGAAAATGCATTTTATGTGCCCGGTATCAATAAGAACTTAATTTCAATTCTGTTGATTGCCAAAGCTAGACTTCATGTACACTTTGTTGATGATAAGTGTATGGTTCATGATTTCAACAATGGCGATGTTATCGTGATGTCCAGTACAATATGTAATGGTTTGTATTGCATGGATACATAAAAGAGTGCTGCCTCAAATGCTTTAGTTGCTCATACTTCTTCCATGGCTGAAATGGAGCTTTGGCATGCTCGTTTTGGTCACTTGAACTTCAATAGTTTGCTCTACTTGCAAAAGAAGGACATGGGTATTGGCTTGCCTACACTTGAGTCCATTGAAAAGCATGCATGTGAAGGTTGCATTCTTGGAAAAATGAATCGTTCTTCTTTTCCAAAAAATGGTCATACACACACTACAAGAAAATCGCAACTTGTTCATAGTGATGTATGTGGTCTCGTCAAGACTCCATCTTTGGGGAAGCATGTATATTTTGTTACCTTCATTGATGATGCTACTCGCCATACATGGGTGTATCCTATGAAAGCAAAGAATGAGGTATTTTCTTGCTTCTAAGCATTTTTAGCTATGGCTGAAAATTTTTCTTCACAAAAGCTTTTGACTCTACGCACGGATCGTGGTGGTGAATACATGTCACATGAGTTTAATGCTTTTCTTCATGAAAGAGGTATTTCACAGGAATGTATGGTGCCAAATACACCTCAACAAAATGGTGTTGCCGAGCGTAAAAATAGAACTCTACTTGAAATGGCACGATGTATGGTTAAAGGAAAGCATCTTCCTGATAAGTTTTGGATGGAAGCAGTCATGTGTGCAAATTATGTGTTGAATCGCTACCCTACAAAAGCATTGAGAGTCATCACTCCTTATGAGGCTTGGAATGGTCATAAGCCTATGGTTAGTCATATGTGTGTGTTTGGTTGTTTGGCATATGCTCTTGTGCCATCACAACAACGTCACAAACTTGATGAAAAGGCAAAGAAATGTATATTTGTTGGTTATAGTGTTAAAAGTAAGGGATATCGGTTGTACCATCCATTGACGAACACAATTATTGTGACTCAAGATGTGGTATTTGCTGAAAATTCAGTTTTCCCTCTACTTGAATGCAAAGAATTGCCAACAGTTAGCTCACAAGATATGTTTGATACACTCATGCCTTTGTTCCAAAATGGTGCGCTTGACTATGACCATGTAGACCAGCCAACTGAGGGTCAAAGGGCTGAAAAATTCTAGCCATATAGGGCTGAAAATGCAGAGAATTTCCAACCAAACATGCCTGAAAAATTTCAGCGAGAAAATGTCAAAACTACTAGAAATTTCTGGCCACATATGGCTGAACATTTGCATCAAAATATGGCTGAGAATGAGCATGAAATTCAGCCCACGCATGATGTAAATATTGAAGATGTTTTACATAATGAACGCATGTCTATCAAGAGTGCACAATATATGCCAAACTGGTTGAAACAAACTTTGCAGGATAGCGAATTGAGTGCACCTTTACTTGGTAGAACAAGATCAAGCTCTCACCATGCATCAAGTAATTTTATGGATTATTCTCTTATTGCTACAGCATTTAATGAAGAGCCACTTTCTTTTGAAGATGCATGTGATGATCCACAATGGATGAGCCCTATGTAATCAAAAATGGATTCCATACATAGAAATGGTACTTGGGAGTTATGTGAATTGCCAAAAGGAAAGAATGCCATTGATACAAAGTGGGTTTATAAGATTAAGAGAAAATCTGATGGTAGCATTGATCGCTACAAAGCTAGATTGGTTGCCAAAGGATATGCGCAACAATATGGCATTGACTATGAGGAAACTTTTGCACGTACTTCACGCATTGTTGAAGCTGAAGGTCAAGGACAAAGCACAGGAGCACATCAAAGAGGTGGACACACAAGTAGAAGGAGCAAGTAGGGAGCTCCAAGAAGTGTATGTCAAATTTTTAGAAGAATCCCCTACAACAATAGTGATTTTCATCACTAAAAACCATTGTGAATACCATTTTCTATTTTTGTAACTCCATTTTGTTCAAGCCAAGGAGTCCTTGAGCTTGAGGAGTATTAGAAGTATCATCCTACCAATTTTCATAATTTTTAGACTTCATTTGAGCCCTCAAATATGCCTTTGAACCTAATTTTTAACTAGGCCGGACACTAGGTCTGGACAAGGCCAAAACTAGTCAAAAAACTATAAAAAGAGCTAGAGAGCTCATTTTTGGGGTTAGCTTGATAGAGAATAGAGCTTTTGTAAGAGAACTTTTTGACAATCGAAGCATTCCATTGTTCCTCTCTTTGATCTTACCTTGTGTGTGTGTGTATGTGTGTGCATGTTGGTGTGCTTTCACTCACACACTTGTACCTTCACTTGTTCGTGGTCTTCATACTGGTCCTCACGTCTCCGCAGATTGACAAGTAAAGGAGGTGGTGCTTACGCTTGAGCTACACCAAATTTTGGCACCGTTGCTGGGGAGAGAGCTTCGAGGACGAGCGTTGTGATGGTAAGATCGTAGACTTGCGACGTTGGAAGGTAAAAAAACTGTCATTTTTGTTCATTTTCTGTTTTTCTTCTTCATCTTCATCATCATCACCATCTCCATCTTCTTGCATCTTCTTCTTCATAGAACTTTCTTGTTTTTTAGTGCATTTTCATCATTTTCATACCATCTTTCATGCATTATTGTACGAGGAGGAGTTAGGAAGTGCAAGAGAGTGCAAGCGTTGTGTTTTGTCATGATTTTCTGCACATACGCAGCTTGCCATTGCTCGGCGCTCAGAAATTCGAAGTTCCTGCCAAAAAACACGATTCTTTGATGAAAATCGCGATTCTGTGAAAATTCAATTGTTTTTGAAAATCACATTCTCTGTTTCCCGCCTAAAAGCCTTTTGAAAAGAACACGATTCTTTGGTCATTCTGAGAATCGTGATTCTGTGGTTGTGCTCAAAATCACGATTCTCACAAATCACGATTTTCAGCCAAAAAATTACGATTCTGAGAAAACACGATTCTGTGGTTGTGCTCAAAATCGCGATTCTCTAAATTTTTGGAAACCACGATTCTCTGAGACAAAATCGCGATTCTCTAGAACACAATTCTCTAAGACACGATTCTCTAAAACACGATTTTCGAAAACATGATTCTCTGTTGGCAATCGCGATTTTCATGTCAAAAACACGATTATGAGAAATACGATTCTGTGGTTGTGCTCAAAATTGCGATTCTCTAAATTTCTAAAAACCACGATTCTGAGACAAAATCACGATTTTCAAAACACGATTCTGTGAAAACACGATTCTCTGCTCAAAATCACGATTCTTAAAAAACACGATTCTCTGCTCAAAATCGCGATTCTCAACAACACATTTCTCTGCTCAAAATCGCGATTCTCAACAACACGATTCTCTGCTCAAAATCGCGATTTTATGAAAACACGCGATTTTATGAAAACACGCGATTTTATGAAAACACGATTCTCAAGGTACAAAATCGCGATTCTCTGATTTCACACAATTGCGATTCTCTGATTTCACACAATTGCGATTCTCTGATTTCACACAATCGCGATTCTCTGATTTCACACAATCGCGATTCTCTGATTTCACACAATCGCGATTCTCTGATTTCATACAAAATCGTGATTTTTCCATAAGTGCCTATTTGCCTGTTTTGACCCCTAGGAGCCTGATTTGACATAACTTTTTCATCCAAAGTCCATTTTTTGAGCTCTATAGCTCGTTGGAAAACTCGTTTCAAATCCTACACGGTTAGGTGGATTTTCAGATAGGATAATTTGAACTTGACCTTCAGGTGGGACCTGGAACCCAAGGGGACTCCAAATGATTTTTGAACCATACCAAGGGGAAATTTTGGACTCTTAGCCAAAGCTTATGAACCTGCGATCTGGTAGACACCTAGGCAAGGATAGACAAAGCATTAGATCTTCTCAGTCCATTGTCAACCATACAGCTAAGTCTTGGGCACAACAACTAAGTGGTTGTCCTTACGTACTCAACTCTGACACAAGTGACTCAGAAATGTCTTTTAGCATGGAGAAACCTGCAGGTGGCTCAGGAATTGCCCATCTACAAACACCAGAAGGACCCTATAAAACACAATTGGAATATATTCGGACCAACGGATTAGGTGCTTGCATCTATGAGGATGGCTTGAGGCGACCAGTGGTCCAACTCAAAAATCCAGATCAACCCTTTGGACTTGAACACCCAGTGGTCAAGTTCGAAGAGGGTTCATACATTGATAAGGAAGAAACCATGTATGTGGTCACCAACCTGCCAGATAGGACTGATGAGTTTGTAAATATCATTCCTGAGAATGAGATAGGAGACCTAGAACAAGGAAATGTAGGACAAGGACCCTAGACTCCTAGAGGCAAGTCAGTTTTGACTAGAGTGATCACTCCAGATTGGATTCCTCAAGATAACAAAAGCATAGAACTATTCTTGAATAGAGAAACATAGGAAGCCTTTTGGAGATTCAAGCCAGATCAACCTAGCCAATTGGGCATAGTCATCATCTACGAGTTCAAGGACCGAGAGATACCAGGAAAAGTTGTCTACTTGGATAACACATCAGAGAAAGTGTTCTTGGTAACAAAACATGATATACATGCATATACTTGGAAGAGTGAATTGATTTTCCCTCCATCAAGATCCAATGTTTCCCATGGCCTCCAAGGAGTAGGATCATCCCAAGCTCATGAAGCCCAAAGAGAAAGGAATAGAGAGAGACCTGAGGTAAGTTTTGCACACACTGTGGGTAGAAATAGAGTTGGATTTGAAAATCAAAGACCTGAAAGAGAGAGACATCAAGCACATAGGCAACAAAGAGATGAACATGATTTTCCATTGCCTAGGCCCCGAGAGCACACAAGAACCCTTAGAACCACTCAAGTGATCAAGGCAATGAAGAATTATTTTGACGGGTCAGGAGATCCTTATGATCATGTGGCTGAGTTCAAACAAGTGTTAAGAGCTAAACAGGCTGAGGATTTGTTCACCCAGTACGAGTCATTTGGTTTGACTCTTAAGGCCATTGCCTTAGCTTGGTTTCAACCACTAAGTAGTCGCAACTATCACGACATAGGTCAGCTGCTAGACAAATTCATTGTAGAATTTTCCAAGAGTGGTATCAGGCATAACACATCATTTTTGATTCACAGTTTCAAGCAGACTCCCTAAGAAACAGTGCGACTAGCAGGTAGAAGGTTCAGAGAGTACCTAGAAAGATGCCCTGCTCTAGAGTTACCCACACCAGCCAAACAAGTGGCTTTGTTCTTAGATGGCTTACTGAGCACAAAGTTAAGATCATATGTGTACTTGAAAGAGCCTAGATCCATAGAAGAGTGTGTACGGACGTGCATTGACATAGAAGATAACTTGGGTGAGGAGTTGGGATTGTCCAAACTCTATAAGGATTCTGATAGTTCTACTAGTCATAATTCGAAAATCTCCACGGAAATAGATGAGATAGCAGAGCAAGTCGCCAAGAAGCTAGGAGTTCAAAATAAACAACTACCAAGAGTCACCTCATTGAACCGATGTTACACCTGCGGAGGGGACCACATGGCTAATGTATGCCCAATGCAAAACCAAAACATTAGAGAAAGGAATACTCCATATTGCACTATTGAGAGAAAATACATGAACCACACGGCTCAAGATTGTCCCTACAATAGGCAGGTTGTTAGACAAAATTATCAACAACCTTACCCACAAGGTAGGTATCAGAACCAATACCAACAGCCATATTATAGACGACAACAGCAATATCAGGCACCATATAGGCCACAACTAGTCTTGGGAAACCAACCACCAGCTCTTGCCAATACAATTCCAGTTAAGTACGCAGTGGCAGAAAAGAACCTTAATAGAGCATTGGTGCCAGTGACCCCACTGATCTCAGAGAATGACTCTCATGCTCATAGTTTAGACTACTCCCATGAAGGTAGTCCACATGCTTATTACACAGAGTCACCTGAACATAGTGAGATTTACCCGTATCAATATGAGGCACGACCTATGGAACAAAATTGGGAGCCTGAATACTCCAATGTCATGTACACAAACGCTAACCCTAGGCCCCAATTGAGACAAGCAAGACCACAAGCCCCTAGAGGACCATGTTTCAGATGTCAGGGCGACCATTTCATTCGTGATTGTCCCCACCCACCAGCTCCGAGTCAAGGTCAAGCTATCACAATACAAGCTTTTTGTCCTGAATGTGGCAAAGACCATCTCCCCAGAGATTGTCCAAGAAACCCCTCCAGTGCACCCAAGATTACACCCATTAATGTGGTAGGCTTAGTGGCGGATTCAAGTTCAAGTAGAAGTAATGTGGCACCTGTACAGGCAGTTACTAGGGCACAAGCATTAAAACAAGATAAACCAGCAGAACAATTGGAGTCAAGTGAATCAGGAGATCCTAGTAAGAGGAAAACAAGAACAGGATACCAAAGAAAAGGCCAATCGTAAGTGGAATAAAAAGTTATCAGAACTAGAAGAAAGCTTGAAAGACGCAAAAACAAAAATAGAAGACATTGCATCTCAAAACCCCTTGCATGCTGAAACTGTTGGAGCAAGTCTATGACAAGCCTAAGTATTGGCTTGAGTCTTACAAAGTCTTAGAAGAAGCTTTAAAAAGAAGACTATGTAAAGCTCACTTGTGAACCACCTCTTGTAACTTTTGAAGAGTTTACTTAATGTAAAAGTAAGAGAATCTTAAGTGGTTGAGTCCACTTGATCAAGAATGGAAAGAGGAGCCACGAATTCGTGATTTGTGGTAGGTAGAGAATCAAATCAATCATTGATTGATTGGAGAGTGATTGAGGGAAGTAAGCCTCCCAAACTCAACTATAAATAGATGGCAGTTTTAGTCGTGGTTAGAGAGACCTATGTGAAGACCTCCAAGAGCTGAGCTTTATGCCATATCAAGGTCTGATTACAAAGCACACATATGTATCAGTAAGTCATTGTATTGTACAAGCAATATACTTTCATTTTCATGATTATTTGAGTTCATCTTTCCATGTTCTTGTGAAGTGTACTACTCACTGCCATATCTCTCAGTTTTCTTAGTCAGCTTGCAGAGATGTTTTATCTGAGCTTGGTGCATCATTTTCAGTGATTTAACTTGATAAAGTTAGCTCTATACGTCTAATATATGCTCACAAATTTTCATGTCATTTGGATGTTGCAATCTTCAGTTATGTGCATTTGAAGTCAATAGGGTCTGTGCATTTTCACTTCTCTGTCAGGTACCCGACTTTTTCACTCATCTTGTCAGAGGTGTTTCTTAGTGGTTACTTATCCAAATTCAGTGATTTAAAGCTTGTTGGATTAAGCTTACTGTATAGTATAACCATACAAATTTTCATAATCATTGAATACCTATATTTTGAGTTATGTTGATTTTTCTGCTCACTGGTCTCAAACTATAGCAGCCCGTGAAAATCGGGATGATGTCATCAGTTGTTAAAACTCATTCTCAGTGTGTGGTTCATTATTTTTTATGAGTTTACTCTTGAAAGTTAGCTCTTTAAGCTATCTAGACTTCCCCAAGAGGAATTAAGCTAATTGCTGCTGTGCTCAGAGAATTATGTAAAACACTGGATAGGTGTATGAACCAAGAATAGCAAGTTTTCACCTCTGAGCTAACTCCAACTTATCTGTTTTGATCTATCTTTTTGAGAGTGATCTTCCAAGGTACATAGGGTGTCTAATACATCCATTGGCAAGCTAAAAGGGCCCACCATATACTTCTGGATTTCATTTGGCTAGTGTAGATCAAGGATTTTGCAACACCTCTTCATCTTCAAGCACATACCTATCCATCTCTTCACAGTGGTATCAGAGCAAGGTTGGACAACATGGAAGATGGATTTCCTTCATCAATTGACAAATTGGATAGAGGTAACTACTCAGCTTGGTCATTAAGGATGGAAGCTTATCTCCAAGGTAGAAGTTTATATGGTTATGTGGCTGGAGATGAAGTTATGCCAAGTTTTAGGAACAAAAGTCAACCAACACAAGAAGAGCAAGAAAGATTGAGCACATGGTGCTCCAAGGATGCACTTGCAAGGTCGTATCTCCTCAACTCTATCTCATATTTTTTGTTGCCTCACATTAGAAGTTGTAAGACATCTCAGGAAGTGTGGGATGCACTTGAAGCTTTCTTTTCTTCAAGTACTAAAGCTAGGAAGCATCAACTATGGCTGGATTTCACAACTCTCAAGAAGGCTCCCAAACAAAATGTGACTGATTTTGTCACAAAGCTCAAGGACATAGCGGATCAGTTGGGAAGCATTGGAGAGGTAATAGATGAAGAGCAAATTGTAAGGCAGGTCATCAATGGCTTGAAGGCAGATGACAAGTGGGAAGCATTCACCACAGCTATGGATTTGTACATGGACATGCATGTACCTGATTTCAACGCACTCATTGGACAACTACTTACTCAAGAGGCAAAGCTTATCAAAAATGGAGAAAGCTCTAAAGGTAATCAATCTTCAGCTTTATACACGGATAAAAGCAAGTCTAAAGATAACAAAGCAAAGGCAAAGAAAGTTGATGATGAAGTAGGTACATATCAAGCTAACTATGCAGGTAGAGGAAGACATGGCAGAGGTAGAGGAAGAGGAGGTAGACAAGGCAGGGGGAGATCCCAAGACTCCAACTCATGTTCTATTTGTGGATTAACTAATCATACAACTGAAAATTGCTTTAGGAATTCCAGGAATCAAAGATGCAGAGGATACAATAGAGGAAGTTATGGCTACTCAAGAGGAAGGTTCAACAACTACCTGGCAACTACAACAACTACAATCATTCAAACTATCAAGGAGGCTACAAAAGAAGGAGAGACTACAATAACTACACAGAAGACTCAAACAAAGAGGATTCATTATTGATCATGAACATGGGTATGCCACAAGGTAAATGTGATGAGCATGTTTTCTACATAGATTCAGGTTGTTCAAATCATGTGGCAGGAAATGTGGCACTCCTATCAAATTTAGAAGATCCAAGGAATAAGCATGAGGTACAAACAGGAGATGATACAAAACATCCTCTGGAGAAAATAGGCAATGTCAAAGCACCTGATCGAAACATCAACCTACTCAGTAAGGTACTCTATGTCCCTACCATTACAAAGAATTTGATAAGTGTTGGGCAGATAGTAGAGAAAGGGTTGCAAGTCAGGTTCACAAAAGCAGGAGCATTTGTTGAAGATCCAAGTCAAGGATTTAGAAGAATTGCAAAAGGTGAAAAGACAGGTAGATTGTTCACATTTGAATTACACGACACTAGAAACATTGCTCTCTTTAATTATGGTAGTCAGACACTCACAGAATTGGAAGTATGGCACAAAAGGTTAGCACATATTGGTGAAAGGTCATTAAAGCAAATTTGCAGGGACCAAAGTGTACTTGGACTTCCTAATTTGTCGAAACAACATATGATTTATAAGTGTAGTGCATGTCAATTTGGAAAGTCTCACAGGTTACCATTCATGAAGAAAGGTTATATGCATGGAGATCTCTTGGAGTTGGTTCATACAGATGTATGGGGACCTAGCAAAGAAGCAATTTATGCACAAACCAAGGAAACCACATATGGATGCTGCCAAAAGGATTCTCAAGTATCTCAAAGGAACCATAAATGAAGGACTTTATTATCCTTATGTATCTGATTTAGGTTTGAAGCTATTTTCTGATGCAGATTGGGCTGGCTCCAAGGAAGATAGAAGGAGCACTTCAGGTTATCTTACCTTTGCAGGTTCAAAGCTTATTTCATGGTCATCCAAGAAGCAACCCACAGTTTCTCTCCCTTCTACTGAAGCTGAATATAGAGGTCTTGCCATAGCTACTCAAGAAGCTACCCAAGAGGAATTAAGCTAATTGCTGCTGTGCTCACAGAATTATGTAAAACACTCGACAGGTGTATGAACCAAGAATAGCAAGTTTTCACCTCTGAGCTAACTCCAACTTATCTGTTTTGATCTATCTTTTTGAGAGTGATCTTCCAAAGTACATAGGGTATCTAATACATCCACTGGCAAGCTAAAAGGGCCCACCATATACTTCTGGAGTTCATTTGGCTAGTGTAGATCAAGGATTTTGCAACACCTCTTCATCTTCAAGCACATACCTATCCATCTCTTCACAGAAACTCCATCCACTCCATCTCATCCCACCCCACCACCCATTGTAAATAGGCCACAACCAACGTCTGTTCTTGCAGATCCAACCCTAGAAGGCTTGGACATGATGTTCAAGGCCTACCAGGCTCGACTTCAAGAAGGGCCAACAGCTACAAACCTAGACAAGAGTTACCCTAGAGCAGATTTAGAGATTGAACAGATGAAAATGTGCATGAAAATGGTAGAACAAGCTCAAGCTATACTTGAGACTAGTCAAAAGTTCAATCAGACAAACTCTATCAAATCGGATTTGCATTTTCAGGGCTTACTAGAAAGATTAGAGCAATTGGTAAACAAACCACAAGTTTCTTTACCTCCACAGGCTCAACCAGTTATTGAAAGAGGAAGCTCACCACCAATGGGAGCTTATGTTCCTAATTCCACGGATGCTGGAATACCTCCTTCAATTCAATAGTACTCTCAAGAGTTCTTGCAGGAAATACAAGAAGAGAAATGGGCGAAGGAGAAGGGTAATTCCCCTCCTATTCCCGAGATTGATGATCTTCATGATCAATTTTCCCTAGACATTCCATCTATTTACGGAGATGAAGTAGAACAACAAGAAGACGAAAGATTAGATTTTGAATCTAATACCTTAGAAGAACTGCCTCAATTTCTAGGCCCATGGGAATGTGAATCTCTTCAGATGAGAGCTCCCACAATACTGGTCAGACATGACTCAGTGATCCCAAGGAACACTGATGTCGTGAAGAACACTAAGGTTCAATGTCATCTCACTGTAGAAGAGCTGCTCAAAGAAAAACTTGAGCTATGGAATCATGTGAAGGATCAGGTTCCAGAACTTGATTCCAATAAGCCAAGAACAGGCTCTAAGCAAAAACTTCCAGAGATACCTCTAGATAAAATAGGGAACATGTGTGAGGGTGAAGAAGGTAATACTTATCTTCCAATCACCTACCAAGGTTACACAACCAAAGCAATCATAAATTCAGGTGCTCGTGTTGCCATTGCGACCACCTCCTTGAGGAAGCAATGGGGAAAACCCACATTAAGACCAACTAGAATGAAGCTTCAAATGGGCGACGGTCATTTTGAAAGACCTCTAGGAGTGCTCGAAGGGATAACTCTAACCACTTGTGGTGTGGAGTTTGAACATACATTTGCTATATGTGACTTTGAGAAAAATAACGTCTATGAGATGATCCTAGCAAGACCCTTCCTACGACAATTGCAAATAGTACAGGAATGGGGAACCAACTCCGTCTACCTACAACACTTAGGGGTTACCAGCAAGGTCAATTTGAGGGATTACTCCTTCAGAGATGTACCACCCCTACAGTGGAATCCTATCCACAAAGCGAAAGAAGATTCCATCTCTGTGCATTCTGAAAATTTCACCTGATCCATCATGGCTGCATGAAGATACTCATTTGTGGATGTGCAAGGTCGCAGAGGAAGAGGAAAAACGTTTAAAGGCAAGAGAAGAAGGAACTTTGCCAGGAGATAGACCAATTAAGGACCCAGCCTATACAACGATGATCTTTCCAGATGAGGAATTTGAGCCTCATGGCTGGCCCGAAATCTTAGCCACCATGGACAATGGACACCTCATTGTGATGAGGAGGGTTATGATATCTCATTGTTTATGTGTCAGCCCTTGCTAGAAGAATGTGACCCTAGTGATGTCATAGAAGAAGAAGAGAATGACGATGATATAGAGTCCATTGTGATGGATAGTTGCTTTAACTCAGAGCAGCACTATCTAGAAGATATAGGAGTGTTCACCCAGAAAGAAGAAGAACCTCTCACAAGTATTAAAACGGTAAATTCAAAGGATGGAATTGAGAGTAGTCAAAAGAAAAAGAAAAGAAAAGGAATAAAACAAGAAGAGGAGGAATCATTGTTCGAAGTACCAAGAAATTTCAAGAAATATGAAGTTGACGACCGAAAAATTTTGGTGCGGATGCCTAAGAGAGAGGCCATCATAGGAGAATCATATGATAATAAAGAAAAGACCAAGAAGATTGTAGTGACCATTGAAGAGAATGAAGAGAGATGCACATATATAGGAGATGACCTAAGTGCAAGAGAAGAAATGGAGCTCGTAGCTCTATTAAGGGAATATAGGGATGTGTTTGTATGGCACTATAGAGACTTGAAAGGGGTAGATCCAAGAATTTGCTCTCATACTATCCCCATGACCGCTGATGCCAAGCCCACCAAACAGAAGCCCTACATGTATAATGATACATATGCAGCCAAAATAAAAGAAGAAATTGATAGGATGATTGAAGCAGGATTCATCTATGAGATTGAGCATACCAAATGGATGTCCCCCATTGTAGTGGTGCCCAAGAAGAATGGGAAGTTGCGAGTGTGTATCAACCTTAAAAAAGTTAATGCCACCACGATCAGAGATAGTTATCCACTTCCAATCACGGAACACCTATTGGAGCGTGTTGCATGCAAGGAAGTTTATAGCTTCCTTGATGGATTTTTAGGTTACAATCAAGTAGCCATTGCCCCAGAAGATCAACACAAAACAGCTTTTGCCATAGAGTGGGGAATCTTTGCATTTCGTGTGATGCCATTTGGGCTCACCAATGCACTTGCAACATTCGAAAGGCTCATGTGTCATGTCTTCAAAGAGTTCTTGCAAAAGAGCTTAGAAGTGTATGTGGATGATTTATGTGCTCATTCCCAAGAAAGAAGATTTCACATCCCTGAGCTCAGACAAATCTTCAACAAGTGTAGAGAATATCGAGTGTGTTTGAACCCAGAAAAGTGTGTGTTCATGGTGCGTCAAGGTAAAATCTTAGGTCATATTATTTCTAAGAATGGAATCTCAACGGATGAAGATAAGGTACGAGCCATAGCAGAGCTACCAAGGCCAAGGAATGTTAAGGAGGTACAAGCCTTTATGGGCCATTGTGGATATTACCGTAGGTTTATCCACATGTACGCGATCATAGCTAGACCCCTTTATGCCTTGTTGTCTAATTTTGAGTGGAACGACGAATGCGAGAATTCTTTCAATGAACTGAAGAAACGTTTGTGCACAGCACCAATACTGACCACTCCTGATTAGAATAAACCATTCCATGTCCATGTGGATGCATCCAATCATGCCATAGGATGTGTGCTAGCACAACCCACAGGTGAAGGAGACTTAGATTTGCCCATAGCATATGCTAGTAGACAGCTCACCGCAGCTAAACGAAACTATACCACAACTGAGCGAGAGGGTTTAGGCATGGTATATGCTGTGAAGAAGTTTAGACACTATTTATTGGCCAACAAGTTCAAGTTTTTCACTGATCATCAAGCTTTGTTATATTTGGTCAATAAACCTTGCAATACTAGACGCTTAGTAAGATGGTTCCTCTTACTAATGGAATATGACTTTGAAGTTGTTGTCAAGAAAGGTAGAACCCACCTCCGAGCAGATCACCTTTCTTGCATTACTTCAGGAGAGTCACCTCAAGGAGTGTTTGATGACCTACCCGACGCTTATCTATTCAAATTAGAAGTTGTTCCCAAATGGGCAAATAAGTTGGTACCAGTCCTTACCTTCGGACCCGCAAATAAGAATGTGAAAACCTCACAAGAAGAAATTGTAAAATCACAAAAATACCACATATTGGCAGGAAGCATGTACAAACAAGATACGGAGGGTGTACTCGCTTGTTGTGTCAAGGATGATGAACATACTAGCTGGTTGCAACAAGCCCATGAAGGATTTCTAGGAAATCACTATTCTAAACAACGAACATTGCAGAATCTAAAACGTTTAGGAGTGTATTGGCGTAGCATGGACAAAGGAATTCATGAGTGGATTAAGAATTTTCCTGTGTGCCAGGAAAAACCCCCAGTGGAGCATGCAACCCTTCATCAAGTGTCATTAATTCCAGATTGGAGTACTCCATTGGTAGAGTTTATGAGTTCAGGAAGATTACCCAAAGAGACTAGCCTAGCAAGAAGATGAAGCATGGAGCAAGAGGCTCAAGGCTATGCCTTAGTAGGAGACAACCTATACCAAAGAGGCAAAGATGGTTACTTAAGACTGTGTGTTCATGAATTAGACTATTTAAAGGTCTTAGAGACTGCACATAGTGGTGTTGCAGGTGGACAATTTGGTCCTGACCGAGTGATCAAGACCATTCTATTCTCAGGACTTTGGTGGCCCACTCTCCATATGGATGCACATACCTATGTGAAGAAATGTGACACATGCCAAAGTGCACAATATCCAGTTAGAAAAGATGAGATGCCTTTGAGACCAATGATGGGAGGACGTGCATTCTCGAAATGGGGTATAGACTTTGTAGGTCCTATTAACCCCCCAACTAGAAACTCCCATGCAGAGTACATTATTGTAGCCACAGATTACCTTACCAAGTGGGTAGAAGTTAAAGCCACAACAAAGAATGATGCTCAGACAATGGCTAAGTTCTTATTTGAGAATGTGTTCACGAGATATGGATTACCGATAGAGTTAGTAAGTGATAGAGGTACACACTTCTTGAATGAAGTCATTGAAAATCTTCTCCAAGAATTCATGGTGATACATATCATCCACAAGCTAACGGACAACCCGAGAGCACGAATAAGGTCCTATGTAATGTATTGACAAAATTAGTGAATAATAAACGCTCTGATTGGGATAAACAGCTTCATCATGCTGTTTGGGCTTACCGAGTTGCCTACAAAACGGTACTCAATGCCACCCCATTTCAGATGGTCTTTGGACAGAATGTTGTGCTACCATTAGATTTCTTAATCCCAGCTTTAAAAGTAGCACAAGAGTATGAGTGGAATGGACATGAATTGTCCTCTAGGATCTTTGACCTAGAACACTTAGGTGAGACGAGGCTACGAGCGGCAGCAGCTATCTATGCTGTAAAGAAAAGGCAAAAGGCATACTTTGATGCACACATCAAGGATAAGGGATTGAACGAGGGAGATCTAGTGTTGGTTTATACACTAAAACAACATGCTCGTAAGTTGGAAAAAAGAGGATACGGACCCATGATCATTAATAGAATTTCCACTAGTGGTGCAGTTCAGTTGGCCACTCTAGAAGGAGATATCTTGCCAAACTATATTAGTGGATGTAGAGTCAAGCTATATCAAGAACCTCTTACTGAGGATATGCTAATGAGACTCAACACTACTAAGAAGCGGAAAGAAGAAGAGTTAAGAGTGAGAGAAGAAGCACAGGCATAGGCCAGAGAGCGTATTAAGCGAAACAAGTTAAGGCCACTAGGCCTAGATGTCAACTCAAAAGCCCCAAAATATCACATGGATATGTGCCAAAAATTAGGCATAATTACTTCTCAAGTCATTGACCGACGTCCCTTTGTGACCATAGAGATAGGACAAGGAAAGGGTGCAAGGACTTTGAAAGCATTGATTGATTCAGGTGCAGCAAGTAGTGTAGTTAGACTATCCTACTGCCAAGACTTGCAGTTGAACATCAATCCCATAGAAGCTTATCTCATAGGATTGGGAGGTGTGGAAACCCCTTGTTTGGGTGAGGTGGAACTTCCCATCTACCTTCAAGATGTTCCAATGAAGGTCAAAGCGCTAGTGTGTCAAGATGAGAACCTTACAGAACCACTTGTCTTGGGTCAAGATTGGATCTATGACCATGCAGTTAACCTAAACCTAAGAAGTCAAATTCTTCAAGTTTGGGTACATGAACAATGCATTACATTAGAATTAGAGAACTGCATGCTCCCAGATAATGGCACCACACACTCTCTTAGTTCTTCTAAGACTAATCATATGGAAGAAGATGTTGTATGTGTCAAAAGATCTATGATGCAGAAGGAGTCAATCATGGAAGAACAGGTTCGAAGGTGGGTGGATCTTTCTTCTTCTCCAAAGAATCAAGTAGCCACAGTAGTGAGTCCACCACACAGGCAAACACAACCGTTCACGCCAACTACTACATCAAATAGAAAGACACCATTCGACAAGAAGGCAGTTCCGAGCACGAAACAGATCTGGGTACGCAAAGGAGAGGAACCACCAGCCTTGCCCCCACAAATCCCATCCAGGCAAGCCAACCAGACCAAAAGACGAAGGAAGCAGCTCGGACAAGCTCAATCACAAGGTATCCAACAAGTTTGGGTGCCTAAGAAATTAGCTGCAGCTCAACAAGGGCGATTATAGATGTGGGTACCTAAGAAGCTCTTACATCCACAACAACCTTTGTTCTCCCACATGCGAAAGGTCTCAACAAAGAAGCAGTTTTGGTGGGAGTAGTCGCTACAAATTTATGCAAGTTTTTGAGCCTAAAACATCAGAGTTGACAAAAACGTGTCATTCATCCTCTTATTGTCATTTTATTGCATATATTGAGCACATACACACCATGTATGCTTCTGTGGATATCGCTTATGTACGTCCATGGGGTCATTGATATAGCGGCTACGTTTTTGCATAAAGCCTTTTATATTTGATAAAGAGGGTTGTGGTGAGGTTTTCTTAAGTGGGAGACACCCAGATGTTGGGCTCTCTTCGGTGATGCAGGTGGAAGACTTACCCAGCCTCGCCATAGGAGATGTATGATAGATGTTCATAGGTGCTCAATAAGCGTAGTTGGCTTCTATTGGGTAATTGATTATATGTAGTGGAGTTACTAATTTACTATGCAAAAAAACATGTCAATACTTGCAGTTTTATGATATTTTGATGCTAGTCATACGCTCATTTTGCAGAGGATACTCTGGAAAAAATTTTCTAGATTTCTGGTTTTGTCAACTATATAGTGGTCGATTCACTCCTTGATACACTTATTTGTTGGTGTTCAAACTCTTCTAGCTAGATTATCATTCTATTCAATTCTCTACCATCATGACATCAAAGCTCTCAGGCACATCTGGTGGATCAAGGTCTAGTGCTAGTGTTCCAAGGAGGAGCTATAACTTGCAAGGAAAAGACCATTTTGAGATTTGAAAATTTGATGGCATAAACTTTTCTCTATGGAAGAATCAAGTTAAAGATGTGCTGATTCAAATGAGGCAATGGAAGCCAGTAAATGGAATTTCAAAGAAGCCTACTAACATGGATGAAGATGATTGGGATGAGTTAGATGAAATGGTCAAGTCTACCATTCACTTGTAGCTGGCAGATAATGTTTACTTTACAGTATTAGATTGTGAAAGTGTAGAGGAGCTTTGGAAGAAGTTATGCAATACATATGAAAAAGAGATAGCATCAAATAAAGTCTATTTGATGAGAAAATTATATGACCTTTGTATGAAGGACACAGATAGTGTTGCTGCTTATCTAAATGAGTTTGATGCTATATTCTCTTAGTTAGAGGCTCAAAAAATGGATATGGATAATGAAATGAAAGTAGTATTGTTGTTATGCACCTTGCCATCATCATGGGATACGTTTTGCACAACTATTCACAATAGTGCACCTGGTGGTAAAATCCTCTATGATGGCATATGTGGAGCACTCTTGAGTGAGGAGATTCGCAGAAAATCTATGGTTGGCACTCAGAGGGGAGATGCATATAATGTTCATGATTCTTACCAAGGAAAGAATCAACAACGTGGCAGGATCAAGAACAAGGAAAAGAATTTTCAACAGAATAAGATAAGAAGTAAATCAAGGAAGAGGGATATCGAATGCTATTATTGTCATAAGAAAGGACACATGAAGAAAGACTATTATGCATTAAAGAATGCTAAAGATAAAGGAAAGAATGTCGATGGGCATGTTAAACAGTTACCTGCACCATCTATTTCTACTATGAAGATTGAAGAAATTAATGTTATTTCTGATGATGCTGATGTGTTGACACTTGATATTATTGTGCCAACTGAAGCTCTTATGGCTGATTCTCTTTTCCACATCTAGCTGCTAGATTCTGGTGCTTCTTTCCATGTGACACCACATGGAGAATGGTTCTTTAATTATGCAGCAAAGTCTCTTGGTACTGTGAGACTTGGTGACTCTTGCCAGTGTGATGTTGTGGGGATTCGAGATGTGGTTGTGCAGTTCATTGATGGTTCAAAATTTTCCATGCATAATGTATGCCATGTACTTCAATTGTCACTTAGTTTGATCTCAGTTGGTCAACTTCATGACATTGGTTACAAGGCAGTCTTTTATGCTCAATCCTTTTGAATAAAAAAGGGCAATATGGTTATTGCAAAAGGAAGAAAAGTTGGATCACTATATCCTTTATTTGTATCACAGAAAGAACACTTGTTAGTTGTTATTGAATAGCCTATGGCTTGTATTTGGCATGGTTGTTTGGCCCATATATCTTGTAGTGGAATGGAAAATCTTTCTCGTTCTAGCCACCGAACACTTCTTTGTATATGTTCTTTAATAAAACATATAGTGGCATGGTCAATCATAGACTATAAGTTTGATCGCATTTGTAAGACCTAAGAAGTCTGTCTTTGTGCTCCCTACGTACTATGTTTTTTGCATATTTAGCAACCGCTATGCGAAGTACTGTGTGTAGCCTTAGGAGCTTGGTTTTCTACCCCGAGGATATCGGCGTGGAGCTCTCGAGAAGGAGAGTGCACTCTGGTGCATCGCCATCAAAGTACTTCAACGACAAAGGAGATAAGGAAGAGAGATTAGACACACTCTCCCACAATCAAAGAGAAGCGTACACACAAATTGAGGCGAGGAAGAATAATCTTCTTCTTTTATTACATAAAAGGAATGTACAAGAATGGCCTAACAACAAGAGTACAACAAGTGCTATATATAAATAATAGTACATAAGGAAAATCCTAATGTCCGCGAATGAGTAAGGTGACAGGAAACAAATGTGCCATCACTCTTGGTAGATAAATCTAGAACGCTCAATGAAGTATCCTTGACATATGCTGGCATGACCACTATACATGTTAGAGAAATGAAAATGTGATACATGACATTCTAGATCATCACATGTTGAGTTTGCTATGTCAAAATTATAACATCATCATTGGCCTTATAGTAATTGTACCATTATCTTTTCTTATCTTTATGTCTTCTTATCTTTATGTCTTCTTATCTTTATGTCTTCTTATCTTCTTTGTGCAAGAAAGAATTTATGCTAGAGAACACAAGAGGAGAAGTTAAGAAGATAACAAAGTCAAGTTTCAAAAACTTGCTACTAAGAGCAAGTACAAAGATGATGGTGTTTTCCTCCCATGCACTCTGAAGGTAGATCTTAAATAGTGATCTAGAAAACAAGGTAGAGGTATGTTGGTTGAGTTTGATATCTAGGGAATTCATGTACATATAAGGTAGAAATGGGTAAAAGAACATGCACACCCACCACCATAGTCCCCATGTGGGGCTTAGGATGGTTTAACAGACCTAACAAATATGAATGATTTTTCGGCTAAATAGTCAATATTCTCTGAAATGTTCACTTCATCATCCAATCACTAGGTGCTGTCCTAGACCCCCACTAGGGAGACGTTGGCCCCCTAGGTCCCCCAACCAAGGGGATTGTTGGCCCCTTCACTACCACTCCCTACTACCCTAGAACCCATAATTGGGGACCCTAGTAACTCTCTTTCCTTAAACTTCTTTAGATCCTCCAATTTGACCTTCACCCAACATGCAATTTGGGATTCTCATCAATTGGGTAATGTAGGCATGGCTTGTTCTCATAATGTGGACGTCACAAGCTGGGGATTAGTACATACAATTATGAAGGATAGACATTTGTCATATACTAACACCCCTCTCAATGCTTATTGATGGATAAATCAAGTAGTTCTGGGTCCTATTCCCATCTATTGAAGATGCTTGTTGAACTCCTCTTTTTCAAGTGCTTTTGTGAGTATATTAGCACAATTTATCTCCGCTTGAATCTACTATTCTAACTCTACAATGTCATGTTCAATTGGCTTAGAAACATAACGGTATGGTACTTCTATATGCTTGGTGCAAGCATGAAAGGTTTGGATCTTTGCATTAATCTTTTGCACACACTCTATTCAAGGAGTCTCTTGAGTACATACATTAATTGTTTTTTTATTACATAAAAATAGAGATTAAAATGAGGTTGGTGGTTTGAGGAGGCATGAAAGTTAAAATTTTGTCTCTTTTTATGGAGAGCCTTATCTTTTATTTGCAGAAATGATGATCTACACCCATCCTTATCTTAATCACTATTTTTATGAGTTTCTAGAAAGAACCCTCTAAGTGGCTCATTATTTACAGAATATATAGAAAATATAATTTCACTTATTCCTTTCTAGAGACATCTGAATTTGTCCATGCACACACAAAATGGTGCTATATATAAAAAAGCAAAGTAGATTAATAACTCAATAAATTAAACTCCAAACTTCAACATTCCATTAGTGATAACATGACCCCAAATGAAAAAGGAACTCACCTTAATTGATTAAAGAAAAAAAGAAATGGATGGGCAATCACATGTCCCATCAAAGAACAAAACTAAGTATGTTCCATGCAAAAACACATGCATGGAAATGTATCTTGGAGGATTTAAATTATTGTGGTTATGAATGATATGCTGAAATTAAGTGATCATAATGAGGTGTTAATGAAGTCTTATGGATTATTGTGATTCTTTAATAATTAATTAAGGGGAAGTTCTAAATAGAAAAAATGTTTAACAAACACATTATAAAAATTATCCAACCAAAGAAAAGAATGTAAATCCCTATCTGAATGAGGTATAGGTCATTTTACAATTACTTTTTTTTATTGGGTCCAGATGAACTCCTTCAGTAGAAATGATATGCCCTAATTATTCTAATTTACTTTGGAAAAAATAACTAAAATATTGAAATGCCATCTTGGATGAATCATTACTCCTTCAAATCTTTGAAATTCTAAGAAAGAATTGCCTTGAATCATCTTGAAATAGAAAAACAATCATGAACTTGTTTCCACATTCTTGTTTCCACCTCAATGTGCACAAAATAAGTGTATTTTGGCTAGCCAAGATGTACGTGAGCCACTCCATTCATGTATGAAGGAGTATATATATATATATATATATATATATATATATGTGTGTGTGTGTGTGTGTATAGAGAGAGAGAGAGAGATATTCAAAGCATGTTTATAAACATTTTTTGACTCTATCTACTACTTGGAAATCAAACTAATCTCAAAATTAGTTAAGGTTCCATCAAATGCATGTTCTCAGTGAGAATAAGAACTAGTCTGTGTTTTACGCTTATATCCATGATGCATTTATTAATGAGAGAACAAGTATTGATAATAGAAAATATATTCCAAAATGGTTGGTGGAAAATTTGAAAGATCGTAAGTTACGTTTCACAAAACTTGAGCTATGATAAAAATTGACCTAGACAAGCTATATATGAATGTCCAAAATATATACAATGATAATCTAATATAAAGAGTTTGACATTCTGAAATTTTAATTTTCGTTATAGCTATATGGTATGAGATAATTAGTAAAACATATGCTTACATTCTTAGTATTACTTGACACCTATGATAACAAAATGACAACAAAATGGACACAAAAATAAACATGAAGCATAAACTACATATGCAACATCATGAAAAATTAAGCATAAACTTATGTTCATCATAATTGCAATGGATAGTGTGTGGTATGATGTTATTGATTTTAACAATGAATTTTTCTAATTTCACAATTGTAATGGATTTACTTTAGGGATTCCATCCTATATGAAGTTTCTAACAAATCTGTGTAAGTATATCTTGTTCACGTTCCAACAAGCTAGAAAATAAGGCATAATAGGTGAAATATATCAATTATAGATGGAAACCTAATGTCGTAGAGTGAGGTAATAGAGATCACATCAGCATTTAATTATGTAATCAAGATTAAAAATTCGCATCCACACTCTTCTGGAACTCCAAATGTTACTTAACTTAGATCTTGAAGAGCCTAGAAATAACCTGCATCTTGTTTGTAGTGGGCAAGTATTTTGGATGAACTTGGGGGCCTCTTGTATTATAGCATTGAAACATGTCCTATCATGATTGAATCTAGATATATTGGCCTAGTAGATTATGTTCCAATGTTTCCAGAATTATTTATCATAATTATCATTGAGCATTTTCATGGCGTTGCTGCTACTAGAACACAAAAATATAAACAAAATTTTGAAATTTCAATTTAGATCATCACCCAATATGAAAAACATGGGAAGTGAAATTAAAGAACTTTTCTATTCCATTAAAAACTACTTAGCAAAATTTTCAACAACCTTTGTTTGACTCTACAAGTTTCCTAGATGGTCGGGGACATAGTTGATAAAGAGAAGTGGCAAAATCATATGAGAGAAAGTTCAAAACCATATATTCTTTGATCTACCAAAGTAGATTTTGAAAAGAATAATTTTTTAGCTTTGTATTAGGATGTTTGATCCTTAAAAAAATGTGGGGAGACAAGTTGTAACCTTAGATGATGGAGCTCAAATTGAAAGGATGGAAACATCAACTACACATCAAGGGATATGCTTTCCTCCAACATATTTCAATCAAATTATTGGAATTTTGTAGAAATAAGAAAATAAATATTTCAAGTGGTTTGTCCTAGACCGTTAGGGATTTTGGAGATCTAAAAAGATAATTGCATGACTCATACTTTTGGATATTTAAGAAAACTTAAAAGACTTTTTTTGTGTATTGGAGGAAGCATTCCACTTGATTAAGGTAGACTGGTACTTGCTTGGATCATCTTCTCTATATCTAGCCACAACCTTGTCTCCTACTTTGATGCTTTTTTAATTGATTTCATTTTTAAACTTTACTGTTCAAAATATTCATAGAGATAGACAAATAATAAAATATCTTTATATGTTGGAATGGACTATAGAACCCTCCAACTTCCAAAGATGAACATGGATTAATTTTTATCTTGCATTAGTGAGATACAAAAACAATTTGACCATTTTTAGGAGGCTTGAATAAAGTGCGAAGGTGCTTTGGAGGATGTTGGAGCTATGGGAGGAAGACAAAATAGGGGAGGTTTTAGAAAGGCTAAAACAATGCTATCATAAATCATGACCATAAAGGTTGAACATTTTAAAGTAAATAATGATGGGATAATTTTCAATTTCCCTATGCAACCTTGACACAATAGTGGCCTCATAGCCACTCTCACTTATTCTCTATTTAGTGAAACAATCAAATTTAAGAACTTATGAATACTGAACCCAAGACATTTCACCACACATAAACAAGCATCTAAGACCTTCCTAATGAAAGTTACTGCACTTAAAGTGGTTAATCCTACTTAGAGAACCAATATCTTCAAGACAAACAAGTTTTGCACTTCACTAGACATACACACCTGCTCACTCCTCAATCGGCTTCTTTTAGATTATGTAGAGAAATGACACAAGATTTGAGCCAACTTTAAAAAGCTTAATTAGATTTCTAACAAACCAAAGATTACAAGAAATGAGTGAGATATGACTAATTAACTCTTCTCAACACTAAGAGTGATCTAGAACATTCACACAAAATTTTGTGTGCTAGCTATGGAGAGAGAAAATTTGTTCAAATCCCTCAAGCAAACAAGATGAGGGCTTGCTTAGCTTAGGGTTCTACTAGGTTGCTTCCCTAACACATACATACGTGGCTCATACCGAATTGAAGTTGATTATGTGTTGATATAGAGTTGGAGAGATTCCCTGCAAGTTAGGATCACTTTCCCTAAGTTATAGGAAATAAATAACACCTAAGTCTGATTAAAATTTTTCTATTGATGGGGGATTTCAAATTCAAATTGAGTCGTGATTTCTTGTGTGCCCTTGTGGCTCCAAGTGGCATCATTTTATGGTTAATTTGAGACTAACATTGAATCTTGAAATTCAACACTCCCCCTTAAGCTTGAAGCTTTAGCTCTTCATCCTAGATCGAACAATCCAATGCATTTCTTAAATGTTTTTAGCTTCCTTGAATCCACAAATTTGGTGAAAACTTCAAAACATTGGTCCTTGGTACTTATATGTTGCACTTGAACCTTGTTAACCAGCACTTTCTCTCTGATATAATGATAGTGTACCTCTATGTGTTTACTTCTAGCATGAACATGGGATTGGCAAAAAAAAAGTATGCATTCTCATATTGTCACACATGATTGGAAATTGATTCACCTAAAAACTTAACTCAATCATTAACTTTGTGAGCCATATAATCTTACAAGTCACTTTAGGTAATGCCCTATATTCAACTTTAAATGAGGATAGAGAAACTGTGGGTTTCTTCTTTACTATCCAAGACATGGATTTCTTACCAAGCATTAGTGCATATCCACTTATGCTTCTTTTATCTTCTCTGGATCCAACCCAATCGGTATCTCTATGTGATTCATCTTTAAAAGCATAAAATATACATTCATTGAGTGTACGCTTGAGATATCTTAGTAGACTCTTTACTGCAAGTAAATGTTGGACTTAGGCTTTAGATCTCCAAGCTTTGAGGTCTTGAAATCCTTTTTGAGCTTCCCTTTGATCTCCTTGATACCTTCTTCATGGTCTCCTGTAGTAATTAGATCATCTATATATACACATTAGTACACAAATAATTTACCTTCCTTTTTGTAAAACAATGATGGATCTCCCTTGCTTTGATTGTATTCAAAACTGACTAGATACTCAAGACGTCTTTGATTCCATGTCCTTGGGGCTTACTTGAGACCATATAATGCTTTCCTCAACCAGCAAACATAGCCATCCTTGAGTTTTTCTTCAAATCCTAATCGTTGGTCCATGTACACAACCTCCTCTAGCTTGCCATTGAGGAAATCATTCTTCACATAAAGTCATGTTAGAGTGTGAGGTCTACAAAGGCAAGCAAACAACATAAAGAAGAAGTAGAAAGCACAAGTCAGGGGAAAAAACCTCCTAAAGAGGGAAGAAAGTGTTGATCAGATCTTGCAAACACACGTACACTGAGATAGTACAAAAAAAAATCTCACGAAAGTACTCACAAAATAGAGAGAGACAAGAGACTCAACACAAGATTGGGTATAATCTCCTCCCACATGCTCTGATGCAGAAGTCTCTTAGAGTACGTGTATGCAAAAAATTGGATAGGAATAACTACTCAAAATGGTCCCTAAGGATGTAAGCATACCTTCAAGGGAGAAGCTTATAAGGATACATCTCAGGAGATGAAGACTTGCCAATCTTCAAGAACAAGAATCAACCAACAAGGGAAGAGCAAGAGAGGCAAACCCCATGGTGTGCAAAGGATGCTCTTGCAAGGTCATATTTACTAAACTCAATCTTTGATTTCTTGTTACCTCATGTTAGAAACTATAAAACCTTCCAAGAGACTTGGGAAGTGCTTTCATCATACTTCTCCTCCAACACAACAGCTAGGAAGAATCAATTGTGGATGGAATTCACAACTCTCAAGAAGCAATCAAAGCAAGTAGTGGTTGACTATGTAACCAAAATGAACGATGTTGCAGACAAACTTGCAAGCATTGGAGAAGAGATAGAGAAAGAGCACATAGTGAGGTAGATCATAAATCGGATTAAAGCTGATGATAAGTGGGAATCCTTCACCACTGCAATGGATCTCTACATGCATATGCAGATACCTAGAATCAACACCTTGATGGGACAACTCTTCACACATGAATCAAAACTCAATAGAAATGGTGACAATTCTAGAGGTAACCAATATTCTACCCTTTATACATAAAAGAATAAAGCTAAGGATAAAGTTCAAAGTAAGAAACAAGATGAAGAGGCTAGTACCTCTCAAGCCAAATATGCAGGAGGAGGAAGAGGTGCTAGAGGTAGGGGTAGAGGAGGTAAGAAAGGTAGGGGGAGGCCCTACAATAGTTCACCATGCAACATATGTGGTCTTAACAATCCCACTACTGAAGAATGCTACAAAAATACAAGGAACCAAAGGGTAAGAGGCTTCCATAGAGGAGGCTATGGAAAAACAAGAGGCATGTATAACAATGGTGGAGGCAACTACATCCATAACTACAATCAAGCCTACAACAACAACAACTATAAAGGAGGCTTTAGAGGAAGAAGGGACTTCAATATCTACACTAAAGATCAAGAGGATTCTTTGCTCATTATGAACATGACATCCAAGCAAGGTAAATATGATGAGCATCTCTTTTACATTCACTTAGGTTGTTCAAATCATGTGGTAGGGAATGTAGCACTCTTATCTGATCTTGAATAACCAAAGGGAAAGCATGAGGTTTAAACAGGTGATGACAACAAGCATTCACTCAAACAAATTGGAAATCTAAAGACATGTGATGGTAGTATGAACCTTTTGAGTAAAGTTTTGTATGTGCCTATCATAACCAAAAATTAAATTAGTGTTGGGCAGATAGTAGAGAAAGGTCTACAAGTCACATTCACAAAGCATGGAGCATATGTGGAAGACCCCAACAAGGACTCAAAAGGATTGCGAAAGGTGAGGAGTCAGGTAGATTGTTTACATTTGAAATTGAAGACACAAGGAACATAGCACTATTTAGTTATAGAGACCAAACCCTATCTGAGTTGGAAATATGGCACAAGAGGCTAGGACACACATGAGAGAGAACTTTGAAGGGAATTCGCAGGGATCAAAGTGTGCTTGGGGTTCCTAATGTGACCAAGTAACATATGATCTACAAATGTGGAGCTTGCCAATTTGGCAAAGCTCATAGGCAACCATTCAATAGGAAAGGACACATCCACGAAGATTATTTGGAGCTTGTACACATTGATGTGTGGGGTCCTAGCAAAGATCCATCCATCTTAGGTTTGTTGGTACATTTGGAAAGCGTTGATGCTTGCCCAAATATTAAAGGTTTACTTGACAATGAGTATGACTATCCATAAGGTCACATATGAACACCTCTTGTAACATCCATGAGTTTTAACTCAAGATAAATGTAAAAGAGAGTAATAGATTGAATTGCATGGCTTTATGAGTTGAACTTCATATCAACTGAGGGATTAGAATCAAATAAACTAGAATCCTAAAAGGTAGGATCACTTTTAGGTGGCATATTCAAAATCCAAATTGGGAACACATCTATAAAAGACCCTGACTTTTAGTTGCGTGTTCTAGAGCAAAAAGAAGGACACATTGAGCTTCAAGCTTCTGGGTACACTAAGCCCACAAATATATGAGTATGTATACATCATCTCCCTTGTATAATACATTCATAATTGTTGGGATAGATGGATGGACACTCCAAGAAATGAGTAGGTGCTACCAAATCCTGCTTAGTACCAGCCTCTTGTAGCTTCAAGGTTGAGTTGTGGGGCCCCTTAGCTTTCCAATGAAACTATACAAGTGCCTATGTACTTTTGAAATGATGTGAGAAAAGATTGAATCAAAACAGACTACTTTGTTGGAGCAAAACAATCATTAATGGATGATTACATGAAGCTTAGGAATGAAGAAGTGAAGAAAAGACTGAAGCTCAAATGCATGAAGTAAATTAAAGAATTAGAAACAAATGTTCTGTACATTTATGTATAAGAGCTTTGGAAAACACTTAAAAATACTTCATGGAGTGACGAGTTTATATCCACATGTATATATAAGCTCATATATATCTGTCTTATAGATGAGAGATGTAGAATAGATGAGAATATAGAAAATAGATTTCAAGATTCTCAAGAGATAGATGTGTATAGAGTTTTCTCGTGAGTTAGCAAATTGGTTTTTCTTAGAATTCTCTCACCATGATCATGTGGATCAGAAAATCGTTTGTACACATCTAATTCAGAAGCTTATCAAGCTAGGATCAAAGTTTGATGATCTAATTCTCTTGAGGTTGTGTGCATGACAAGTAGGAACATTCATATGTAGAAGCCTGCAAGTGAAGTTCTTAGAATCTTGTGTAAAGATTTTCTTGGATCTCGGTGCTCAGTGTAAAGTTTTCTATGTTTGAGCATTCAAAATCTAAGTTAGAAGGTAAGGAAGCTTTTTCCAAAATCATTTAGCAAAATGGGTTAGATTTTGAGAGATCAACTTAAGAAGTTGACCATGTCAAAGTCATCATAGGTTTGATCTAAGTGATCAAATTAGAAATCTAATAGTTCTTGTGAAGAACTAATCATCAATATGATTGCGCAAAGGTAGCATGGACATGTGAGTATCATTTGAATGATTAAAGTCAAAGTCATATGCAGAGATTGAAGTTCATTTCTGAAGCAGACTCTTGAAGATGAAGAAAACTTTATACAGAGAAGTATTTCTTGTGAATTAAAGGAGCAAAGAGTAAAGTTTGGAAGAAATCCTGAAGAAAAACAAAGCACGAGTACAAAGGATCAAGAAGGATTAAAGTTTCATAGCAAAGTCAAGAGATGAGAGAAAGCTTGCAAATTGACAAGCTAGATAGAGAGAAATATTCAGCATGGTCCATGAGGATGGAAGCACACCTCATGAGCAAAGACTTGAATATCATTTATTATAGGAGAAGAAGAAAAGCCTCAGTTTAAGGATCCAAGTGTTCCAACAAGAGAAGAACTTGTAGAATTAAAGAATTGGATGAAGAGAGATGCTCAAGCCATGAGTATCATTTACATGGCTATACATGCTTATCTTCTACCACACATTAGAGGATTACAAAGTGAAGAAGATATATGGAATGCCTTAGAAGAACATTTCCCAAACACAACCAAATCGAGGAAGGCTTCACTATGGGCTCAATTTACAACATTCAAGAAGAAAGGCTCTCAGTCAATTTCTGACTATGTTAAAAGGATGAAGGACATTGCAGATAGTTTGGGAGCATTAGGTGAAGAAATTGAAGAAGAGAAGTTGGTAAGGCAAATACTTACATGTCTAAGAGGAGATGAAAAGTGGAAACTTTCATATTGTACTATCATTAGATCATTTTACTCCTGATCTTTATCAATTGTTAGGACATATGCTAACATTTGAGCAGGACATTAAAGGAGAGAATGAGAGAGGTTCAAGTCAAGCAATGTATTCAAAGGATAAGAAGAAGAATGCTAAAGGCAAGCAGACAAATGATGAAGAAGGATCTTCAAATCAAGTAAAATTCATGAAAAAGAAGATAAATTTCAGAGGTAAAGGAAGAGCAGGTAAGAACAAAGATAATACTAAAGCTTGTTGGATTTGTGGGACAAGAAATCATTTGGCAAATGATTGTTGGTATAACAATCAGAATGGTGGAAGTCATAATCAGAATTTTACTCCTAGAGGAAGAGGAGGCAGAAATCAAAGAGGCAATTTCAGAGGAAGAGGTGGTAGAACCTCATTTGCTAGAGGAGGAGGAAGAAGTTTTCAAACTCAATCCTATAACAACACATATTACAATTATGCTTCAGATTAGGAGGAAGACTTGACTCTTATTCTTAATGCAAGTCATGAAGTAATCAATGAAGCTCAAATTGTGTTTTATATTGACTCAGGATGTAGTAATCATTTGAGTGGTAATATTTCTTTAATGACCGATATGGAAGTCAAAGTGAATGGACATATAGTTCAAACAGAAGATAACACCAAACACAAAGTTGAGAGCATTGGATCACTCAAGACAAGGAGTGGAAGTATACTTCTAAGCAAGGTACTTTATGTTCCAAAAATCCCTAAAACTTTAATAAGTGTAGGGCAAATTATTGAGAAGGTATATGAAGTCATATTTAAAAGTGATGGTGTTTATGTTGAAGATCCAAGTCAAGGATATAGAAGCATTGTCACAGGGAAAAAGGAAGGAAGGTTATTCACCCTCAAAGTTCAAGGTAATGTGGGACATGCATTGTTTACTTATGGAAGTCAAAAGATGTCTAAATGGGATCTATGGCACAAGAGGTTAGGACATTTTAATGAAAGGGGAATTAAAGAAATGACAAAGAATGGTGGAGTGCTTGGTCTACCAACATATGATATAGAAATGTGAGGCTTCTTAGTTAGGTAAAGCTCATAAGAAAGCATACAATAAGCAAGGCTATAGGTACTCAAATATGCTTGAATTGGTTCATACAGATGTGTGGGGTCCTTCGAAGGAATATAGCATAAATGGATCAAGGTATTATGTGCTATTTATTGATGATGCAACCAGATGGATTACTCTATATCTGATCAAGGATAAATCTGAAGTGTTTGAGACATTTAAACACTATCATGCCTATTCAGAAAGGATTATAGGACAAAAGCTCAAATGGTTGAGATCAAATGGAGGGGGAGAGTATTTTTCTAAAGAATTTGATGATTATATGTGGAATGCAGGTATCAAAAGAGAAGTGACTTGCACGTACTCCCCACAAAAAATGGAGTTGCAGAAAGAAGAAATAGAACTCTTCTCTTAGTAATATAAATTCCAGAGTTAGTATAGACTAACTCAAGTCCACGAAAAAATTTTGGTGATCCAAGGTCACTAATTTTGAACTCCTTCATCATCTGGTTTTTTATGTCTTTGATGCCATTAGCATCGTTTCCTTTGAGTATAGATATATTACCTCTGAATTACTTCTCTTGATGAATAGAGAAGTATCTGCTTTGCTCATGAGAAAACCTTGATCGTGAAGGTATGAAGTCAACCTATGGTTCCATGCCCTAGGTGCGTGCTTCAATCCATAAAGAGCTTTGTTCAATTTACATACATATGTTACCTTGTTTGGGTCCTCATAGCCAAGAGGTTGAGACATGTACACCTCCTCTAAAATCCAACCATTTAGAAATGCATTTTTTACATCTAACTGATACATGTTCCAATTCTTTAATGCAGCCACACTTACCAATACCCTCATGGTTGGCATTTTGGCCATAGGAGAGAAGGTTTCTTCATAATCAACTCCTTGGGTTTGTGCAAAACCCTTAGCCACAAGTGTAGCCTTGTACCTGCTTATTGATCCATCATAATTCCTTTTGATCTTATAGATCCATCTAGAACCAATTACCTTCATAGACTCCTTCTTTGGTACTAGTTCCCAAGTATCACTCTCCTTGAGTGCTTCAATTTCCTCATCCATAGCTTCCTTCCATTCTGCCTTGGTCTTTGCCTCCTCATATGATACTGGCTCTTCAAATGACAAGTCTTTTGCAAGATAAACATAGTTCTCAGTAACTAGGGAAGTGGCATACCCACATCTCATTGGTTTCTTGCTCTCCCTTTGTGATCCTCTGATTGCTTGGTTTGATGATTCAGGTATATCCTTCAACTTCTTCATCTTGACCTTGCTTTTGGACTTGCATGCCTTGAACTCTTCTAGATTGATGATGTCCTCATCATCTGAGTTGATATCTTCATTGTGAGTAGGCTCCTCCTTGGTGAGGCTTGGAAAGTCCTCTTCCAAGTCATAAGGTAGCTTTACTTTCCTGCATTCACTATCAAACCAAGAGTCATTCTCATCGAAGACAACATCTCTACTGACCATGAATCCCTTTCTTGAAGGATTGTAGAACCTGTATCCTTTTTTTATTTAAATCATACCCTATCAAGATGCACTTTTCGCCCTTCGGGTCTAGCTTACCTCTTATCTGAGAAGGAATATGCACATAAGCTACACATACAAAGATCTTGCAATCATCAAGTGAAGGTCTTCTACCATGCCATGCTTCATATGGGGTCATCCCATCAAGAGATTTAGATGGAAACGTGTTTACAAGCTAAGTGGCAGTAGATACACTCTTTGCCCACAAATAGTTAGGTAATTTTTTCTCATTTAACATTGACCTAGTTGTTTCAACAATTAATCTATTTCTTCTCTCTACCACCCCATTTCGCTAAGGGGTATACCTTGTTGTAATTTCTCTCTTGATTCCTCTGTCCTGCAAGAATGCATCAAACTCATTTGAGAAGTACTCACCTCCTCCATCAGACCTTAGTCTTTTTAGATTTATCCCTATTTGGTTCTCAACAAGTGCAAGATACTTTTTAAAGCAACTGAATACTTCATCTTTGTGCCTCATAAAGTACAATACAGTCCACCTACTATAATCATCAATGAAAGATACATAATAAATTGATCTAGGGATTGAGGGATCCTTACTTGGTCCCCATAATTCTCTATGGACAAGCTCTAGGTAGTCCTCATGCATGTAGCCTTTCCTTGAGAAGGGTAATCTGTGAGACTTTCCAAACTGAAAAGCACCACATTTATAGATCATGTGTTGCTAGGATACATTAGGTATCCTAAGCACACATTGATCTCTACATATTTGTTTGAAGGTTCTTTCACCAACATGCCCTAATCATGTATGCCAAATTTCAAGTTCTAATATTGTTTGATCTTTATAACTATAAAGTGCAATATTCCTTGTATCTTTTAAGTTCAAAAGTGAATAATCTACCCATTTTTTCTCCTTTGGAAATTCTCTTGAACCCATGTTGGGGATCCTCCAAAAATGCTCCATATTGGTTGAATCTAACCTGCAAACCCTTTTCCACAATCTCTCCAACACTCATCAAATTCTTTGTAATTGTAGGTACATATAGAACGCTACTCAACATGCTCTTGTTTCCATCAGAGGTCTTAACATTCCCTACTTTAATCACTGAGTGCTTGGTGTCATCACCTAATTGTACCTAATGCTTACCCTTTGGTTCCTCAAGTTCAGAGAGAAGAGCTACATTGCCTGCTACATGATTTGAGCATCCTGAGACAATGTACAAGATATGATCATCATTTATACCTGGTTTTGAAGTCATGTTCATGATCAGAAGAGAATCTTCTTGCTCCTCTATGTAGTTGTTGTAATCCTTTCTGGATTTGTATCCTCCTTGGTAATTGCTATTGTAGTTGTTGTTGTAGTTGTTGTTGTATCCTTGGTGCTGATTGAATATTCCTCTTGATTGTGTATATCCACCTCTTTGATATCCTCTACCTCTCTGATTCTTGAAGTTCCTGAAACACTCATCTGTAGTATGATTTGACAATCCACATATATTTCATGTTGAGGAGTTATAAGGTCTCCCTTTACCTTTCTTACCTCCTCTGCCCCTTCCTCTTGAGGTTCTACCTCTCCTTGCATAGTTGGCTTGGGAGGTAGTTCATTCATCTTCAACCTTTTTGTTGTTCCCTTTCTCTTTGGATTTACTTTTATCAGTGTAAAGGGCAGAAGATCTATTACCTCTTGATGAATCTCCATTCTTGTTGAGCTTGGCTTCATGGGTAAATAGTTGCCCCATGAGTGTGATAAGGTCTAGAATCTGCATGTCCATGTACAAGTCCATGGCAATTGTGAAGCTTTCCCATATGTCATCAGCTTTAATACCATTGATTACTTGTCTTACAATCTACTCCTCTTCAATTTATTCTCCTATGCTTGCCAATTGATCTACTACATCTTTGACTTTGGTCACATACTCTGAGATACCTTGCTTTGGTTTGTTTCTTTGAGTGGTAAACTCAATCCATAGTTGGTTCTTCCAAGCCCTTGTGTTGGAAGAGAAATAAGAAGACAATGTTTCCCAAGTCTCTTGGGATGTCTTACAGTTCCTAGTATGAGGAAGAAGAAAATCAGAGGTTGAGTTAAGTAAGTAGGACATTGCTAATCCATCCTTGGCACACCATGTGTTGAGTCTTTCATGCTCCTCTCTTGTAGGTTGTCCTTTGCTTCTGAATAAGGGCATCTCCTCATCTCCTGAGATGTATCCATAGAGGCTCCTTCCTTGTAAGTATGTCTTCATCCTCAAGGACCATGCTTGATAGTTGTTCCTGTCCAATTTATCAATGAAAGAGGGCAAACCATCTCCCATTTTACCTTAGCTTTGCTCTGATACCACTGTTGGGATAGATGGATGGACACTCCAAGAAATGAGTAGGTACTACCAAATCCTGCTTAGTACCAGCCTCTTGTAGCTTCAGAATTGAGTTGTGGGCCCTCTTAACTTTCCAATGAAACTATACAAGTGCTTATGTACTTTTGAAATGATGTGAAAAAAGATTGAATCAAAACAGAATACTTCCCACTAGAAGGATTAATGCTATTTTACATCACACACCTGCTGCTTGTTATGCTCGATGCTACCACTACAGTAGGAATTAGAAAAATGCCTTTTAGGGGTATGTAATTAGCTTAGTACGCTAATGCTTCCAAGTGTTATCACATGAAATGATGCACAATACACAAAGAAACCAATTTAAAAATTGAATCATTACACCCAATTTTTTAGGACCTCTGCAGAGTTTGAGCAGGGAGTGCTTGGATGTGCTTTTCTCAAAATTTGCTAAATCGATTTCCTTCAACATTTGTGAGCATGTAGATAACCTAGAGCTGATTTCAACAAGGTATAGATCATTGAAAATGGTTGAGAATTGACTGAGATATGAGTAGCACAAGTTGACAGTTATGAGTGACTATAACAGATAGATCATAGATGAACAATGTAGATGTATTGTATTAATGAACAATGTTGTACAAGATCATAGGCTTGAAAATCATAGCCTAATGATGGAAAGTAGTGTAGGCTACAATGTAGTCCTCACACTCATACAAAATGGCAATGGAGCACTCGGGAATTGAGACTTTTACCTGTGACTTTTACATGCTACATTTTATAAGTGCTTCATTCAAATTTGAATTTGAATTCAACTTTTGGCTCTCTCTAAATGTATCCTTCAATCTAGGAAATATTCACTCAATAAAGTAGTTACTTTTCTATTTTACAAGTCCACGAGTTTCTCGTAGGTGATTACAAATGTTCTCTCAAGTCTAAACAATGACTTTTAGGAATGTAAAAGGATAAAATTCTCATAGCAATGGTTTCCATGGAGCTTCATATGTTTTTGAACTTCAAGCCAAATGTGTGAGCGTGGACTTTGCACCAACAATAATATTATACATTTGATTTAATTTGTGCAAGTTATTGCATGTCTACTGTTGTCTCCTACTAAGCACTCATTTCAATGAATTTGTTTTGACAGGTTCTCTATGTATACATATCCAATCAATGTTATTGATCTTTCTATATATAGCTTAGAAATTCCACTTTGCAAATATCAAATTTCATATCATTTGGTTTAGTACTTTGTGAGATACGGTCTCTACAAGTCACCTATGTCTGCCCACTGTCATCTTCCTTAAACATTGAGATTACACCCCTAACGTCTTAATGTGCTTTCTCAGAATATACTCATCCTAAATTGGTGAAATAACTTCCTATAGCAAGATTAGGACTCTAATTAGGTATGCCTAGAAGCTCTTGGGTCATTTGTAATCAATGCGTGAGCATTGAGTGAAATACTGAGTAGGATCAAGTCCCAACATAGCAAGTTTTTGAAAGTCTTCAATCTTGAAAGTAGTCTATTTTGACATTACTATTTGAAGGTGATGCTCAAAGGTACTTCATGGATCCTATTGGGAAAGATGGATGGATGCTCTAAGAGACTGAGTAGGGACTACTAAACCTGCTTTGTACCAGCCCTCTTTTGCTTGAGACTTGATAACTAGACCTCCTTAGCTTTCGTATGACACCATAAAATGTCCTATGTACTTTGTAAATGGTGTGTGCAATGATTGAATCAAATCAGATACCTTTGCAACTCACAAACTCAAGAAAACCTTCTATTTATGTCTTGATACCTACTAGATATTTTGCTCAGTATGACCTCTACAGTAGGAATTGGAGAAATTCCTTTTAGGGGTATCTAATTACTTAGTAAGCTACCTATTCCAAGTGGAATGATGTAAAAAGATAAACTATGCTAAGAGAAATCAATTTAGCAAGTTAAGCTATACCCCTAACTTTTTAGGACTGTAGCAGAAAATGACCAGAGATCACCTCGACACATATTTCTCCAAAATGGCTGAATAGAATCTTTGCAAACTTTTTCAACATGTAGATAACTTCAATCTGAATCCAACAAGATTTGAATCACTGAATTTGGTGAAGAATTGACCGAGATATGCCCTTCACAAGTTGACAGACTTTTGAGTAGACTAACAGAGAACTCAGAGATGGACAATGTGAATGTATGTATTAATAAACACTTGTATACAACTCCATTGGCATGAACTTCATTGCCAAATGGTGTAGAGAGGTGTGGGCTAGAGTATAGACCTCACACACACTCAAAAATCAGTAATGAGAGGCTCGGGAGTGATCTTTTCTACCCGCGACTTTTCATGTCCATTTTTATAAGGAATGAGTAAAGATTTGAATTCAAATTCAAACTTTTGGCTCCTTATGATCAAGCTCCTATATGCTAGGAGATATTCTTTCAATCAAACAACTAACTTTTCCACGAATCCTTTTGGTAGGTGATTACAAGGGATTCCAAGTTAATTTGACTTTTACAATGAGATAAAGTGGTAATTAACCACTAGCAATGGTTCCTATGCTTCTTCACATATGTAAGATCTTCAAGATATCTGTCAAGCCAAATGTCTAGGCTTGTGATTTACACCAACAGCTCCCCCTCAAGCCAAACATTTTGGCTTGGTCTTCATCTTCAATCTTCAAGTATATCCTGCAATCGAATCATGGATTTGAACCTGCAAAGTCTGGTTCCATCCAAAGCTTTAGTTAACAAATATGCACATTGCATGTTGGTTGATACATAGGTAAGTTGAATGTCTTTGCTTATCAATTTTTCTCTCACATAATGGTAATGGACCTCTATGTGTTTGGTCCTAGCATGATAAATAGGATTAGCTGCAAGGTAAAGAGAACTTGTATTATCTCCAAAGATTATTGGAGACCTAGTAAATAAACCCAATTTTGTATACAGAAGCTTAATCCATATTGCTTCTTGTGTGGCATTAGCCAGTCCTCTATACTCTGCCTCTGTGGAAGACCATGAAATTGGTTTGTCACCTGCAAAAGAAATATATCCAGAAGTGCTCCTCCTATCATCCTTGCATTCTGCCCAATCTGCATCTGAATAAATTTTGATGTCAATATCTGAGGTGTAAGGGAAATACAAACCATGGTTCTGTGTACCCTTGAGATACTTCAAGATTCTCTTGGCAGCCTCTAGGTGAGGTATCCTTGGCTTGTGCATAAATTGACTTAGCACACTAACTCCATATGCAATATCTATCCTTGTTAAGGTAGCATAGTTCAAGCTACCCACCATACTTTGATAGCCTGTAATGTCATTGACTTCATCACCTTCATGGGCACTTAGTTTTAGGTTTACTTCCATTGGAGTGCTTGCTACTTTGGCATCTTGCAAGTGAAACTTCTTCAACATATCCTGTATGTATTTTTTCTGAGTGATGTATATCCCTGAATTAGTGTAGACTAATTCAAGTCCCAAAAAATACTTCAATAGACCAAGATCATTGATCTTGAACTCCTTCATCATTTGACTTTTGATATATCTGATTCCATTGACATCATTACCTGTAATGATAATGTCATCAACATAAACACAAAGGTATATTACCTCTAAATTACTTCTCTTGATGAACAGAGAAGTATCTGCCTTGCTCATGACAAAACCTTGGTCTTGGAGGTATGTAGTTAACTTGTAATTCCATGCCCTAGGTGTCTGCTTCAATCCATATAAAGCCTTTTTTAATTTGCAAACATATGTTACCTTCTTAGGGTCCTCATAGCCAGGAGGTTGTGACATATATACATCCTCTAAAATCCATCCATTTAAGAAAGCATTCTTGACATCCAATTGGTACATATTCCAATTTTTTGATGCAGCCACACTTACCAACACTCTGATGGTTGGCATCTTGGCCACAGGTGAGAATGTCTCCTCATAGTCAATGCCTTGGGTTTGTGCAAAACCCTTAGCTACCAATCTGGCTTTGTACCTATTAATTGTGCCATCAGAATTTCTTTTAAGCTTATAGATCCATCTAGATCCTATTACCTTCATGGAGTCCTTCTTAGGTACTAACTCCCATGTGCCACTCTCTTTGAGTGCATCAATCTCCTCATCCATAGCTTCTTTCCATTCTGATTTGGTTATTGCTTCTTCATATGATCCTGGTTCTTCATTTGACAAATCTTTGGCAAGATAAAGAGAATGTTTAGTAACAAGAGATGTATCATACCCATATCTGATAGGCTTTTTGCTTTCCCTTTGTGATCTTCTAAATGGTTGAGTTGAAGATTCAGGTATGTCTTCAAGCTTCTTCATCTTCATTTTGCCTTTGGACTTCCATGCTTTGAATTCTTCAAGATTGATAGTATTTTCATCATCTGAACTTGAGTCTTCATTCTTAGTAGGTTCCTCCTTTGTAAGACTTGGAAATTCCTCTTCCAAATCATAGGGTAACTTAACCTTCTTGCATTCATTCTCATACCAAGAATCATTTTCATCAAAGAAAACATCTCTACTTACCATGAATCCCTTATTGGTAGGATTATAAAACCTGTAACCTTTTTTATTTAAATCATACCCAATAAAGATGCACTTTTCAGCCTTTGGGTCTAGCTTACCTCTTATCTGAGAAGGAATGTGTACATATGCTACACATCCAAAAATTTTGGAATTGTCAAGTGAGGGTCTCTTACCATGCCATGCTTCATAGGGTGTCATACCATCAAGAGACTTAGATGGTAACCTGTTTATGAGGTAAGTGGCAGTAGAAACACTTTCTACCCATAGATAGTTATTTTTCTCGTTCAACATAGACCTAGCTGTCTCAACAATTAATCTATTTCTTCTCTCAGCTACCCCATTCTGTTCAGGAGAATACCTTGTGGTTATTTCTCTTCTGATGCCTCTATCCTGCAAGAAGTCTTCAAATTCATTGGAGAAGTACTCACCTCCTCCATCTCACCTTAGCCTTTTCAAATTCCTTCCTGTCTGATTTTCAACTAGTGCAAGATATTTTTTAAAGCAATTAAATACCTCATCCTTGTGCTTCATGAAGTACAATACAGTCCATCTGCTATAATCATGAATGAAAGACACATAGTACCTTGATCCTGAGACAGAGGGGTCTTTGCTTGGTCCCCATACATCTGTGTGAACAAGCTCTAGGTAGTCTTCATGCATGTATCCTTTCTTTGAGAAGGGTAACTTGTGAGACTTCCCAAATTGACAAGCACCACACTTATAATCATATGTTGCTTGGATACATTGGGTATCCCAAGCACACATTGGTCCCTGCACATTTGTTTCAAGGTTCTTTCTCCTATGTGTCCTAACCTTTTGTGCCAAATCTCAAGCTCTGAAAGTGTTTGATCTTTATAACTGTATAGTGCAATCTTCTTTGTATCTTCTAACTCAAAGGTGAAAAGTCTACCTGATTTTTCTCCTTTAGCAATCCTCTTGAACCCATGCCTTGGATCCTCCACAAATGCTCCATATTGGTTGAATCTTACCTGCAAACCTTTCTCCACAATCTAGCCAACACTCATCAAATTTTTGGTAATGGTTGGTACATAGAGTACCCTGCTCAACAAATTCTGATTTCCATCACAAGTCTTAACATTTCCAACTTTAACTACTGAATGCTTTGTGTCATCACCTGTTTGGACTTGATGCTTACCTTTTGGTTCCTCAAGATCAGAGAGTAGTGCTACATTGCTAGCCACATGATTTGAGCATCCTGAGTCAATGTAGAATAGGTGGTCATCATTTGTACCTGAATTTGAAGTCATGCTCATAATTAGAAGAGAGTCATCTTGCTCCTCTGTGTAGTTGTTGTAATCCTTCCTGGATTTGAATCCTCCTTGGTAGTTGCCATTGTAATTATTGTTGTAGTTGTTGTTGTAGCCTTAGTGATGGTTGAATCTACCTCTTGACTATGAGTATCCACCTCTTTGATATCCTCTTCCTCTCTGATTCTTGTAATTCCTGAAACACTCATCTGTAGTATGATTTGATAAACCACAAATGTTGCATGGTGAGGAGTTATAAGATATCCCCCTACCTTGCTTACCTCCTCTGCCCCTTCCTCTTGATGATCTACCTCTCCCTGCATAGTTTTCTTGGGAGGTAGAACCTTCATCTTCCACCTTCTCTTTGAGTCAAATTTCTTCTTCATCAAGAAGTTTGCTTTAGAGATTAACTTGATTACCTAGACATATCTTCAAATTTCTTCAATCAAATGATATATGTATCTCCAAGCTACCCTTTTGCAATCATATCATTCATTAGACCTTTAAAAGAATCATTAAAACTCTGATTTGTTCATTACGATCAAAGGTATATCAGAAACTATCTTCCTGAACAAGCGACTTTGACATAGTCAACTTCTAAGGTTGATTTCTCACAACACAAGTCCCATTTTGCGAAATGCTTTTAGCCATGTCTTCCTTACCTTCTAACTTAGATTTTGAATGCTCGCCCATGAAAAACATTACACTATGCACTGAGATCCAAGCAAAACATTGACACAAAAATATGTGTGACTCTAAGAGTTCTATCTGCAAACTTTACATATACATGTTCGTATTGATCATACACACAGCTTGAAAGGAATTAGACCATGAAACTTTGAACATAGCTTGATTAGTTTCTAGATTAGATGTGTATAGAAGATTTGTTGATCTACTTGATCAGGTTGAGAGAAATCATAGAAAGACTCGATGCTAACTCAGAAAGATAACTCTCTACACATCTATCTCATGGACACTTGGCTTCTAATAACTCTCTCATCACTTTCTTTACATTATTGACTTATATACATATGATTTTGGACTCATCCCACATCTATTACATTAATTCATATAATTCTAATGATCATCTATACTCATAGTACAAGAATTTTCATTTGTAATGTACATATGTATACAAGCTACATTTCTGAGACCTCTTCACTTTCTTCAATGACTCCTTTGGCTTCATTTTGATTCCTGAATTGCTTCAAATTCTTCATAATCATCAATTAGGGATTGCTTTGCTCCAACAACTCCCCCTCAATCACTTATTCTGATTAAGTGATTCTTCTTTATTCTTGCCATCTCTTTGATTTTTTGTAGCTTGGGTCCATCTAAGCTTTTTGTCAACATATATGCAACTTGCTCTTTGTTGATGTATACACAACTTCAATCTCTTTGTGAAGTACCTTTTCTCTCAAGAAATGATACTCAATCTCTATGTGTTTAGTCCTAGCATGAGAAATAGGATTTGCTGCCAAATATGATGAACTCATGTTGTCTCCAAAAATAATTGGAGTACTCTGATTAGTTTCAAAACTTTTCAATAAGGTCTTCATCCATATGACTTCTTTTGCAGCCTCTACCATTCCTTTATACTCAGCTTTTGTGGATGACAAAGCTGTATGTTGCTTCTTTGAGCACCAAGAGACTAACTTATCTCCAATAAAACAAAGATAACCATAAGTAGATCTTCTATCATCTGAATTACCTGCCGAATCTGCATCACTAAACACTTTGATTCTTGTGTCAGAAGTAAAACCATAATACAAATGTTCACTCAGAATTCCCTTGATATATCTGAGTACCCTTTGAGCTGCAATCCAATGCGTTTTCTTTGGACAATGCATAAATTGTGATAAGACACCAACTGCATATGATAGGTTTGGTCTTTTCAAGGTACCATAGATCAAACTACCTACCAAACTCTTATATTTCTTCATATGATTAAATTCTTCTCCTCCATATCTACTCAACTTGTGATTTACCTCCAATGGTATGGTTGAAGGCTTGCAATCTTCCATATTGAACTTCACTAGAAGAATGCCTGCTCGAAAGTTAGCATGTGTCCTAACAATTGATTAAGATCAGGAGTAAAGTGATCTAATGATAATTCTATGGACAATATGAAAGGTTTCCATTTCTCATCTCCTCTCAGTCCTGTAATTATTTGTCTTATCAACTTCTCCTCTTCAATATCTTCATCTACTGCTCCCAAGCTATCTGCAATATCCTTCATTCTTGCCACATAATCAGAAATTGATTGTGAGATCTTTTTCTTGAAGGATGTGAACTCAGCCCATAATGAGGACTTACTTAACTTGGTTGTATTTTGAAAATGATGTTCTAAAGCATTGCACACATTTGCTGCACTTTCTAATCCTCTAATATGAGGTAGAAGATAATCATTTACAGCCATGTAAATGATGCTCCTAGCTTGAGCATCCTTCTTCATCCAGTTCTTCAAATCTGCAAGCTCTTCCCTAGTTGGAACACTAGGATCTTCAAACTCTTCCTTTTCTTCTTCTCTTGTGATGATTATCATCAAGTCTTTGTTCATGAGGTGTGCCTCCATCCCCATGGACAAAGAATGATAGTTCTCCTTATCTAGCTTATCAATCTGCAAGCGTTCTCCCATCTTCGATCTTTGTCTTCTGCAAATGTTAGGATAAATGAATATACTTTGTAATTTTAATGTAAAGCTTAAGTCTTTCAAATCCTTTCGAGCTCAATCTTCACACTTCTTCAAGCATTCAAGAATTTGATCTTGTCCACCTTCAATTAGAAGAAACTTCAATGTCTATAGGAGTTGGGACTTCCAATGCTCTTTACTTCACTTTGTATTGGACCTTTTTCTCTGATACCACTGTTGGAGACCTCTAAATCTCCAAAGGCTTGATCTATAGTGATTTAAGAACACCTCTATATCAGTTATAGACCAAAATTTACTCAAATGTTACCTTGATTTATAAAAACATTCACTATCACTTCTCTGAGTGACACTTCTTCTTCTTCAAGAAGTCTGCTTTAGAGATTAACTTGATTACCTGTACATATCTTCAAATCTCTTTCAATCTAATGATATACCTATCTCCATGCTACCTTTGCACAATCTTATCATTCATTAGACCTTCAAAAGAATCATTAGAACTCTCATTTGATCATTAAGATCAAAGGTATATCAAAAACTATCTTCTTGAACAAGGGACTTTGACATAGTGAACTTCTAAGGTTGATTTCTCACAGCACAACTCTTGTTTTGCTAAATGCTTTTAGCCATAGCTTCCTTACCTTCTAAATTAGATTTTGAATGCTCATTCATAAAAAGTTTTACACTGTGCACTGAGATCCAAGCAAAACTTTGACATAGCTTGATTAGCTTCTTGGTTAGATGTGCATAGAGGATTTCTTGATCCACTTGATCAGGTTGAGAGAAATCAGAGAAAGACTCGACACTAACTTAGAAAGATAACTCTCTACACATCTATCTCATGGAAACTTGGCTTCTAATGACTCTCTCATCATTTTGTTTACATTATTGACTTATATAAATATGATCTTTGACTCATTCCACATCTATTACATTAATCCTTATCATTCTAATGCTCATCTATACTCATAGTACAAGAATTTTCATTTGTAATGTACATATGTATACAAGCTACATTTCTGAGATCTCTTCACTTTCTTCAATGACTTCTTTGGCTTCATTTTGATTCTTTGACTTGCTTCCAAGTCTTCATAATCATCAATTAGGGATTGCTTTGCTCCAACAGTTGTGCTTCTACGTTTCTTTTTTTTTCTTGTCGCTTGATTCTCTTGTGTGATTCTGTTTGCGAATTTGAACATTGTATGTGGAGAGAGGTGCAAGAGGAAGAGCCAATAGACGAAGCTGAAGTGGGAGAGCAATGAGAAATTCAATTTTCATCAAAGAATGAAACAAAATGGAGATCATCAAAGAGAAGGGAGAGAAGCTTTAACGAGAGAGAGACAAAGAGAAGGGGAGAGAGAGGAGCAAGAAACAACATACTAGCACCACTTCTAGTTGTGAGGCTAAGTATAGGGTATCTTTTACAATGACTATCGAGTGTGTGTGGCCCAAACCCCTTTTTGGTTATTTGAGTGTTGGTTTGTCTTTGGCTAACAACATCTTCACTAACACTTGGAGCACATTAGAAGTCACCAGGAAACCTATTTCCCATGCTTGCACAAATCATTCTGATGGTCTATCGCTATACCATCTAGAGGTTCTATGTTGGAGAGATCGATTTGGATTATGTGCCCATGCAGGATAATGTTGCAAACCATTTCACAAAGGCTCTACCTAAGGAGAAGTTTGAAGCTTTACGCAAAGCTTTGATCTTACTTTCTTTTGTGGATTGGAATCTTTCCACATTGCTTAGCTCTTCCTTATACATTATTGTTAGTTACTTGCTCATCGTGCCACTCCCATGGGGAATTTATTGATATATCTTGGTACTGATATCTATGAACACATTTAGGATCATCGAGGAACCTTTTTCCCTCTTTGTCTTTTGTACCTTAGTGTTCACTTATCTTTGTACATTCATTTGGTAGTACATTTTTTATTGTGTTTTGCTCAGAGCTTCTTCTTCTACTTCCTTGTGTTGTTTTTGTGCTTCCGAAGACCTGGACCTGCAACACAGACCAAAACATAGAAGAAATCGATATTGAAGGCAAGGATGCAAATGAAGGGTTGGACTTAAATCAAAGTGAGGAAAAGAGCTCGAGGAGATCAAGAAAGTAATTAGGCCGTTAATTCCACTAGATGGCATTGAGAAGGTTCCCAGAAGTTCCTCTCCACTTAACTCAGATGAATACATTTTCATGAATAGATTCAAAATTTCATTATGGCCAACATATAAAATTCAAGTCATCTCGTTTTGACTAGTGAAATTGAAAGATATTCTTTTTTTTTGTCATTATTATGTAAGTATGAAGACATAAAGCAATGCAAAATTTATTAAAGAAACAAAAGGTACAAGAAAAAGAAAACGAGAGTTAAAAAGGAAAGAGATACAAAGGATCATCATCTCGTAAAGTTATTGATAGGAGATGGTTGAATCACACCCTAAGAGCATGGGAGAATGTGAAACCAATCCTCAACCATGGCTTTTGAGGCAAGTAGTCAGCCCATCAAACTCCTAATCATGAGTTCATGAGTTCAAATCCTCTTGGATGCAACATTGATATAATGTATCCCCCAATCTATAAATTGGAATATTGAGATGTGTAAGGTGTCATTGGAAAGCCCGTGGAGTTAACTTTCCTTAGGTAGACGCTTGATTGAGTGTCCAAGATATTGAGCATGGATGAGAACGAGGTTTAAAGATATTGAGGTTGAGAATAAGAGGCTGAAGATACAAAAGTTGCAAACAAGAGGTTCAAGAAACTATGTGAGGGTGAGCACATCAATTCAAGGGCCCTAGGGAGTTCAAGAGCCAATCATTGAGGACAATGATCGAACAAGGGGGAAAGAATGTTGTAAACTCACCAATAGGATATGGTTCAAACCACACCATAAAACACACAATTTGGAAGTATTCCTAGAAAATGGATTTTGGGCAAGGCAGATGGAAGGCACGTGTGGCTCCTTGAGAAATTTAGGCAATGAAAACGGGAGTGCATCTCCCATTTCGTAAGTTAAATTGAGACATGTAAAATATCATTGGAAATCTTTCAAAGTGAAATGTCCTTGGGTGGCACTTGATTGAGGGTCCAAGAGACTGAGCATGGGTGAGAACAAGGTTCAAGATACTAAGGTTAAGAGCAATGAGTTGAAGATACCAAAGTTGTAGACAGACGGTTCAATAAATTGTGGGAGGGTGAGAACATCAATTCAAGGGCTCTAGGGAGTTGAGGAGCCAATGATTGAGGACAATGATGGACCAAGGGGGGAAGAATCTTGTAAAGTGAGTGACAAGAGATGGTTGAATCATGCCCTAGGTAAGAGGACTACGAAGTCGTGCTCAACCATGGCTTTAGGGCAAGTAGTTAGCCCATCGGACTCCTAACCATGAGGTCATGAGTTCAAATCCTCTTGGATGCAACACTGATATCATAGCCTAGGAAGTAGGCCTGGGCAAGGTGGATGCAAGGCATGCTCACTACCTTGAGAAATTTAGCCAACGAAGATAGGAATGTATCTCCCAATCTGTAAGTACGTTGGATTGAGCTGTGTAAGGTGTCATTGGAAAGCAGGTAGAGTGAAGTTTCCTTAGGTAGATGGTTGATTGAGTGTCCAAGATATTGAGCATGGATGAGAACGAGGTTTAAAGATATTAATGTTGAGAACAAGTGGCTCAAGATATGAAAGTTGCAAACAAGAGGTTCAAGAAACTATGTCAGGGTGAGGACATCAATTCAAGGGCCCTAGGGAGTTCAATAGCCAATCATTGAGGACAATGATCGAACAAGGGGGAAAGAATGATGTGAAGTCGCCAATAGGAGATGGTTCAAACCACACCCTAAAACACAAGTTTTGGAAGTATTCCTAGACCATGGATTTTGGGCAAGGCGGATGGAAGGCACATGTGGCTCCTTGAGAAATTTAGCCAATGAAAACTAGAGTGCATCTCCCATTTCGTAAGTTAAATTGAGACATGTAAAATATCATTGTAAATATTTGAGAGTGAAATATCCTTGGGTGGCACTTGATTGAGGGTCCAAGAGACTAAGCATGGGTAAGAACAAGGTTCAAGATACTAAGGTTAAGGACAATGAGTTGAAGATACCAAAGTTGTAGACAGACGGTTCAATAAATTGTGGGAGGGTGAGAACATCAATTCAAGGGCTCTAGGGAGTTGAGGAGCCAATCATTGAGGACAATTATGGACCAAGGGGGGAAGAATCTTGTAAAGTGAGTGACAAGAGATGGTTGAATCATGCCCTAGGTAAGAGGACTACAGAGTCGTCCTCAACCATGGCCTTTAGGGCAAGTGATTAGCCCATTGAAATTCTAATTGTGAGGTCAGGTCCAACATGCCAAGATCACCATGAACAGGTAGGTAGTAAGGAGTTTAATTTTTCAATGACTTGCATGAAGGGGGAGCCTTTGAAATTCCTAATCTTTTGAAATAAGAGATGAAGAGAAGTCTCTATGGACCATTCTCTTGACAAACTTTCTTCTCATATTTTGCAATTGGCTAAGCTTCTAATTTCAATTGAATGTCAGTGATTTAATGCCATAGAGGAACAAGTTATGAATAGCGAAGTGCAAATTTGTTTCCGTAGGAATGTTTTTCAAAAGCTAGACGCATTTTATTTAATTTATCTTCAGTGTTTCCGACGAAGAATATTCAGTGTTTCCTCTCGAAGAATATTCAGTGTTTCCTCTCCATTCCACTCTACTTTGCAGACATCCTCGAGAATCGACCACTTCAGATCCGCAACCTCCATTCCCACAGCGTCGTCCTCGGACTTAGATCTCCTTTTCTTCTGACAAAACATTTTTATTCCACGCTTCTCCCTACCATTATCACGATGACGATGATGACGCAGACTGCTTGCAATGCCGTTTTCGCCAGACGTACTCCAGTTCCTCAACCCAGCCTCCATTATCAGACTCCTTGTACACACTCTGATGAGCACCCTCAACAACCGACATCCATCTCCGATCATTCTGTTCCTCCTTCATCATCTTCTTCTTCTCGGTTATCCGTTACGGATGCCCCCGACAACGGAGCAACACTCAGCTCCAGCCTTGCTGGTCTGTCTAAGACGCTCACTGCAAAAGACGTAGACCTTTTGCGTGTTTATCATCTACAGCGAATGGCAGAAGTTCGTGTCCAGAATGGCCGAAGGCCTTTTGCGAAACATTGCTCCAGTCGCGTTCCGCAACTTCCAAATGCAGGTCCAACTACTTGTTCGATAGCGAATCCCTCATCTTCTCAACAGAAGTACCAGGACGAAAAGAATAAGGTTCAAGGCAAATCTACAAGCGATGTGGTCCCACACATCGAAACCACCACAAGTGGTGATCATCATCGTCTGTTATCTCCTCCGTCGACTACCATACAAAGTAATGGCTCCGTTCCTGCACATGTAAGCATTTCTGGTAAACCGTTGGAGCAGCTGAAACTCAGCGCAGAGTAGGTCGATAGACTACGTGCTTATCATGTACAACGGATGAAAGAAGTTGGTCGTAGTGGCAGACAATCTCGCAAGCAGCAGCATGCCTCACCATCAACTGGGGCTCTGGAGAAAGATTTGAACAAAAGAATGTACACAGTGGAAGAATCTCCGTCAAAAAGGATGAAACCGTACATGCCAAGAAAACCCATTCATGGGGTTATGTACTGATTTTTATTGACGCTTAAATAGTACTGTTACACATTCTGAATACGATTTGTGTTACACATTCTGAATTCAATTTGTGTGTGAGAGAGAGAGAGGTAATTGAAAAGGTAAATGAGTGCATGTGATCTTTCAAGTGATTTCCCACGTATAGCTCCTAAGTATAGCTCTTAATTTGGTTCATATGTCATATACCTCAACTCCGTGGGCATGAACACTAGCCATGATAATAAGTGAGTACTTGAAAGGTCCCGAATTGAGTTTGTGATTCCCATTTCTATGTGTATTTGACTCAAATCCCTGGGCATGGAGATCAACATGGAGATCAACATGCAGAAAACATCCATTGTATTTGATCAGCCCAACTCAGAGCGGCATGTTCATATTGCAGTTTGTATTGTCGAAGTCCACATCCTTGGAGATGTCTTTTGGAGATTCTATCTTTGTTTTGTGTAGAAGCACAGCTCACATCCCAAATAGTACACATAATAATTTATTGGCTTCAAAATGGAAAACATCTTATTCTAAGATTTTTAGGATGCGAAAAAAAAAACAAGAATAAAAATCATTATCATCACTCAATCTCTCCGATGAGATAAGAACCCTCTCTCTCTCTCTCTCCCTCTCTCTCTCTCTTTGTATTGAGGCATTAAATTAGTGTGTCTCCCTCTTATCCCTTCCACTCTCTTTCTCATTGATGCAAAGTCATGTTTCATCCATCTAGATAATGGATACATATTCCTATGCATACATCCATAAATGATTCATATATGATTGCATAGAATGTGAAGCAAGAAGAGCTAAAGAGAACTTGTCTTATTGGCTAGTTGTTTGGTCCTAAACCGCCAATTGAGTCCGTATGACAATGGTTCCATGTGACAGGTTCCATAAGGAATGGTTCCCTTACAACTTGATTTTTAGTAAGTGTCATTTCTTGTTAGTGGATCTCTTGATTTTTGAAAATGATGATATGGCCTTCCAAGATTTGCAAAGTGGCACTCGGCTAGCACGAGCAGGAAATAAGGAAGAGAGCTCACTCACACACTCTCACACTCAAAGAGGAGCACACACACAAATTGAGCCAAGAAAGAATGATCCTCTTCTTCTTTTCCTACTACATAAAAGGAATATACAAGATTGACCTTATAGAACAATACAACTAGTGCAATATATATAGAACAATACATAGTGAAAAACCCGATCTCCGCGAATGAGTAAGCCAACAAGAACAAGTGTACTATCACTCTCAATAGATGAATCTAGTAAATCTCACTAAAGTATCCCTCACATATACCGACGCGTCCCCTATACATGTCAGAGAAATGAAAAGTGATATGTGTGATCCTCAATCATCAAATGTTGAGCTTGTTATTTAACACTCCCGTGCAAGTTCAATGTCATGTTCTCTAATCCAAGCATCTTTCGAAACTTCTTTAGCTTCTCTCCTCCAAGTGCTTTAGTGAAAATATGACCAGCATGCTCATCTCTCCTCACATAAACAAGATCAATAACACGTACTAATACCTTCTCTTTGATGAAGGGATAATCTACATCGATATGCTTTGTTCTACCATGAAAAATAGGATTTTATGGTAACTAAATGCTACAAAGATTATCCCAATATATGATGATTGGCTTTTGCACTTCCATACGTAGATCTCTAAGTAGCATCTCTAACCATGATGCTTCGCATGCTTCCATTGAAACACCTCTATACTTAACCTTTGTACTTGAAAAAGTAAGAGTGAGTTGCTTCTTGTTTGTCCATGCAATAGTTGCACTCCTAAGTGAGAATAGAAAGCCACTAGTAGATCTTCTATTGAGAATAGTACTGGCCCAATCCGCATCATTGTATCCATGAAGTTGAAAGTCTACAATATCTTTATAAAACAATCCATAATCTAAAGTAGCACTCACATAACATAGAGTGCACCTGAGAGCATCTAAATGTGGTTTCCTAGGAGCATGCATAAAATGAGTTTCAAGTCCAATTGTGTAGCTTCAATCAGGCCTTGTAATTGTGAAATATGTCAAACTTCCATGAGTTTCCTTTACATAGTAGCATTTTTCCAATGCTTCAACTGATGTAGTATCCAACTTCAAATTCTCATCCAATGGCATAGATATTGGCTTACAATCAATCATACCATACTTCTGTAACATACTCAAGGCATATTGCCTTTGTCTTTACCTCTTTACATAGGAAGTTTCTTTACCTCTTTAATGCTTTCTTCATTATCACCACCTATAGTGAGGTCATCAACATAAATAGCCACAATCATGATGCCATCATCATCCTTCCTTGCATATAGTGAATGATCTACATCACACATAAAAAATCCAATGGTGGTTAAGTAATAAAAAATCCTTGCATGCCAAGTGTGAGGGGCTTGTTGAAACCCATTCAAAGCCTTTTGCAATGTGCAAACATATTCTTGGTGCTTTGAATCTTCATATCTATGTGGTTGGTCCATGTATACTTCGTCCTATAACTTACGATGTAAGAAAGCCTTCTTCACATCCATCTGATGCAAGGTCCATCCTTTTGCTTTAGCTAAAGCAACAAGTGCTCTGATAGAAAAACTTTTAGCTACATGGCTGAATGTTTCTTCATAATCAACTCCATATGTCTATGCATAACGTTTTTCTAGTAATCATGCTCTATATTTGGCTATGCTACCATCAACGCTGTGCTTTACCTTTTAAACCCACTCGACGCCTATGAGTTTCTTTCCTTGCAGCAATGGAACCAGCTTCGATGTTTCATTTCCGTATAGTGTAGCCATATCCTCATCCATAGCTTTCTGCCAATCTGTATTTCAAATTGCATCTTCAAAATAAGAAGGCTCATCATCTTGTATTACCTTGGTTCCATGTAGACACAATGAAAAGCCATGTAACTGCCATATGCCAATCATCGCACTCAATTCTCCATCCTCCCGTATCTTCTTCATCTGGTTCACTTCTCCCTGTATCATCTACATGTGCCTTTCTCACTCCTTGGTTCTTCATAGAGGGCAATCCAAGATCCTTATTAAGGCTCCTTTTTGAATTGCTTGAATCTCCATCAATGTCTTCAAAACCTATAGATGTTTTACTACCAATAGAAATATTCTGTTTACCTTTCCTTGATGTAGTAGACAAATTTTCTAGAATCAAACTTCCATGCAATCTTCCACTCCATGGATGAGTTGGAAGTATTGCTTGCTGATGCATAAGATCCACTCAAAACTTGAGATTCTACACTTGCTTGTCATTATATATATACATGTGTCTGTGTATCTGTGTGTGTGTATATATATATATATATATATATATATATATATATATATATATATATATATATATATATATATATATATATATATATATATATATATATATATATATATATATATATATATATATATATATATATGTATATATATATATATACACTAGACATGATTATAAACAAGTACTTGAAAGGTCTCTTAAGAAAGGCCCCAAATTCGGTTTGTGATTCCCATTTCTATGTGAATTTGACTCAATAAGAATTATAAAGAAGAACAAAAATGTAGTAGTCAACTTCCCTCAATGTTTGATCTCTTTCAAAAAAACATCCTTTGTCCCATTGTTGTTATATGCATGAGAGAATACATAGAATTCTCTCTACCTCTCTCTCTCACTATCTTTTTATCTCTATTTCTCTCTGCTATATCTTTAAATATAGATTTATTTCTCTCCTTCTCTCTTTCAAGTGCTTATGGGAGGAACAAGCGGCATGACTTTGATTTCCCTCTCTCTATCTTTTTCTCTCTCTCATAAAAAATAGAATAAAAATCATTGTCAGCAGTCCATCTCTCTGATGAGATAAATCCCTCTCTCTCTCTCTCTTTGTATTGGGGGATTAAATTACTGTGTCTCCCTCTTATCCCTTTGTCTCTCTTTCTCATTGATGCAAAGTCATGTTTTATCCATCTAGATAATTGATACATATTCATATGCATACATCCATAAATGATTCATACATGATTGGATAGAATGTGAAGCAATAAAACCTAAAGAGAAATTTTCTTATCGACTAGTTGTTTGGTCCTAAACTGCCTATTGAGTCGTTGTTGCAATGGTTCCATAAGGAATGGTTCCTTTACAACTTGATAGTCAGTAAATGTTAGTTCTTGCTAGCAAATTTCTTGATTTTTGAAAATGATGATATGGCCTTCCAAGCTTTGCAAAGTGGCACTTGGATGTCACAAGAAAGGAGATAAGCAAGAGAGCTCACTCACACACTCTCAAACACTCTCACACTCAAATAGGAGCACACCTGCAACTTGACACAAGGAAGAATGATCTTCTTCATCTTCTACTACTACATAAAAGGAATATACAAGAATGACCTTATAAAATAATACAACTAGTGCACTATATAAAGAATAGTACATAAGGAAAAACCCAATGTCCATAGATTAGTGAGCTGGCAAGAACAAGTTTGCCATCACTCTCGATAGTTGAATCTAGTCAAGCTCACTAAAGTATCCTTGACGTATACCGAAGTGTCCCGTATACATTTTAGAGAAATGAAAAAGTGATATGTGTCATCTCCGATCATCGCATGTTGAGCTTGTTATTAAACACTCCCCCGCAAGCTCAACATCATGTTTTCTAATCCAAGAATCTTCCAAAACTTCTTTAGCTTCTCTACTCCAAGTGCTTTATGTTGAGATATCAAGCTCAACATGTGATGATCCAGGATAATACGTATCACTTCTTTCAGTTCTCTGACATGTATAGTGTTCATGCTGGTATATGTCAGGGACACTTCATTGAGCTTTATTAGATTTATCTACTGAGAGTGACGGCACATGTGTTTCTTGCTAGCTCACTTATTCGTGGACATTAGGTTTTTTCTTATGTAATGGTTTTTATATATTGTAGTAGTTGTATTCTTGTTTTAGGTCATTCTTGTACATTCCTTTTTATGTAATAGAAGAAGAATAAGAAGAAGAAGATCATTCTTCCTTGCAGCAGCATGCCTCACCATCAACTCGGACTCTAGAGAAAGATTTGAACAAAAGAATCTAAACAGTGGAAGAGATGGATCACCATGGTGAATCTCCGTAAAAAAGGATGAATCCGTACATGCCAAGAAAACCCATTCATGGGGTTATGTACTGATTTTTATTGACGCTTAAATAGTACTGTTACACATTCTGAATACGATTTGTGTTACATATTCTGAATTCAATTTGTGTGTGTGTGAGAGAGAGAGAGAGAGGTAATTGAAAACGTAAATGAGTGCATGTGATCTTTCAAGTGATTTCCCATGTATAGCTCCTAATTTTGTTCATAGGTCATAGACCTAAAATCCTTGGGCATGAACACTGCTATGTGACGGAAAAACATGAAGATCAACATGCAAAAAACATCCATTTTATTTGATCAGCCCAACGCAGAGCGACATGTTCATATGCAGTTTGTATTGTCGAACTCCACATCCTTGGAGATGTCTTCTAGAGATTCTATCTTTGGCCATATCTCATATACCTGATTCATATGTATACTTTGTTTTCTGTAGAAGCAGAGCTCACATCCCAAATAATACACATAATAATTTATTGGTTTCAAAATGGAAAACATCTTATTCTAAGATTTTTAGGATGCGAAAAAAAAACAAGAATAAAAATCATTATCATCACTCAATCTCTTCGATGAGATAAAAACCCTCTCTCTCTCTCTCTCTTTGTATTGAGGCATTAAATTAGTCTGTCTCCCTCTTATCCCTTCCACTCTCTTTCTCATTGATGCAAAGTCATGTTTCATCCATCTAGATAATGGATACATATTCCTATGCATACATCCATAAATGATTCATATATGATTGCATATAATGTGAAGCAAGAAGAGCTAAAGAGAACTTGTCTTATTGGCTAGTTGTTTGGTCCTAAACCGCCTATTGAGTCCCTATGACAATGGTTCCATAAGGAATGGTTCCCTTACAACATGATTTTTAGTAAGTGTCATTTCTTGTTAGTGGATCTCTTGATTTTTGAAAATGATGATATGGCCTTCCAAGATTTGCAAAGTGGCACTCGGCTAGCACGAGGAGGAAATAAGGAAGAGAGCTAACTCACACACTCTCAAACTCAAAGAGGAGCACACACACAAATTGAGCCAAGAAAGAATGATCTTCTTCTTTTTTTCTACTACATAAAAGGAATATACAAGATTGACCTTATAGAACAAATAACCTAGTGCAATATATAAAGAACAATACATAGTGAAAAACCCAAGCTCCGCGAATGAGTAAGCCAACAAGAACAAGTGTGCTATCACTCTCAATAGATGAATCTAGTAAATCTCACTAAAGTATCCCTCACATATACTGACATGTCCCCTATATATGTCAGAGAAATGAAAAAGTGATATGTGTCATCCTCGATCATCAAATGTTGAGCTTGTTATTTAACACTCCCGTGCAAGTTCAATGTCATGTTCTCTAGTCCAAGCATCTTTCGAAACTTCTTTAGCTTCTCTCCTCCAAGTGCTTTAGTGAAAATATGGGCAGCCTGCTCATCTCTCCTCACATAAACAAGATCAATAACACGTACTAATACCTTCTCTTTGATGAAGGGATAATGTACATCGATATGCTTTGTTCTAGCATGAAAAATAGGATTTTGTGGTAAGTAAATGCTGCAAAGATTATCCCAATAGATGATCTTGCTTGTCATTATATATATACATGTGTATGTATATATCTGTATGTATGTATATATATATATATATATATATATATATATATATATATATATATATATATATATATATATATATATATATATATATATACATATATATATATATACATATATATATGTGTGTGTGTGTATATATATATATATATATATATATATATATATACACACACACACACAGTAGACATGATTATAAACAAGTACTTGAAAGGTCTCTTAAGAAAGGCCCCGAATTCGGTTTGTGATTCCCATTTCTATGTGTATTTGACTCAATAAGAATTATAAAGAAGAACAAAAATGTAGTAGTCAATTTCCCTCAATGTTTGATCTATTTCAAAAAAACATCCTTTGTCCCGTTGTTTTTATATGCATAAGAGAATACAAAGAATTCTCTCTACCTCTCTCTCTCTCTAATTGTGTCTCTCACTATCTTTATATCTCTATTTCTCTCTTCTATATCCTTAGCTAGCTAATAAGCATAAATGATCATATATGTTGCTTGGAAGATAATGCACAAATGATCGGCTCAACACAAATAGGTAGGCATATGATTCAAAACACAAAACTTGCTATTTTTGTTGAGACATATGCTTAGTGTTTTACTGAATTCTATGAGTACAACAGCAACTAGTAAACTTCTCTTTGGGAAACTTCAATTAGCTTAACAAGCTACCATTAATGAGTGGAAGCATCTAAAATGATAGAGTATATGTAGAGAATTATGTTTAGAAACTTAAGGAACACTTCCAACTTTCACAGGCCTAGACAGTCACAAACTAGTGAGAATTAATCAAATGATATCCAACGATTGTGAGAAATAACTTCAATGAGACTTTGTAGCATTCCAGTAGAAAGAATGCTGAAAATGAAACTTGCTCAAACAAGGTCAATGTTCTGATAGAGTGTGACAGAGATATGAGAGTAGGAAGTAATGAACATGTATTGATTAAATCATGGAAGATCACAAGGTCATTGGCAATAGAACATTGGTCAATGAGTTCAAGATGAGAGAGCTATGAGGTGAGCTCCTCTTCCCAAAGAAGGTACATAGAAATGATCTCAGAAGCTGGAGATACATGCGGTATTTTCTTATCATCTTTTATAGGTTTGTGTTGGAGCCAAGAATTTGAACTCAAATTCAAATCCTCACCTAAAAGTATTTCTAAAGTATAGGATTGATTCTCTCTTGAATTTAACTACCAAATGATATGAGATTCCAAGCTTCTTAATGCCTTGTGGGTACACATTACTTTTACGATGAGTAATTAGAATCACGGTTACAAGAGGTTGTACATATGAAGCTTCTCAAGTGATATGCTAATACATCAAGCTTAGGTGTATTCATCAAGTATGTAGGCTTGGGCATAATTGAATAAATATCTCCCCCTCAACCCTAGCATGCTTGATCTTCATTGCTCCTTGATCTCTTGCAGCCCAATCATCAATTTGAACCTGTTCATCTTTGTTCCATCCAATGCTTTGGTAAGTAAATCTCTATATCTTGCTTTTGTGGAACATAAGGACATAGTTGGTGGCTTCTTTGATGACCAAGATATAAGTTTTGAATCTACAAAAGATAGGTACCCTGAAGTGCTCCTCCTATCATCCTTGGAGCCAACCCAATCTACATTAGAATATAACTTTATATCTATGTCAGAAATCAGGGGATAGAATAACCCCTCATTCATTGTACCCTTTAGGTACTTAAGACCCTCTTTGTAGCTTCCATGTATGACTTCCTTGGCACATGCATGAATTGACTCAATGTACTCACAACATATGCAATATCCACTCTTATCAAGGTAGAATAATTAAGAATACCCACAAGTTCTTGATACCTACTTTTTCTTCATCTTCAAAACCTAGTGATTGTGCCATATATACTTCTCTGATATCCAACCATTTGAAAATGCATTCTTGACATCTAACTGTTATAAATTCCAATTTTTGGATGCAGTAAGACTTACCAAAACCTTGATTATTGGCATCTTTGCCACAGAAGAAAATGTTTCTTCATAATCTACTCCATGTGTTTGGGCAAATCCCTTTGCCACTAATCTTGCCTTGTACCTGTTTAAAGAACCATCAGAGTTCTTTTTAACTTTATATACCCACCTTGAACCAATTACCTTCCTATCTAGTTTCTTGGGAACTACATACCTTCATATTTGAACTTCTCTCTTGACTTTCAAAGTTTTTAAGTCAATCTGCTCCTCATCTTCTGAGTTGATGTCCTCTGCGTGGTGTTGATATTCTTGAGCTAGGATTGGAAAATCATTTTGCAAATCATATGGTAATTTGACTTTCCTGCAATCATCTTCAAATCAAGAATTATTTTCATCAAAGACTACATCCCTACTAACTATAAATGCCTTGTTAGTGGGATTATAAAGTCTATATCCCTTTTGATTCTAATCCTACCAATGAATATGCACTTCTCAGCCTTACGGTCAAGTTTCCCTCTAGTTTGTGATGGGATGTGTGCATAGGCAATGCACCCAAAGATATTGCAATGGTCCAATGAGGATCTACTGCCATTCCAAGCTTTATATGATGTCATACCATCCAATGACTTGGATGGAAGCCTGTTAACCAAATAGGTAGCTGTAGAAACAGCCTCCGTCCATAAATAATTAGGTAATTTTTTCTGATTTAACATAGACCTAGCTGCCTCAATAATAAACCTATTCCTTCTCTTTGCCACTCCATTCAATTCAAAAGTATACATGGTTGTTACTTCCCTCTTTATGCCTTTGTCCTATAGAAATAGATCAAACTCATGTGAAAAGTACTCACCACCTCCATACAACCTGATTCTCTTCAAGATTCTTCGTGTTTGGTTGTCCACTAATGCCAAGTATTTCTTGAAACATTTAAACACCTCATCCTTATGCTTCATAAAATAGAGAATTTTCCACCTAATCTAATCATCAATAAAAGAGACATAGTACCTTGAACCTTGTGAGGAGGTGGTTGGATACACTCCAGAGATGAGATGGTGTTGCACAAATCCTCCTCTAGACCTGCCAGTGTAGCTTCAGAGTACCTTAATAGACACCTTTAGCTTCCCAACTATGCATTTGGATCCATGAAGTACCTTGGAGCATCACCTTCAAATAGTTATGTCAAAACAGACTACTTTCAAGATTGAAAACTTCCAAAGACTTGCGTTTCACCAATTTAAGATGAGTATATGCTGAGAAATCACATTAAGAAGTTAGGAGTGTAATCCTGAGTTTTTAGGAACATGGTAGTGAACAAACATAGATGACTTGCAGAGAATCTATCTCACAAACTACTGAGCCAAATGATATGAAATTTGATAGCTGAGATCTAGAAGTTCTACCCTACATATGCTAAGTTGGATCACATTGATTGGATAAGTACATGCGAAGAACTCCTCAAAACAAATTCATTGAAATGAGTGTTTAGCAGCAGACAATAGTAGACATGCAATAACATGCACAAATTGAATCAAACGTATAATATTATGAAGGTATGATACAAGGGAGATGATGTAGGTTTACTCATATATGTATGGGCATAGTGTAACCACAAGCTTGAACCTCAATGTGTCATTTTTCTTTCTCTACTACCCACGACTAAAGGTTACAGTCTTTTATAGATGTGTTCCCAATTTGAATTTTGAATTTTCCACCTAAAAGTGATCCTACCTTTTAGGATTCTAGTTGACTTGATTCCAACCACTTATTTGGTATGAAGTTCAACTCCTAATGCCACGAGATTCTCTCTATTAATCTGTTTTACATTTATCTTGAGTTAGATTCATGGATGTTATAAGAGGTGTTCATATGTGACTTTATGGATAGTCATACTCAAATTGTGAAGTACCTTTAATATTTGTTCAAGCATCAAGGCCTGCCAAATGTACTAAGAGCTCCCCCTCAAGCCTAAGATGCTTGAGTCATCATTCCATAGGTATTTCCTACAAAACCAAACATTGATTTGAACCTGTTGAGTTTGCTTCCATCAAGTGATTTGATCATCATGTCTGCACATTGCATCTATGTAGATACATAAGACAATTGTATCTCTTTGCTTGCAATATTTTCTCTTACAAAGTGATAATGCACTTCTATATGCTTAGTCCTAGCATGAAAGATAGGATTAACAGCTAAATGAAATGAACTCATATTGTCTCCAAATATATATGGAGTGCCAAATTCTAACCCTACATCTGTATATAAAGTCTTGATCCACATTGCTTCCTGAGTTGCATTTGCCAATCCTCTGTTTTCAGCCTTAGTTGAAGAGATTTCTATATTAGGTTGTTTCTTGGAAGACCAAGAAATGAGCTTTGTACATGCAAAAGCTAGATATCCAGATGTACTTCTCCTATCATCTTTTGATCCTACCCAATCTACATTAGTGAAAAGTTTTACACTTAACTCAGATGTGTAAGGGTAATATAAGTCGTCATTGATTGTTGCCTTTAAATACTTCAATATCCTTTTTGCTGCATCCATATGAGGTTTCCTAGGAGTGTGCATGAATTGGCTAAGCACACTTACTCCATAGCAGATATCAACCTTAGTTAGGGTGGCATAGTTCAAGCTTCCAACTAGTCTTTGGTAGCTTGTCATGTCTTCAATTGGTTCCCCTTCGTGAGCACTTAATATGTGATTGACCTCCATGGTAGTACCTGCAACCTTAGTGTCTTGTAGTTTGAACTTTGCAATCATATATTTAATATAATTCCTTTGATTAAGGAACATCCCTTGATATGTATATACAACTTCTAATCCAAGAAAACATGTAAGCAATCTAAGGTCACGTATCTTGAATTCTTCGTTCATTTGGGCTTTGATCTTCTTGATTCTATGGGCATCATTACTTGTAAGAATGATATCATCTACATACACACATAAAGATATAACTTTAGAGTTGTTCCTCTTAATAAAGAGTGAAGAATCAGCCTTGCTCGATTTGAATCCTTTGTCCTGCAAGAATGTAACAAGTCTATGGTTGCAAGCTCTAGGAGCTTGCTTGAGACCATAGAGAGATTTCATGGGTTTGCTCACATAATCAGGATGTAATCTATCGACAAATCCACCAGGTCATGCCATGTATACTTTGTCTAAAATCCAACCATTTAAGAATGCATTTTTTACATCCAATTGATAAATATTCCAATTCCTTGAAGCAACTATACTCATGAGAACTTAGATTGTTGGCATCTTTGCCACACGAGAGAAGGTCTCCTCATTATCAATCCCTTGGGTCTGACCAAACCCTTTATCTACAACTCTTGCTTTTTACCTATTTATTGATCCATAAGAATTCTTTTTTACCCTATAAATCCATCTAGATCCAATGATCTTCATGGATTGTTTTTTGGTAACTAGGTCCCAACTCTGATTCTCTTGGAGTGCTTGTATCTCTTCCTCCATTGCTTCCTTCCACTTTGATTTCTTGTTTGCTTCTTCAAAGGTTGATGGCTCCTTTGAATTAATATCCTAAGCAATATAGATTGAGTGTTTAGTGACCAAAGAGGTGTCAAATTCATACCTTTCTAGCTTCTTCTTTTCCCTAGTTGATCTCCTTATTGTTTGTTGAGATGATTCTGTAATATCCCTCAAGTCTTGCATCTTTTCTTTACCTTTGTTGCTCCATACCTTGAAATTCATCCTTTCTATCTGCAATAGCATAGCCACAGGAAATGCTCTTGAATAAATGAATGACTGTCCTCCCAACCTTATGCCTGTATATATAGCTACTTGAACTAATGAGGACCACAAACGTAACTAGGGTCCACAAGTGCATGTGCAATCTCCTCCACTCCTTTCATATCCACCTCTAGAGTCAATTAGTGGCTGGAGTGATCTCGACCACTACTTTAGTACCTTCCACTAGTGGACGTATACTAGTGGTGTTGTACTCACCTCTTGAGTTAAGTCCACTGGACTCAAGTTAAGTTGAGTTAGAAGGCTCTAGAGCTCTTTGGGAAAAACTCTCTCCCCATGCTCCCATGGGAGTTGAACCCAAGACCTCCTCCTTCAGAACCATGAGACTTAACCACTAGGCTAAGTGGATTACTTGAATATAAGAGCACATGACTTATGCATGAGTCTACTCTTGAGATTATTGGTCCTTTATACGAGTGACCAAACAATATCCGATTTCAGATCTGTTTGAAGCCATCGGATCCCTAGACCATAGACTTACTTTATTACATTCTTCCCTCCTTGGGAAAGATTTTTGTCCTCGAAAATAAAGCTATATATATAACTGTAAGCAACCCCCGAGCCTCATGTTCTAAAACTTGAACAACATGCATTCATTCAATCAGGTTAATTTACTTAGAAACTTGAAGTAAAAAACCTTCTTTATTTGGGACCAACTTAAAACTTGAAAGCTGGAAAACATCGTCGGATTGTGGAAACTTTTTCCTATGTTGAATTTTCTTCAGTTCCATCCTTCCATTTTACTAAGCACTCTTCATACAAGTGACTTCTTGTACATTTATCTCGGGTGCGAAGTATCCTTTCAGGTTCATGAGGAACTGTTTCATTTACTCGAATAGGAAGTATGACCTATTGTCCAACTAGATTATCTATATTTGTAAGACTATTTCTAAGTCGACTAACATGGAACAATGGATGAATCCAACTATCATCTAGAAGTTGTAATTCATAAGCCCATAAACCAACTTTCTTGGTGATTGGAAAAGGACCGTAATATCTAGGTGACAACTTGGCGCATTGACCAGTCTTGACCTTTTTCGATCTTTCAAGAATACGAAGATAAACTTGATCGCCTACCTGAAAAGTAACATCTCTTCGCTTCGGATCAGCGTAAGCCTTTGCACGATCTTGAGCTTTCTTTAAGTTTTCTTTAGCTAACTTAAGCTTAAAGTTCAAGTCCAAAGAAGGCTCAGATAATGCAACAGTGTAGCCACAGGAAATGCTCTTGAATGAATGAATGACTCTCCTCCCAACCTTATGCCTGTATATATAGCTGCTAGAACTAATGAGGACAACAAATGTAACTAGAGTCCACAAGTGCATGTGCAATCTCCTCCACTCCTTTCATATCCACCACTAGAGTCAATTAGTGGTTGGATTGATCTCGACCACTACTTTAGTACCTTCCACTAGATTCCACTAGTGTTTGTTGTACTCACCTCTTGAGTTAAATCCACTGGACTCAAGTTAACTTGAGTTAGAAGGCTCTAGAGCTCTTTGGGCAAAACTCTCTCCCCATGCTCCCATGGGAGTTGAACCCAAGACCTCCTCCTTCACAACCATGAGACTTAACCACTAAGCTAAGTGGATTACTTGAATATGAGAGCACATGACTTATGCTTGAGTCTACTCTTGAGATCTTTGGTCCTTCATACGAGTGACAAAACCGTATACGATTTCAGATCTGTTTGAAGCCATCGGATCCGTAGACCGTAAACTTACTTTATTACACTATCTTTTGATCATCATTAGAGTCACTTGAATCTTCAAGTTGTTGTTTTCCTTTTGAATTGTTGGAAAGTCTTCCTCTAGGTCATCAGGTAGCTTGACTTTTCTGCAATCATCTTCAAATCACGAGTTGTTTTCATCAAAGACAACATCTCTACTAACAATAAAACCTTTAGTACTTGTATTATATAACCTATACCCTTTTTTATTTAGATCATATCTAATGAACACACATTTCCCTGCCTTATGATCCATTTTACCTCTGATTTGTGATGGAACATGTGCATAAGCTATGCACCCAAATATTCTTCAATGATCTAGGCTAGGTCTACTTCCGTTCCAAGTGTCATATGGTGTGATCCCATGCCAATGCTTTATATGGGAGTATGTTGATGAGATAAGTGGTTATAGACACAACCTCTACTCATAGATAGTTGGGTAATTTTTTCTCATTAATCAGAGATCTTGCGGCCTCCACAATGGTCGTATTCCTCCTTTCTGCTACTCCATTTTGTTTTCCAGTATACCTATAGTGATCTCTCTTTTGATGCCTATATCTTGGAGATATGCATCAAACTCATGGGAGAAGTATTCTCCCCCTCCATCTGACCTTAGCGTTTTCAAGGGCTTTCCTTTTTGGTTTTCAACAAGAGAAAGATACCTTCTGAAACAATTGAACACTTCATCCTTGTGCTTCATGAAATAAAGTATAGTCCATCTACTACAATCCTCAATGAATGATACATAGTAGCTAGATCCTAAATTTGAAGGGTCTTTGCTAGGTCTCCCAACATCTGTGTGGACTAGCTCCAATAGATCACCATGAATGTAACCTTTCTTCATAAAGGGCTGTCTATGAGACTTCCCAAATTGACATGCACTACACTTATATATCATATGTTGCTTGGATATGTTTGGAAAACCAAGTACACTCTAATCCCTACATATTTGCTTTAAACTTCTTTCACGTATATGAGCTAATCTTTTATGCCACATTTCTAATTTTGATAAAGTTTGTCCTCCATTATTGAAACGTGCTATATTTCTAGTATCTTGTAGCTCAAATTTAAAGAGTCTACCTTTCTTTCCTCCTTTTGCTATCCTTTTGAACCCTTGTTGAGGATATTCAACAAATGCTCCATTTCTTGTAAACCTTACGTGCAATCCCTTTTCTACAATTTGTCCAACACTTATCAAGTTCTTGGTTGTGGTAGGTACATACAATACCTTAGTGAGTAGATTCATATTTCCATCTGAGGTCTTCACATTTCCAATCTTATCAATTGAGTGCCTTTTGTCATCTCCCATTTGTACCTCATGCTTGTTCCTTGGATTCTCCAAGTTAGATAACAATGCCATATTTCTTGCTACATGATTTGAACAACCAGAATCTATATAGAACACATGTGCATCTACTTTACGTGCTTCATGGTGATGTTCATAAACAAAAGTGAGTCCTCTTGTCCCTACTCTTCAGTGTAATTGTTGTACTCTCTTCTTCCTCTATAGCCTCCTTCGTTATTGTAGTTGTTGTTGTGGTTGTTGAAATTGTTTGATCTTCCTCTTCCATAGCTTCCTCTATTGAAGCCTCTTCCTCTCTGATTTCTAGGGTTCCTGAAACAATTTTAGTTGTATGGTTAGTCAATCCACATATGGCACATGGAGAGGTGCTTTGGAATCTCCCCCCACCTTGTCTATTGGTGCATTTTACCCAAGCCTACATGCTTGATATGCTTGATATGCTTGATATGATTGATATGATGTTCATGTGTGTAGACATATGAACACCTCTTGTAAAAGAGTACATTTTATCTCTTGTAATTTTAAAAGAAAGAATGGAATAAGTCATCCAGGATCTAAAAAGCAAATTCGTGGGTCTAACTACCTAAAACCCTGAATCCATTAGTTGACATAATATTTCCTAATTCCTTGCATCCCTTTTAGGTGGTCATTTGAATTCAAATTCAAAACTACCTCCAAAAGTGGCATATAAAAGGAGCAAGAAGGAAGTTGCCAAAGGACTGCTTGATTTATGCCCATTTGTAGAGATTCAAGAGCTTACTTCATAGATCCATCATTCTACTCCCATTTTGCAAATATGCATTGCCAATGTCGTTGTAATCATATGTGAATCTATACATTCATCTTTTACTCCTTCTCTGCTTTGTTCTCTACTATACTCACTTAGAATAGTAAACTTCAAAAAATCATATCTTGGGCTATACGTAACTCTTTTGAGATTTCTAAAATGCATTGAATACCTCTTTAATTCTAGTTTATGCTCACAAAATTTTTTGTCCATTGGATTTACCATTTGTGAGAAATTTGCATTTTAGTGCTCACTATTCTATCTTTGCAGAGCCCAAAAATGGCAGGAGTGTTCCAGATTTTGCTAAACCTTTTCTCCGTGCTCAGTTGATGAACTGAAGTGTTTAAACTTGGAATGAAAATCTTGCTAAGTCAATTTTCTATGTCCATAAGGAATTTTTCTAATTCCTACCAGGTTGAGAGTAGTGTTCATTTTTTCCAGCACGTGTATGTACAAAAATAGCAAGTTTTGGGAGCTAATCATTTTGCAAATAGTCTATCTTGACTCAAACTTTTGAGATACTTGTTCCAAAGCCCTTGGGTGGCTTTTCATGGCTTTAGGAAGCTCAAAGGGTCTACTAACAAAATCTGAAGTCTCACTTGTCTGGTGTGAAGCTGGTTGTAGCAGCACCAATTGATCTTCAGGTTCCATCCACCATCTCTCTCCACAATGGTATCAGAGCATAAAGAATCAACATGAGAGATGGATTTCCATGAAAAATTGACAAATTGGATAGAAACAACTACCCATCATGGTCTCTAAGGATGGAGTTTTATCTTTAAGGGAAGAATCTATTTGGATACACATCTAGAGATGAATCTATGCCAACCATGAGGAACAAAGGGCAACCATCACATGAAGAAGAGAAAAGACTTTCAAATTGGTGTTCAAAGGATGCACTTGCAAGGTCCCATATTCTAAACTCAATCTCCGATTTTCTTTTACCTCATGTCAAGGGATGCAAGACATCGAGAGAGACTTGGAATGCACTTGCTTATTTCTTCTCCTCCAACCCTCGAGCAAGGAAGAACCAATTGTGAATGGAGTTCACAAGAATCAAGAAAAGTCTGATTATTTCACAAAGATGAAGGAGATTTCGGATTAACTTGGACGCATTGGAGAGGTAATTGAAGAGGAAAAAATCATTAGAAAAATCATAAATGGAATCAAAGGAGATGACAAGTGGGAGTCCTTCACAACAACCATGGATTTGTCTTGGATATGCATGTACCCGACCTCAACACACTCATATGCCAACTCTTCACTCATGAAGCAAAGATTAGCAAAGGTGGTAAGTCCTCAAGAGGTAATCTAACTTTTTCCTTATATACTGATAAAGCTTAGGTCAAGGACAAGTCAAAGAATAAGAAAAATGAAGATTAAGCTAGCTCTTTCCAAGCAAACTTTGTAGGTAGAGGAAGAGCTAGAGGAAGATGTAGAGGTGGAAAGCAAGGCAGGGGGAGATTCCAATCATCTCAAACTTGCAATATATGTGGCTTATCTAATCATACTACTGAAGAATGTTTCACAAACCCGAGGAACTCAAGAGGAAGAGGATTCAATAGAGGTGGCTATGGATCAAATAGAGGCACATACAATGGAGGCTACAACAACTACTACAACAACAACTATCAAAGTGGTCATAGAGGAAGAAGAGATTACAATAACTAGTAGAGGACCAAAGTCAAGAAGATTCATTATTGATTATGAATCTATGAGTGAAGAAGGCTAAGGATGATGATCACATCTTTTATATTGATTCGGGATGCTCAAATCATGTAGTAGGAAATGTGGCTTTACTTTTTTATTTGGAAGATCCTCACAACAAATATGAAGTGCAAACAGAAGGTGATACAAAGCACTCGGTGGAGAAGATAGGTAATGTGAAGACATCAGATGGGAATATGAACCTCTAAAGAAAAGTCTTGTATGTCCCTACAATTACCAAAAAATGAATAAGTGTTGGGCATATTGTTGAAAAAGGATTGCAGGTTAGATTCAATCGATTTGGAGCATATGCTGGGGACCCAGGGCAAGGTTTTAGAACGATTGCCAAAGGAGAAAAGATAGGAAGGCTTTTCACTTTTGAAGTGGAAGTTACAAAGAGCATAACCTTATTTAGCTATGGATCTCAAACTCTCACAAAGTTGGAGATATGGCACGAAAGGATTGCTCACATTGGTGAGAGGACACTCAAATAAATTTGCAGGGACCAAAGTGTACTTGGTTTTCCTAATATCACAAGGCAACACATGATTTATAAGTGTGAAGCTTGTCAATTCATCAAGGCTCATAGACAACCTTTCAATAGGAAGGTATATGTGTATCAAAATCTTTTCTATCTAGCGCACACTGATGTGTGGGGTCCAAGTAAGGAGCCATCTATATTAGGCTCAAGATATTATGTGTCTTTCATAGATGATTGTAGCAAGTGGACCATTCTGGTTTTCATCAAACACAAGGATGAAGTTTTTAATTTCTTTAAGACGTGTGTTACTCTTGTTGAAAGCCAAACTAGTAAGACTTTGAAAAGACTCAGATCAGATGGTGGAGGAGAATACTTCTCTTCTGAATTTGATGCATACTTGCATGAAAGAGGCATTAAAAGAGAAGTCACTACAAGTTATACACCCAAACTCAATGGTGTAGTAGAGAGGAGAAATAGAGCTAATGTTGAAGCTGCAAGGTCCATGCTCAATGAAAAGGGATTGCCAAACTACCTATGGGCAGAGGCTATGTCTACAACCACATATCTCATAAATAGACTTCCATCTAAGTCACTAGATGGAACCACTCCATATGAAGTGTGGAATGGAAGAAGACCTAGTCTAGAGCATTTTAAAATCTTTGGATGCTTAGTCTATGCTCACATTCCTTCTCAAGTAAGAGGGAAATTGGATCCCAAGGCAGAGAAGTGCATATGTATTGGTTATGACCAAAAACAAAAAGGATATAGATTGTACAATCCAACTAATAAAGGATTTTCTTTGAGTAGAGATGTCATTTTTTATGAGAACAAATCATGGTTTCATGATGACAAGAAAATGAAGTTGCCTTATGACTTGGATGAAGATTTTTCCATCACTTCAACCAAAGGAGCCAAAGAAAATTGAAGAAAGTGACTCAGAGATTGACCTAGAAGACTTGTAAAGACTAAAACTATGGAAGAGCAAAGGTAAAACAAAGATGCAAGATGCTACATATAGACCCAAGAGCTCACACCAACCACTTAGAAGGTCTTCAAGGGAGAAGAAGAAACCACAGAGGTATGGTAATGATACTTCTTTGGTCACCAAGCACTCAATGTACATTGCAAAGGATTCAATCAATGAAGAACCTACCACATTTGAAGAAGCACAAAGCAAGAAAGCATGGAGAGATGCAATGGATGAAGAAATGGAAGCCTTGAAGGAGAATGGCTCTTGGGAGCTTGTACCTAACAACCCATCTATGAAGGTAATTGGATCTTGATGGATATATAAAATGAAGAGGAATCTAGATGGAAGTATAAATAGACATAAAGCAAGGTTAGTTGCTAAAGGGTTTGCTCAAACCCATGATATTGATTATGAGGAGACTTTCTCTCTTGTTGCAAAAATGCCTACAATTAGGGTTCTCATTAGTCTTGCTGAATCTAGAAATTGGAAGCTCTATCAACTTGATGAAAAGAATGCTTTATTAAATGGATAGATTTATGAGCAAGTATATATGGCATAACCTCCTCGATATAAGGATGCACATCGTCCTAACTATGTATGCAAATTAAATAAACCCTTGTATGGATTGAAGCAAGCTCCAAGAGCTTGGAATTTCAGATTGGTGACTTATTTGTACCACCAAGGATTCAAAGCTAGCAAAGCGGATACCTCTTTGTTCATAAAGAGGAATGGATTTAAAGTGATCTATCTATGTGTATATGTTGATGATATCATTATCATAGGGAAGGATCTTGAAGGAATCAAACAGGTAAAGAGTTAAATAAAGGAGGAGTTCAAAATAAGTGATCTTGGACCACTCACTTATTTTCTTGGATTGCAGTTAATCTACATAGGTTCAAGTATATACATCAAACAAAGGAAGTATGTGCATGACATGCTCATCATGTTCAAGATGGAAAACACCAAGTGTGCAGGTACACGTATGGAGAAAAATCATAAGCTTAGTGCTTATGAAGGAGAGCCAATTGAAGACATCACAAGCTATCAAAGCTTGATTGGAATTTTGAACTATGCAACACTCACAAGGGTGGATATATGCTATCGTGTTAGCATATTGAGTATATTTATGCGTAAGCCGAGAAGACCACATATGGAAGCCACCAAGAGAGTCCTCAAGTACCTAAAGGGGACCATGAATGAAGGTTTGTTTTATCCATTTATTTCAGATATTGAGCTAAAGGCCTACTTAGATGCAGATCGGGCCAGATCTAGAGATGATAGAAGAAGCACATCCGGGTATGTATCATTTGCAGGTTCAAAAATCATTTCTTCATCATCCAAGAAGCAACCAACAGTGGCATTATCTTGTATTGAAGCCGAATATAGAGGTTCTGGCGAATGCAACTCAAGAGATCATGTGATTAAAATCTTTGTATACAGATCTTGGACTTCATTCTTCAACACCTCACATTTTTTGTGACAACACAAGCTCACTACATCTTGTAGCTAATCCGGTATACCATGCTAGAACCAAGAATATTGAATTCCACTACCATTATGTAAGGGTGAGCAATGTGCAGACATGTTGACTAAAGCTCTTTACGGTACGAAATTGAGTAGATTCAAGTTGATGATTGGCCTGCAAGAAATCAAGGACAATTGAAGACTTATTTGGAGGCCAAGAATGTTAGGCTTAAGGGGGATCTTTTGGTGCATTTTACCCAAGCCTACATGCTTAATATGATGTTCACTTATGTAGACATATGAACACCTCTTGTAAAAGAGTACATTTTATCTCTTGTAATTGTAAAAGAAAGAATGGCTTAAGTCATCCATGATGTAAAAAGAAAATAGATGGCTCTAAATAACTAAACCCATGAATCCATTAGCTTAGGAAATATTTCCTAATTCCTAGCATCACTTTGAGGTGAATTCATTTGAATTAAAATTCAAAACTACCTCCAAAAGTGGCTATAAAAGGAGCAAGAAGGAAGTCGCCAAAGGAGTGCTTGATTCGTGCCTATTTCCTGCCCATTTGCAAAGATTCAAAAGCTTAATCCATAGCTCTATCAATCTACCCACATTGTGCAAATATTCATTTCCAATGTGGTTGTAATCATATGTGAATCTATACATTCATCTTTTACTCCTCTCTTCTTTTTGTCTGTTATACTCACTCAAAATTGTAAACTACAGAAGCTCATATCTCGGGCTATATGTAACCTATTTCAAAGTTTTAAAGTGCATTCGATAGCTCTCCAAATCTAGTTTATGCTGACAAACATTTATGTCCATTCCATTTACCATTTGTGAGAAATCTGCATTTTACTGCTCACTAGTCTATCTTTCCATAGCCCAAAAATGGCAGGAGTGTTCCAGATTTTGCTTAAACTTTTTCTCAGTGGTCAATTGAGTAATTGAATGGTTGCCTATGAGTTTTGCCAAATTGGGAAGCTCCACGTTTGTAGATCATATGTTGCTTGGTCACATTAGGAACCCCAAGCACACTTTGATCCCTCCAAATTTGCTTCAAAGTTCTCTCTCATATGTGTCCTAGCCTCTTGTGCCATATTTCCAACTCTGATAGGGTTTGGTCTCTATAACTGAATAGTGCTATGTTCCTTGGGTCTTCAATTTCAAAAGTAAACAATCTACCTGACTTCTCACCTTTGGCAATCCTTTTGAATCCTTGTTGGGGTTCTTCCACATATGCTCCATGCTTTGTGAACCTGACTTGTAGACCTTTCTCTACTATCTACCCAACACTAATTAAATTTTTGGTTATGGTAGGCACATACAAAACTTTGCTCAAAAGGTTCATACTGCCATCAGATGTCTTAACATTTCCAATTTTCTTTACTAAATGCTTGGTGGCATCACCTATTTTTACCTCATGCTTTCCGTTTGTTTATTCAAGATCAGATAAGAGTGCTACATTCCCTACCTCATCATTTGAACAACCTAAGTCAATGTAAAAGAGATGCTCATCATATTTACCTTGCTTGGATGTCATGTTCATAATGAGAAGAGAATCCTATTGATCTTTAGTATAGTTATTGAAGCCCCTTCTTCCTCTAAAGCCTTCTTGATAGTTGTTGTTTTTGCTGTATCCTTGATTGTAGTTATGGATGAGTTACCTCCACCATTGTTATACCTGCCACTTGTTTTTCCATAGCCTCCTCTATGGCAGCCTCTTCCCCTTTGGTTCCTTATATTTGTGTAGCATTTTTTGTAGGGTCTCCCCCTACCTTTCTTATATCCTCTACCCCTACCTCTAGGACCTCTTCCTCTTCTTGCATAATTAGCTGGAGAGGTACTAGCCTCTTCATCTTGTTTCTTACTTTGACCTTTATCCTTAGCTTTATTCTTTTATGTATAAAGGGCAGAAGATTGGTTACCTATTTAACATGAGGTAACAAGAAATTAGAGATTGACTCTAGTAAATATGACCTTGCAAGAGCATCCTTTGCACACCATGTGGTTAGCCTCTCTTGCTCTTCCCTTGTTGGTTGATTCTTGCTTCTGAATATTGGCATGTCTTCATCTCTTTAGATGTATCCATATAACCTTTTGCCTTGAAGGTATGCTTACATCCTTAGGGACCATGCTAAGTAGTTATTCTTATCCAATTTTGTGCATACACGTACTCTATACATACACGTACTCTAATAGACTTGTGCATCAAAGTATATGGGAGGAGATCATACCCAATCTTGTGTTGAGTCTCTTGTCTCTCTCTATTTTGTGAGTACTTTTGTGAGATTTTGGTTTTGTAGTATCTCAGTGTACGTGTGTCTGCAAGATCCGATCAACACTTTCTTCCCTCTTTAGGAGGTTTTTTTTCTCCTAACTTGTGTTTATGCCTAGAACCCTAATGGATTACTTAATTTTGTACATTCACTTGGTAAAACATTGAATATTTTTGTTGTGCTCCAAGCTTCTTCTTCTTCTTCTTTATGTTGTTTGCATGCCTTCGTAGACCTCAAACACCAACATGACTTGATGTGAAGAATGATTTCCTCAATGGAGAGCTAGAGGAGGTTGTGTACATGGACCAACAATTAGGATTTGAAGAAAAATTAAAGAATGGCTATGTTTGCTGGTTAAAGAAAGCATTATATGGTCTCAACCAAGCCCCAATGACATGGAATCAAAGAATCCTTGAGTATCTAATCAGTTGTGAATACTATCAAAAGCAAGGGAGCTCCATCATTGTTTTACAAAAAGGAAGGTAAATTATTTGTCTACTAATGTGTATATATAGATGATCAAATTACTACAGGAGACCATGAAGAAGGTATCAAGTAGATCAAAGGGAACGTCAAAAAGGATCTCAAGAACCTCAGAGCTTGGAGATCTAAAGCCTAAGTTCCACATTTACTTCCAGTAAAGAGACTGCTAAGATATCTCAAGGGTACACTCAATGAATGTATAATTTATCCTTTTAAGGATGAATTGTAGGTAAAATCACATAGAGATACCAATTGGGTTGGATCTATAGAAGATAAAAGAAGTATAAGTGGATATGTAGTAATGCTTGGTAAGAAATCCATGTCTTCGATGGCAAAGAAACAATGCAGAGTTTCTCTGTCCTCACTTAAAGTTGAATATAGGGCATTACCTCAAGTGACTTGTAAGATTATATGGCTCACAAAGTTCATGATTGAGTTAAGTTTGTAGGTGAATCAATTTCCAATCATGTGTGACCATATAAGAATGCATACTTTTTTTTTTGCCAATCCCATGTTCATGCTAGAAGTAAACACATAGAGATACACTATCATTAGATTAGAGAGAAGGTGCTGGTTAACAAGGTTCAAATGCAGCATATAAGTACCAAGGACCCATGTTTTGAAGTGTTCACCAAAGTTGTGGATTCAATGAAGTTAAAAACATTCAAGAAATGAATTGGATTGTTGGATCTAGGATGAAGAATTAAATCTTCAAGCTTAAGGGGGAGTGTTGAATTTCAAGATTCAATGTTAGTCTCAAATTAACCAAGAAATGGATGCCACTTGGAGCCACAAGCAGCACACAAGAAATCACGAATCAATTTGAATTTGAAATCCCCCATCAATAGAAAAAGTTTAATCACACTCAGGTGTTATTTATTTCCTATAATTTAGGGAAAGTGTTCCCTAACTTGCAGGGAATCTTTCCAACTCTATATCAACACACAATCAACTTCAAATCGGTATGAACCACGTATGTGTGTGCTCTTATAGTGTTTTGGGAAGCAACCTAGTAGACCCCTAAGATAAGCAAGCCCTCATCTTGTTTTCTTGAGGGATTTGAACAAATCATTAACTCTGCTCAACACTTAGAGCAATCTAGAACATTCACACCAAAGTTTTGCTGCTAGCTATGGAGAGACCACTCATTTCTTGTAATCTTTGGTTTTTTAGAAATCTAATTAAATTTCTAAAAGTTGGCTCAAATCTTGTGTCATTTCTATAAAGAATCCAAAAGAACCCGATTGAGGAGTGAGCAGGTGTGTATGTGTGTATGCCTAGTGAACTGCAAAACTTGTTTGTCTTGAAGATATTGGTCCTCTAAGTAGGATTAACCATTTTAAGTGCAACAACTTACATTAGGAAGGTCTTAGATGCTTGTTTATGTGTGGAGAAATGTCTTGGGTTCAGTATTCATAAGTTCTGAGATTGGATTGTTTCACTAAATAGAGAATAAGTGAGAGTGGCTATGAGGCCACTATTGTGTCAAGGTTGCATAGGGAAATTGCAAATTCTCCCATCATTATTTCCTTTAAAATATTCAACCTTTATGGTCATGCTTGATGATAGCATTGTTTTAGCCTTTCTAAAACCTCCCCTATTTTGTCTTCCTCACATAGCTCCAAAATCCTCCAAAGCACCTTAGCATTTTATTTGAGCCTCCTAAAAATGGTCATTTTTTTTTGTATCTCACTAATGCAAGATAAAACTTAATCCATGTTCATCTTTGAAAGTTGGAGAGTTCTATAGTCAATTCCAACATATAAAGATATTTTATTATTTCTCTATCTCTATGCATACTCTGAACAATAAAATTTAAAAATGAAATCAACTAAAAAATCATCAAAGTAAGAGACAAGGTTGTGGATAGATATATAGAAGGTGATCTTAGTAAGTACTGGTCTACCTTAATCAAGTGGAATGCTTCCTCCAATACACAAACAAAGTCTAAATGACTTAAAATTTTCTTAAATATCTAAAAGTATGAGTCATGAAATTATCTTTTTAGATCTCCAAAACCCCTAATGGTCTAGGCCAAACCACATGAAATATTTATTTTCTTATTTCTAAAAATTTCCAATAATTTGATTAAAGTATGTTGGAGGAACGCATATCCCTTGATATGCAGTTTATGTTTCCATTCTTTCAATTTGAGCTCCATCATCTAAGGTTACAACTTGTCTTCACACATTTTTTTAAAGGATCAAACATCCCAATACAAAGCTAAAAAATTATTTTTTTCAAAATCTAATTTGGTAGATCAGAGAATATATGGTTTTGGACTTTCTCTCATATGATTTCGGCACTTCTCTTTATCAACTATGTCCCCGACCATCTAGGAAATTTGTAGACTCAAACAAAGGTTGTTGAAAATTGTACTAAGTATTTTTTAATGGAATAGAAAAGTTCTTTAAGTTCACTTCCCGTGTTTTTCATATTGGCTGATGGTCTACATTGAAATTTCAAAATTTTGTTTATATTTTTGAGTTCTAGTAGTAGCAATTCCACGATAATGCTCATAGATAATTATGCTAAATAATTCTAGAAACATTGGAACATAATCTACTAGGCCAATCAATCTAGATTCAATCATGATAGGACATATTTCAATGCTATAATACAAGAGGCCCCCAAGTTCATCCAAAAATCTTGCCAACTAGAAACTCAAGATGTAGGTTATTTCTAGGCTCTTCAAGATCTAAGTTAAGTAATATTTGGAGTTCTAGAAGAGTGTGGATGCGAATTTTTAATTTTGATTACATAATTAAATGCTGATGTGATCTCCATTATCTCACTCTACGACATTAGGTTTCCATCTCTAATTGATATATTTCACCTATTATGCCTTATTTTCTAGCTTCTTGGAATGTGAACAAGATATGCTTACATATATTTGTTAGAAACTTCATATAGGATGGAATCCCTAAAGTAATTCCATTACAAATGAGAAATTAGTAAAATTCATTGTGAAAATCAATAACATCATACCACATACGATCCATTGCAATTATCATGAACATAAGTTTATGCTTAAGTTTTGATGATGTTGCATATGTATTTTATGCTTCATGTTTATTTTGGTGTCCATTTTGTTGTGATTTTGTTATCATAGGTGTCAAGTAATACTAAGAATGTAAGCGTATCTTTTACTAATTCTCTCATACCATATAGCTATATCATTGTATATATTTTGGACATTCTTATGTAGCTTGTCTAGGTCAATTTTTATCATAGCTCAAGTTTTGTGAAACGTAACTTATGATCTTTCAAATTTCCCACCAACCATTTTGCAATATATTTTCTATTATCAATATTTGTTCTCTCATTAATAAGTGCATCATGGATATAAGCGTAAAACACAGAATGGTTCTTATCCTCATTGAGACCATGCATTTGATGGAACCTTGACTAAGTTTGGTATAAATTTGATTTTCAAGTAGTAGATAGAGTACAAAAATATTTATAAACTTGCTTTATATATATATATATATATATATATATATATATATATATATATATATATATATATATATATATATATATATATATATATATATATATATATATATATATATATATATATATATATATATATATATATATATATATATATATATATATATATATATATATATATATTCTCCTTCATACATGAATGGAGTGGCTCAAGTACATCTTGGCTAGCCAAAATACACTTATTTTGCGCACATTGAGGTGGAACCAACAATGTCGAAACAATGTCGTGATTGTTTTGTCTAATTCAAGATGATTCAAGGCAATTCTTTCTTAGAATTTCAAAGATTTGAAGGAGTAATGGTTCATCCAAGATGGCATTTCAATACTTTAGTTATTTTTTCCAAAGTAAATTAGAATAATTAGGGCATATCATTTCTACTCAAGGATTTCGTTTGGACCCAATAAAAAAAAGCAATCATAAAATGACCTATACCTCATTCAGATAGGGATTTTTATTCTTTTCTTTTTTGGCTAATTTTTATAAGGTGTTTGTTAAACATTTTTTCTATTTAGAACTTCCCCTTAATTAATTATTAAAGAATCACAATAGAGCCATAAGACTTCATTAACACCTCACTATGATCACTTAATTTCAGCATATCATTCATAATCACAATAATTTAGATCCTCCAAGATACATTTCCATGCATGTGTTTTTGCATGGAACATACTTATTTTTGTTCTTTGATGGGACATGTGACTGCCCATCCCTTTCTTTTTTTCTTTAATCAATTGAGGTGAGTTCCTTTTTCATTTGGGGTCATGTTATCACTAATGGAATGTTGAAGTTTTGAGTTTAATTTATTGAGTTATTAATCTACTTTGCATTTTCATATATAGCACCATTTTGTGTGTGCATGGACATATTCAGATGTGTCTGGAAAGAAATAAGTGAAATTATATTTTCTACATATTCTGTAAATAATGAGCCACTTAGAGGGTTCTTTCTAGAAACTCATAAAAATAGTGATTAAGATAAGGATGGGTGTAGATCATGATTTTTGCAAATAAAAGATAAGGCTCTCCATAAAAGAGACAAACTTATAACTTTCATGCCTCCTCAAACCGCCACCCTCATTTTAATCTCTACTTTTATGTAATTTAAAAAACAATTAATGTATGTACTCAAGAGAATCCTTGAATAGAGTGTGTGCAAAAGATTACAACAATTGCAAATATCCGAACCTTTCATGCTTGAACCAAGCATATAGAAGTATGATATGATTATGTTTCTGAGCTAATTGAACATGGCATTATGGAGTTAGAATATTAGATTCAAGTGGAGATAAATTGTGTTGATATATTCACCAAAGCACTTGAAAAAGAGGAGCTCAACAAGCATCTTCAACAGATAGGAATAGGACCCAAAACTACTTGATTTATCCATTGATAAACATCGAGGGGGGTGTTACTATATGATCAATGTCTATCCTTCATGATTTTATGTACTAATTCACATCTTGTGAGGTCCACAGTATGAGCACAAGCCATGCCTACATTACCCAATTGATGTGAATCCCAAATTGCATGTTGGATGAAGGTCAGATTGAAGCATCTAAAGAATTTTAAGGAAAGAGAGTTACTAGGGTCCCCAATTGTGGGGTCTAGGGTAGTAGGGAGTGGTAGTGAAGGGGCCAGCAATCCCCTTGGTTGGGGGACCTAGGGGGCCAATGGTCTCCCTCGTGGGGGTCTAGGGGCGGCACACCTGATTGGACATTAGGGAAAAAAATGAACCCTGCATGGGCCTTTTGGATTAAGGAGTGATTAGTGATGGACCAATGAGAGGAGGGTGGTGGACACAGTCTATAGCCTATAAATCACTAGGCTGAAGGGGGATGAGGGGACAGGATTCCCCTATGTTCAGGTTTTGCCTCTAGAGAGAGAAAGGAATCTCGTAACTTACCTGGGCCCAAAAATTCAAAATTTTCAAAAAGTTATAAAACTCATCTTTACACCATTTAATGGTCCCCCAACCACTTTTTAGGATCAAAAGTGCTATTTTTGGGTTCTAAATCAAAATCCGTGCATGAACTGAAGTGAAAAAAGTGACTTTTTCAAAAATAACTCAAAATGCAACTTTCTCCCTCCAAAACCTCCCATTTTCATACCCAGGTCCCAAAAAGTCATCTCTTTCCTCTACTTTCTCTCCCTAGCACACCATTGCAGCTCCTGCATCTCCATTTCTTTCTCTATGCATCATCTTCTTTGAATTCCTACTGTCATTTCCATAGCCTGATCTCCAATGGAGAAACCTAAATCTCATAGACGTCCAAAAGATGAGGTTATCGCGATAAAATGTCACAATATCAAGGCTCCAGAAGGATTTTGGTTAGGACAGGAGTTCTGCAAAGGTGCATGGGTGTACATGCAACCCTCTGGTGTTGGTCCTCACCGTGTGAGAGATCGTGGAAACTTGGATCTTCATTGGAAAGGGAAGTTACTAGGCTTCAAAAAGCTCAAAAATGGTGAAACTTTTGCCATTGTACAACATGTGTTCACAATGTCAACCATGAAATTGGAAAACTCAAACAAAATGAGATATCCTATCAACTATAAGTATTACTCATTGACTTTTGTCCAAATTTCAGAATATACCTAGCTAAGTTGTGTATTTTTTTGTTGTAGACATATTTCCTTCTACCTTGGTGGAAGAACAACCACTTCATAGTCTTACAGGTACTTTCCAAGCATTGCATGCAGATGTTGGGTCGATAGTCTTTCCACAAGCCCGTCCTGCTCAACTATTATGTGAGAGAGTTTTCTTTTACACACATACATATGTTGTACCCTCTTCATCAAATGATTTTGGCAAGTTAGAGATGATTAAGGTAGATTCTCTCTTAAAGCTTGAGTGGCTGCAACCTGATGTATGGACATTAACATCTTTGAAGCATAAGATGGTGATGGACATACACAACTCTTTGAAATTTACAAGAGTTTCAAGATCTATAGGATTACATTGGTGTGTTCCTGTTCATTGTTTTGTACATTTATTTCAGATATTCACAATTCTAGAGACGTCAACAATGTTCATGTTAAAAGATATCACGTATGAGCAGGTAGAGTGTTTGCTAGGTGAAAATGGGGGACTTGTAGAAGGATGCACCAAAGGGGATAGATACATTTGTAAAATTGGTGCAACAGGCATAGGATTTCGATACTTGAAACATCGTACTTCATTGTACATTAGATTCTATTATGATCGTTGGATGTGTAAACTTGGTGAATGGATACCATTACAAAGTTCTGAGGGTGTTTTAATTTCATTTGAAATTAAGATAAATCTACCCAACAATGAAATGGAAGTTATTTCAGTAAATCATCATTGGACTCTTGCCAACGTGAGAGAACATCTAGTAATCATGGGATTTGAGGATCTGGATCAATCAAAGTTCAGAATACAAGGGCATAAGGTAAGTAGCATATGATATTTCTTCTTTTGTTTATACAAATTCTTACACTCAAATATGTTCATTTAAAGTTTTCTATTTGTCTGCAGATTGGTAAGAGGTTGGAGGATAAAATTAAAGTCCTCCTTGAATGGAGTGTGGATGGAACTCAACTTTCATTGTCATAGCTCAAGGACTATTTGAGTGCTACAGTGTACACACACCTAGGTTCCATTTATAATCCTACATCTGCAACAATGTATTTAACATGCAAGTCATGTAGCATGTAAAATTTTTTGATCTCAATATGATGTACAATTTGCCAAATCTTTGGTTTTTCCAATGGCAATTTATTATAATTTTAAAGTTCTGAGAATTTTTTTTTTCTATTGTGTTGTCGTGTATCTTATTCTGGTTAATGATTCTGTTCAATCTTTTTATGAGCAAAAGTTTTTTTTCTGAGAGTTCTGTGCATGATTGTTTTATTTGAAGGTATTGGTTTTAGTTTTAAAATGGGTCCCACTCACTTTAAAATTTTGAAACTACTATAAAAGCAACACTTATTCTCTCATTTCTCACTTTTGCAACCAAGAAGAGCTACAATCACTAGCAGAGTACGCACACAAGCTAGCATCACGCGCAATGGCTGCCGCATCCTCCAGTACCCTGCAACTCAAACGTCCACGTGAACTCTTCAATGAGTTCTTGAAATCAACTGAGTTCAAAGGTCAGAACCACTTGTATGACCTACTGTCTAGGGTCCCTGATCTAGACAAAACAATTCAACTGAACTCTGATGTGCTCAAGGAAATCATAGAGTTCCTTGAGTACTACATCTTGCGTTTTTCTATAGAAATACCGCCTTATGAGGGTAAATGGGTTCCATGTGACCTTCTACTCTACATACATAGAGGCGATGAAGCCTTCATGAAGCGCCTTAAGCGCTTCATGGCAATTGCGGAAACTGTTGGGCACTTACTAGATGACTCTGTGCCATTAGTAAAAAAACTTAACAAAAAGAAGAGGATGGGTACAAAGTACCTATCCTACACTGCAACAACATATTTTATTATTAATGAGGAGCCGGAACCTACACCTGTTGAGCTCCCCAACCTTGCCACTGGGGGTTTTGTTAAGGAGAAGAATGAGCCTCAACCAGAGGCCATAAATTTTTCCAAAGAAAGCATTACAATCCACCAAGAATTCCCTGGTGGTGTTGAGGATAAACTACATGTGCAATCAAGCATGGAGGAGGCCCCCCCTTCAAATCTGAACCCCTCTGAGCCCACATTACCATAGGTGGAACTTGAATATCTCTCCTGCATCGTTGTGGATGGAGAGGAATTTATTTTACTCCATGACATTGAGAAGGCATTCGGTCTACGTCTAGATGAATGCTTGAGTATTTTCTCCACAATGTCAGATGTTCCACTTGACAACACATCTGACATACTTGAAAAGAAGTCCATCCCACTTGGGGATTCTGTGGCAGACACCATATCAATGGTGTGTGCTGATATTTTAAATGATGACAACAATTCTACTACAGAGGAGGAGTTCAGTGCAGCACAGGAGAGGATACTGAAGCAAAAAATTCCTACATCCCATGTAGCAGAGCAGAGTGGCATGGCCCACTCTAGCATTGATCTTGATGCCCCTGGAAGAGGGGAGGAAGAAGACAAGCTTCATGATGTAAGTGGTAATTGAATTAAATAAATCGATAATTTTAAGTTAACATTGTAAGAGCTTGAATTCTCATTTGTTCTTAACAGGAAGCAATTGAGCTCGACAAGTTCGCAGCAAGGTCTGGTGGGGATCGAGCTTCTCGTGGGAGTGGTGCATCCTTGGCAAACTACATCGGAAAGTTGCCAAAGGATGATTTTGTTATCATACACAAAGACTACAGTCTCGATGGGCACTTCATCACTTGGTGCTTGAAGGCCCTTAGCAAGATTTTGTGTTTATGTACAATTACCCAAGGCACTAATTGTGTCATTTTGGTTAGGAAATCCTTAGTTGTAACTACTTTAGGACTTAATTTTAGAGGAAAAGTATTAGGGCAAATAGGTATCGCCATGAGTCTTGGAATGCAAGACCCCCATGTAATATCAAGATCTATATTGACTTACCAGCTGCCTCAATCTCTCCAAAGGAGAAAGAAAGTTGTGGAGAAATTGAAGGCAGCTGAGAAATGATGTAATGTCTTGATAATACAAACTTTTTTTTTCATCATTTGTCTAGTTTTGTATATGAATGTGCTAAAAAATTGAACTTATCTTCTCTCCACAAATTGTATCTAATTGGGGGTCTTTGTATTGTGCTTTGGTCCTCTGTATGATTATATGCTTAAAAAAGGCCAAAAAAGCCCCAGCCACAGAAACGCGGGAAACAGCCCTGCAAAATTTTTGCAGGGCTGTTTCCCGCGTTTCTGTGGCTGGGGCTTTTTTGGCCTTATCTAGTGTTTTTAGGTGCTACAATACATAGGAAACTATGTAATTTCATATTTTCAATTGGTTTTGGTATTATCAGGACCAGAAGTTTTCAGTAGGGTATAAACTCAGCCTTTAGTAGCTAAAGATCTCAATTCCTATAGGGTATAACCTCTTAATACCTAGACCATTGCATCTCTACCATATGTCTTATGCTTACCAAAGACCAAATATTGCAAAAAAAACCCCAGCCACAGAAACGCGGGATTCAGCCCTGCAAAAATTTTGCAGGGCTGAATCCCGCGTTTCTGTGGCTGGGGGTTTTTTGGTATGAAAAGGACATGTTGCACACTAGTATGTAGAAAAGGAACATATCTAGTCATAAAACAATAGGCAAGTGCATGCATGTTTAACTGAATCCATATATAACTGACTGAAAGAGAGAGAGAGAGAGAGAGAGAGTGAGAGAGAAAAAAGAGACAAAGAATATAAGTCAAAACAAAATTTTCTATTATCCATTGTATTACATCGCAAAGTAGCCTATCATAGGGTATAATATACACATCATGGGTTATTTCCTCTAATTCTTCTTGCTAGCTGAATGTCCTTCGGTTGTATGGTTACTCTCTTGGCATGGATAGCACAGAGGTTAGAGTCCTCAAGCATGGAGATGAGGTAGGCCTCAGCTGCCTCTTGAAGTGCTTCAAGTGCTATCCCTTGTATTCTTAGACCTGCTTGGTAGCTTTGTAGTTCCTCTTTCACTACCCTTGCAAAAGCTCTTCGTGGTATGAGTAGTTCAACGGACTTTTGGTAGTGTCGTATCTCTGCAAAAGCCCTGCAGTGCTTCCTTCGTCTTTGTGGAGCTCTTGGGTTGGGAGGTATGTTTGGCTGGCATTGAGGTCGACGTCGAGGTTGATAGTTTTTTTTTCTCCGATGTACACGATGTGAGGGCCCAGCTTCATCTTGCACATTTTGTTGTTGATGTGGTTGTTGACTTTGCTCTCTTTCCTCCTCTGTTGGTATTTGCCCTTGTCCTTGTGGAAGTGTCTTACCTCCATGTGTCACCCTATGGCTCGTTGGTATTTGCATATCATTCCATGGTGATTGATTGTTGCTTTCCTCATTTGGGGTTGACTCTTCGTCGCTCTCTGGTACACTCCTTCTGATCAACTTCTGTTTGGGTCTTGATTTGATGGGTGTCCTTGTTGGTGGCTCATCATCTGAAATGGCCTCTGATCGTCCTGGAGTGTAATAATCTTGTCTATTGGAAACTTCATTTTCTCGCACTGAATTGCTCCCAGGTGGTGTGCCATCGTGTGACACAGGCACATATGTGCTCTGGGAACCACTTCGAGGCCTTTGGGGGGGTTGCAACCATGGTGGGCGTTGTGTCCCTAGATGAGGGCTAGGAAAGAAGACGCGATCTTTCCTTGCAGTTTGCTTGGTGCGTGCCATTCTCTTGAGTTGCAAAAAGTGTGAAATGAAGTGAGTTCTCTCTATTTATAGAGTTTTTTAAAAAACTGTTTGTTCACACTAGAACGGACAAAACCTGTTTAAAACCATACAGAATATTATATATTAAATAATAACACATTGAAATCAAGATTACAATAATCATATGTATTACCACATAATGGGAAATAGCGAATTCACTTTACTTCCAAGCTGAGCCTTCTCGTTGTCTCCTTGCACGCCACTGAGCATGATGAAGAGGACCTAACGATGACTTCCATTTCTCACTGGCAATGTTGTGTTGCATCTTTCTTGCAAGTTTTGCCAATTTTGAATCCCTAAGTCGTTCCACAAAAAACTTTCTCCAGAATGTAGTGCGGTAAAACCAATTAAACATCTCCTCCATGTAGTTTGATTGCATTGGGCCACCACCATGTCGGGTGTTTTTGAAGTAGACACCCCTCGCTTTGTAGTGTGACTTTCCATTCCTTGGGTACTGAAAATCTCTAATGACCCATATCGATGCATGAAAAAAGCTCCATGTGCAAACAAAATATGCTAAAAATTGTTAAGTACATTGGAAAAAGGTAAGTGCAATGAACACTTGTAGAAGAAGATTACACTTACAATGTAGTGTGTTATATTGCTCTCTCCCCAACATTGAATGAAACACTTGGTGAACTCCACTAATGTTTCTTGAAACATTTGACGTTGAATAGCACTAGACCTAGTCAGACCCATTAAGCCTACAACCTTATCAAAGCTCGACCAAACTTTCTTTCTCTTATTACAAAGATCAACTTGAGAGTCATTGTCTGTTGTGATCATGCATAGGTCTTTACACAGCTCATAACGTTCATTATTTTGAGTGCTAGTACCTCTTCTAAAAAAATGTCTTGCTTTATTCCCTGTCATTGACACTTGTTGCAAGCTATCTTGAGATTCTCCAACTTTCTTAACAACTAGGGTTACATTTCCACCATGACAACCAATTGAATTAAGAAGTTCCTCCAATTTCTTTATAGCTTGAATAGATTTATCAACTGGCTTCATGGCAAATGCGTATTCTATATGGAGCTTCAATAGTCTATCAAAAATTCTCATGAAGGCATGCAAGGTGCAAAAGTGGACATTGACTAAAGGGAATGGAATAATGGGATTCCAATCCTTATCTGACATGTCACGATTAGGTGTACCTAACATGGGACACCTCATTAAAGGTGTATCCCATTCAGCAGATGGAGTTGCATCTGTGTCATCAACTAAATCATCTATGTTGTTTTGTTTTCTCTTTGTTCGTTTATAACCTCGTGTACAATATGGACAAGGATAGAGAGTAGATGCACCTTGTTTGCACCCTAACATGCATTTGATAGTCTTTAAGTCTCCACCTAAGTGCCACTCTACTTCAAAATCACCAAGGCTTTCTACATTGATTTTGGCACCATGAATTTGAGAAGTTATCACCTCTCTGATCCATGGGATCCTATTGAAAATCCATGTAAGAACATCATTGGATTCTTTAGGTACTTCAATAGCACCTAACCACCATATATCTTTCTCTGATTGGACACTATATGTAAAGTGATGGGTAGATTCTTCACTATCATCAATAATAGCATGGGCCATAGCTTCGTTCATGAGTGTCACACTAAGTCTCTCCATAGGGCGTCCCTTTATGATTTGACATTCGTCTAGCTTCAATACAAACTTGAGTTTGGAACCACAATCTACATCAAATAACAAACATTATATTATTAAAAATACTATGAATGTCATTATCAAAACAATGGATATACCTTGAAGTGTGGATTTGTAAAATTTAACCATTTCCTTTTGGAGCCTCTCCAAATTGACAAATATGTTGTTGTACTTTGTGTAGATGAATCCCTGTCTAGATGTGTTTTTCAACTCTTTCTTTGATGTAGATGAATGATAAATGGATGCAGGCATAACATCTTCTATATGCAGGTAATTGCCAAGAGTATTGGCTACATCCTCATTGGTTATCTTCTTCCTCACAGATACCTTGTAAGGGCATGGAAAAATGCTCTGGAAAATACCTTTGTTTTGTAGAGCCTGCTTCAAAAGATTGTACAATGCAGTGTACACTCTAGTACTAACACCTGCTTCATCACATACCATCTGTACCTCACTAGGACTAATAATATCTTCTAAGTTGCCTGCAAAATCTTTAATCACTTGGGTTTTGATGTGATTTCCTATTGGTGACTCCAAGATCATAAGCACATGTTTGTTGCTAAGACAAGAATTCAGAAACTTCAATTGATCCTCCATTGTTGAGGAAGCACTCGCATCTTCAACAAATGACCTGCACAATAAGAATCTCAATCTAAAAGTCTTTTAACATAACTAAACAAAGGAAATACATACCTAAGTGCGTAAACACGTCGCTTCCGTGCTCCACCACCACTTGAAAGAGCTTGAAAGGATGATAATGGTCGTTTCCTAAATCTCATCCCAAGTGGAGTCTCTTTTAGTTGTGTAAGATTGGCTTTCAACTTTGTAATTGTGCTCTCCTTTTCTTCCACATCTTGTTTGAGTCTATTATTGTGCTCATCCAAAGATTTGATAGCACTTTCTAAAGTGTGTATAGCACTCTCTAAACTGTGTATCTTGAAATGGTTGTGATGACATTTTTGCATCCAATAATTTGCTATAGATGTAGAATGGTTAGACAATCGCTTGCAATAGCCTAGGAGTCCATCTTCACCGGAACCAAGGAATTGTAGAAATGTGGAGATAGTATGGAATCTAGGATGAACATTAGCCATTGGATCCAAGGGATACAAAGCACCATGGACCCAAAGATCAATATTCTTCTCTCCAGCTGCACGTCGTGCATTTTGAGAATCTATGTCATTGCTACCTCTAGTTGTTGGTGCAAATTCTGTAGGAACACGAACATGTACACTCTTTGAGTGAGGAGCACGCGCTGGTGCTGGTGTCATGTTCATAATACATGTGAGCACCATGATGTTCCAAAACTCCAGCACCGAATGGGAAGAAGCACACAGATGGCTAGAATGGCTAGTAGAGTAGCTATGTGCAAGAAAAAAAGTGTGTTTTGGTATGTGGATAGGTCAAAATGACTTTTTTCAGTATGTTAGAGGGAAAATGAGTTTTTTTTCAAAAATTCATGTTTTGGGGCAACCAAAGTTACGAGTTTGATGATGTGGCACTTAACTTTTGGAGGGATTTTGAAAAGTATGTTTTTTAAGTATTTTTTATAAAAATAAGTCTAAAAAAATTAAGTTCTGACATATACATAAAAGTATGGGCCATTTTGAATAAAGAATAGCTGAAAAAGAGACTTTTTCAGAAAACTCATTTTTTTATTCATAAAGATGGACGGATTTGATGAGGTGGAAAGTGGTTTTTCTCTCTCTCTATGTGCAGAAGAGAGAGAAGGTCCTAGCTTAGCCTAAAAAAAAGCCTACTTCAGCCTACCAAAAAGTGCTCTATTAAATGCACTTTGTCCCCTTAACAAAGAACAAGATTAAGCTTAATCCCTAAAAATTAGGAATCCTTACAAGGCCCATGCAGGGTTCACTTTTTTTCCTAATGATGATGAAGTGAACATTCCATAGAATATTCACTATTTAGCTGAAAAATCATTCATATTTGTTAGGTCTGTTAAACCGTCCTAAGCCCCATATGGGGACTATGGTGGTGGGTGCCCATGTTCAATCACCCATTTCTACCTTATATCTACATGAATTCCCTAGATATCAAACTGAGCCAACATACCTCTACCTTGTAACTCCCTATCTAGAGTTTTGTAGTTCACTATTTAAGATCTACCTTGAGAGTGCATGGGAGGAAAACACCATCATCTTTGTACTTGCTCTTAGTAGCAAGTTTTTGAAAGTTCACTTTGTTATCTTCTTAACTTCTCCTCTTGTGTTCTCTAGAAAAAATTCTTTCTTGCACAAAGAAGATAAGAAGAAATGAAGATAGGAAAAGATAATGGTATAATTACTATTAGGCCAATGATGATGTTATAATTTTGACATATCAAACTCAACATGTGATGATCTAGAATGTCATGTATCACGTTTTCATTTATCTAACATGTACAGTGTTCATGCTAGCATATGTCAAGGATACTTCATTGAGTGTTACTAGATTTCTCTACCAAGAGTGATAGCACATTTTCTTCCTACCAGCTCACTCATTCGTACACATTAGGATTTTCCTTATGTACTATTATTTATATATTGCACTTTCTGTATTGTTAGTGTTAGGCCACTCTTCTACATTCCTTTTATGTAATAGAAGAAGAAGATCATTCTTCTTTGCCTCAATTTGGGTGTGTGCTTCTCTATGATGGTGAGAGAGTGTGTGTGATCTCTCTTCCTTATCTCCTTCCCCATGACATGGTATCAGAGCCAGTGTGGTTATAGAGAGCTCGTGGAGAAGGCCGACGATGAAGAGTATCTGAGAAGTCATGGAGAACACATGATTCACAAATGTCATCAGATTGCTACAGAAACTAGTGTGAAGGTAGAAGGTGTCAAAATATTTTGACCTCCATTTTGAGCCCACAAGGTGAAACCCACAAAAAAACCCCGTTAGTTTGCAAAAATCTAAATTGTGTCTTATTTGACAACACCCAAATATTCCAAATCCAGAATTTCAAGTGATTCCATGTAGTGTTGATACATGAAAAATGTGTTTTACTGAGATCGAACTGTCAAGTCAAAGTGGGATAGTGTTCAAGTAGAAGTACTGCTTGTATTATTTTGGCAGTGTTGTGAATTGGTGTAGAAATGGAAAACGTGAATGGAATGAGTCACCTTATGAGTGACAAGCTTGACAAGAAAACCTTCCATGCTTAGAGATTTAAAATGAAAAATTTCTTGATGGGAAAAGGCTATTGGAAGTACATCAAAGAAGAGAATGAAAATGCTATGCAATTACCAGAGAGGAATCCGACTATAGACTAGTTAAGAGCATATGAGGAATGGAATCAAGGAGCACAAAAGGTATTGTATTGGCTATCTCTTAGCATACAAGATAGCATGATTGGGCACATATAGGATGGAAAGACTCCAGAAGACGCTTGAAACAATTTGGTCACATTGTATGAGAAAAATACAAAGGTGCAGAAATTGCAACTCAAGGACAAGCTACATACATTGGAGAAAAAGGGCATGTCACTAAGTCACTACACCTTGAAAGTCAAAAGCATATGTTAGTCAGTTGCATCTATTGGCATGAATGTAGATGTTGATGATATGATGGAAGTGTGACTTTATGGTTTAGGAGTTGCATATACGTAGTTTAAAAAATTTATTCATACTAGGGATAATATTCCAAATTTTGCTAATCTCAGGTCCACGTTGATTATTGAAGAAAAGAATCTTGGTGAGGGCTTGAACTTGTAAGGAAAGCCTAGTTCTCAGCAGGTATTCTATTCTGGAACAGGAAGAGGCAAAAATGGAGGTTTTGGAAGTGGAAGAGGACACAATAACCAAGACCAAGGTCAACAACAGAATCATGAATGAGGTCAAGGACAGTCTCGGGGTAGGGGGAGCCAAAGAGGCTACAAAAAATTCTAAAGAAATGATTCAGTTAATGACAGTAAAGGATGCTAGAATTGTGGTAAACCTATACACTTTGAACATGATTGTAGTTTGAAGAATCAAAATGAAAGAAGGCAACAAAACAACTATGCTTCCATAAGTGTAGATGATTCGAAGAAGATGCTCATGGTACAACATCACATGATGAATACAATGTGTGTTGATGGTTCAAAATCAAATGTTAATGTCTAATATGTTGATCTAGGTGCTTCAAATCACATGAACAATCATGCAAAATGGTTTAGTAGTTTTTAGAAATTACTAGTTCTTGGATATGTTAAAATAGGTGATGACACATCACACCCTATCAAGCATACAAGAAATATAGAACTCTCTAGGGAGGACGAGAAGGTAAAACATCTTGTTGATGTGTTGCATGTTCCAAATATAACAAAGAATCTGGTTTCTATTGGAAAAATGGTTGGCCAAGGATTACAAGTCAATTTCAATGGTGATGGGTTATATGTAAAAGAGTACAAACAAGATGGAAGTTTGATTGCCAAACGAAACAAAGTGGGTAGGATGTTCATCTTAAATGTGAAAATTCCAAAAATGAATGCAACCATGTTTGCGAAATGTGGAGGAGTTATTGCTGATATAGAGGTCTAGCACAAACGAATCAGACATGCAAACTTGTAGAGACTGAAGTTCATGAAATCCAAGGAGATTGTCAATGGACTACCAAATTTCAAGGTTGTAGAGATGCAAAAGGTATGTGCTTCATGTCAATTTGGTAAATAGTCAAGAGCATCCTTTCCACATGAAGTAGATCCTTGATTGAGTGTCCAAGATATTGAGCATGGATGAGAAGAAGGTTTAAAGATATTGAGGTCGAGAACAAGGGGCTCAAGATACAAAAGTTGCAAACAAGAGGTTCAAGAAACTATGCGAGGGTGAGGACATCAATTCAACGGCCCTAGGGAGTTCAAGAGCCAATCATTGAGGACAATGATCGAACAAGGGGGAAAGAATGTTGTAAAGTCGTCAATAGGAGATGGTTCAAACCACACGCTAAAACACAAGGTTTGGAAGTATTCTTAGACCCTGGATTTTGGGCAAGGCGGATGGAAGGCACGTGTGGCTCCTTGAGAAATTTAGCCAATGAAAACAGGAGTGCATCTCCCATTCCTTAAGTGAAATTGAGACATGTAAAATATCATTGGAGATCTTTCAGAGTGAAATTTCCTTGGGTGGCACTTGATTGAGGGTCCAAGAGACTAAGCATGGGTAAGAACAAGGTTCAAGATATTAAGGTTAAGAACAATGAGTTGAAGATACCAAAGTTGTAGACAGACGGTTCAATAAATTGTGTGAGGGTGAGAGCATCAATTCAAGGGCTCTAGGTAGTTGAGGATTCAATCCTTGAGGAAAATAAGGGACCAAGGGGGGAAGAATCTTGTAAAGTGAGTGACAAGAGATGGTTAAATCTTGTCCTAGGTAAGATGACTACAAAGTCATCCTCAACCATGGCCTTTAGGGCAAGTGGTTAGCCAATTGAAATTCTAATTGTGAGGTCACAAGTTCAATTCCTGTTGGATACAACACACCAAGATTACCATGAACATGTACTAAGGAGTTTAATTATTCAATCACTTGCATGAAGGGGTAGCTTTTGAAATTCCTAATCTTTTTAAATAAGAGAGGAAGTGAAGTCTCTATGGACCATTCTCTTGACAAAATTTCTTTTCAAATTAGGCAATTGGCTTAGCTTCTAATTTCAATTGAATGTGAGTGATTTAATGCCATAGAGGAACAAGTGTAAATTTGTTTCCATAGGAATGTTTATCTTCAGTATTCCTCTCGAAGAATATTCTTCCTCTATACAACGAATTGCGTGACACACCAAAAAACGAGGTCTTGAGCATTGGAAATAAAGAAAGATAATAACCAGGACATTTCATGGGAGGTTGCACACAACCTCCTCATCCACCAAGTGCGTGCGATGGGAAGCAACGAACAGGGAAGGGAGATAGTACACAAAGGATCCTTCATCGGATAAGATAACCAATTATATGAAGGTCTTAACTGTCTCCTCGTCTTCAAGGTGCTTGCGGTGGAAAGAAGTAAACAGGCTCCAAGCAATATGACAAGGTCAGATGTGTGAAGTCAAAGACATATCAGAGGACCAAAGGTTAGAAAGAGGTAGAGGCTGAGAAGCTCAAGAGAGTGACTAAGAATATAACATTCTTAGCCACTGATGCCGTGCGTGAAGGCCCCGCTTAATACAGCAACCTAGAGTTAGGATATAAGGAATACCAAGGGGCATATAGAAGCAAAGGAGGAAGCTCAGATAAAGTAACAAATTGCCTAACAATTGATGGAGAGTGTTAATCTCCAAAAGAACAAGTTGACCTTGAATTTAGACCACCTCTATATCAAGAACAACTTCAGACTCCACCAAATTTAGAGAACATTCATCAACTTATCAGAAAATTGATTATTCTGAAAAATTCAACTTCTTAGAAAAGTCTGCTGCAGATTAATCCTTGATTGACTAATCATTTTTGTAAAGTTTTTGATAAAACTTTGTAGGTTGCTTCACCTTAAGGTTGTGCACCTTCTCCAACTTAAATCTCTGCAAATGATTCAGTAAACTCTGAGAAATCACACAAACAATTTACCTATGTGTAAATCACCTTCTCTGCAGTAGCGACTTTGACACCTGCAACTTCTTAGCTATAGTTCTCCCAATATCGAACCTGTTTGGTCAAATGCTTTTAGATGTAGATAGCTTATCTCTCAACTTAGATTTTGAGCTATCACATGTGTAAAACTTTACACTGTGCACTAAGCACTGTCCATTTCATTGAACTCGAAATTTGCGCCTGTTTCAGGAGACTATGAACATTCTTTACATATGAATGTTGCTACACACAATTCCTACAGCCTGATCACAATTGGAAGCTAAAACTTTGTACAATAGTTGATCAACTCTAGACTTAGACTTGTACAAAAGCATTCCACAAAAGCTTTACCACAGAAGGAGAAATCATGAAAACTTCGGGCACAATTTTTCTGATATTTCTGAAGAAGACTACAACTGAATGAGAGAGAGACTTCAACTAACTTCTCATATGTCTAATGACACTTACAACAACTCATTCCTCTATTCCTATGCTCATACATAGTCTCTCCTCGTCTTCTCTCTCTTGCTTCGACATTTTTCCAAGGTATTTATAAGCAAATATACACAAGCTCATGACTAGACAAAAATATAAATGATCTATGTCTTCACTAATGTACATATGTGTACATATCATTCATCCTGTGAATGTAGCCATCTTCTTTGCTTCAAGACTTGATCTCATCTCCATCCTTTGTCCTTCAAATCTTCAATTGGTGATTGGTCTGCACCAACAACTCCCCCTCAATCATCAATTGAGGTTTCTCTTTTCTTCTTTATGCCTGCCATGTCTTTAAACTTCTGTAACTTTGGTCCATCCAAACTCTTTGTAAGCATATCAACTATCTGATCTTTTGTTGAAGTATGTATGACTTCAATTTCCTTATCCATCACCTTCTCTCTTAGAAAGTGATACTGTATCTCAATGTGTTTGGTCCTGGCATGAAAAACAGGATTAGCAGCTAGATATAATGAACTCATGTTATCACCGTAAATGATAGGTATGCTCTGTATAGTGTCAAAACTCTTCATGAGAGTCTTAAGCCAAATCACTTCTTTTGCAGCTTCAACCATGCCTTTGTACTCTGCTTCTGTAGATGACAAAGCAACTGTATGTTGCTTCTTTGAGCACCAAGAGATTAACTTATCTCCCACATAACACATGTATCCACAGGTTGACCTTCTATCATTTGGATTACCTGCCCAATCTGCATCACTATAGATCTTGATATTTGTATCTGATGTAAAACCATAATACAAACCTTCTTTGAGTGTACCCTGAATGTACCTCAACACTCTTTGACCTGCAATCCAATGCTCTTTCCTAGGACAATGCATAAATTGAGACAAAACCCCAACTGCATATGATAAATCAGGTCTAGTTAATGTAGCATAGATAAGACTACCAACCAATCTCTGATATTGCTTCATGTCCTTGAACTCTTCACCTCCAAATATGCTTAATTTGTGATTCACCTCCATTGGAGTAGGTGCTACCCTGCAATCATTCATTTTAAACTTGATTAACAAGTTTCTCAAATACCTTTCTTGAGTCACATACACTCCATGTTGAGTGTATGAAATCTCCATGCCCAAGAAGTATGACAAGTCTCCCAAATCACTGATTTTGAACTCTTCCTCCATTTGCTTCTTTAAGCTTTGAATGCCTTTCTCATCTGTTCCTGTAAGAATGATATCATCAACATATATGCACATGTAAATAAACCCATCATCACTTGCTTTGACAAGCAAGCTACTATCTGCTTTTGATACTTGAAATCCAAGTTCTTTTAGGAACTTTACAAGTCTATAGTTCCATGCCCTTGGGGTCTGCTTCAAGCCATATAAAGCTCTCTTGAGCTTACACACATAATCTGGATATCTTCCATCTCTGAATCCTTGAGGTTGCCCATGAACACTTCATCTGAAATGTAACCATTCAAAAAAGCATTCTTCACATCTAATTGACATAATTTCCTACCTTTGCATGCAATAATTGCTATAAGTGTCCTGATGGTTGTCATCTTTGCCACAGGACTATAAGTCTCATCATAATCAATACCATATGTCTGAGCAAACCCTTTCACAACAAGTCTAGCTTTGTACCTAGACACACTACCATCTGCAAATCTTTTTGTCTTATAAACCCACTTACATCCAATGATCTTCTGACTATTTGGCTTTGGAACCAAATCCCATGTTTGATTCTCCAGCAATGCATCATATTCTTCCTGCATAGCTTTCTCCCAATTTTCTTTACCTTTTGCCTCTTCATATGTAGAAGGGTCTTCATCTGCTTTAATCATGTAAGCATAATCTTTGGTAGCCAAAAATGAAGTTTCATAGCTATACCTTGTAGGTTGCCATTTGTTCCTTGTAGACCTCCTAAGTTCTCCACTTCTTGAGATTTCTGGTTCTTCACATTCAGGATCAAATCTTGGTGTTTCTTCCACTTCAACCTGCACTTCATTATTCTCTTGCTCATCAAATATCTGAACCTTTGATTTACCTTTCCTTTGGCTCACAATTTCTTCATCATCTGTATTAATATTGATAGTACCTGCATACCAAGTACCTTGCTCATCAAATGTAACATCTTTTGATACAAGAAAATGTTTTGTGGATGGATTCCACAACCTGTATCCCATCTGCTTATCATCATAACCAATAAACACATATTTTTCACCTTTAGGTTCCAATTTGTGCCTTAATTGTGATGGCACATATGCATAGGCCAAACATCCAAATACTTTGCAATGGTCTAGTGTAGGTCTCTTACCCCACCATGCCTCATAAGGTGTCATACCCTGCAAAGCTTTACAAGGTAGCCTATTGACCAAATAAGTAGCTGTATTTACAGCCTCAGCCCACAAATAATTTGGGCAATTTTTCTCCTTCATCATGGACCTTGCAAACTCAACAAGAGTCCTATTCCTCCTTTCTGCTACACCATTTTGTTGAGGAGAGTACCTGCAAGTAACCTCTCTTTTTATACCTGCATTCCACAAGTAATCACTGAACTCATTAGAGAAATACTCTCCCCCTCCATCTGACCTTAGTCTCTTCAACTTATGTCCTGTAATTCTCTCTGCATACATATGATAATGTTTGAAAGTATTGAATACTTCTGACTTATCTTTGATCACATAAATAGTGATCCATCTGGTAGCATCATCAACATAAATCACATAATACCTTGAACCATTGATACTGAAATCCTTTGATGGTCCCCACACATCTGTGTGTACCAATTCAAGTTTCTCTGAATACATAAACCCATGCTTAGAATAGGGTTGCTTATGAGCCTTACCTAATTGACATGCCTCACATATGTATGTCATATGTTGACCTGCAACATTAGGCAATCCAAGCACTGAACCATTATTAATCATGTCTTTAATACCTCTTTCATTGAAATGTCCAAGTCTCTTGTGCCAAAGATCTAACTCACAGATCTTATGTCCTCCATAGGTGAACAAGGCATGACCAACATTACCTTGAATCTTCAATGTGAACAATCTTCCTTCTTTCTTCCCTGAAACAATTTGTTTATACACATTGCTAGGGTCTTCCACAAACACTCCTTCATTAGTGAACCTTACTTCATAACCTTTTTCCACAATTTGTCCTACACTTATCAAATTCTTAGGAATTGTAGGAACATACAAGACCTTACTCAATAAGGTGCTACCATCCTTGGCCTTCACTGACCCAATTGACTTCACATTGTGCTTTGTGTTGTCACCTGTTTGAACAACATGATTAGATACCTTATTCTCCAAATCAGTCATCAAGGCTATATTACCACTCAGGTGATTGCTACACCCTAAGTCAATGTAGAAGACTCTTTGATCTTCATTCTGCCTTTCACAAGTTGCATTCATTATCAATGTTGAATCTTCCTTTTGATCTGAAGCATAATTGTAGTAGGTATTGCTATATTGTTGACTTTGGAAACTTCTACCTGCATTTCTTCCAAAGTAACCCCTACTACCTCTGCCTCTGAAATTACCTCTTTGATTTCTGCCTCCTCTTCCTCTTGAATTGTAGTTTTGATTGTATCCACCATTACTCTGATTATTACGCCAACAATCATTAGCTAAATGATTTGTCTTACCACAAATCCAGCAAGCTTTGGATCCATCTTTGTTGTTCCTGCCTCTTCCTCTACCTTTGCCACCTCCTCTACCTCTTAGGAAGTTTGCTTGGCTAGTTGTGCCTTCATCTTCACCTGATTGTTGCTTTCCTTTGTTAGCTTTCTTCTTGTCCTTTGAGTACATTGCATGACCTGTACTTTTGTCACCATCTCCTTTAACATCCTGCTCAAATGTTAGCATATGACCTAGCAACTGATTTAGATTAGGAGTGAAATGATCAAGTGATAATTCTGTAGACAAAATGAATGGCTTCCATTTGTCATCACCTCTCAAACCTGTAAGGATTTTCCTTACCAATTTATCCTCCTCAATATCTTCATCAACAGCTCCTAATGCATCTGCAATGTCTTTCATCCTTGTTACATAGTCTGAAATGGATTGAGAGGCCTTCTTCTTGAAAGTTGTAAATTTTGCCCACAAAGATGCCTTCCTTAACTTTGTAGTGTGAGGTAGCAAGTAATCATTGACTGCCATATAAATGATACTCCTAGCTTGAGCATCTTTCTTCATCCAATTCTTCAAATCTGTTAATTCCTCCCTAGTTGGAACACTAGGATCTCTGAATTGTGGCTTTTCTTCTTCACCTGTAATGTAAGCTATCAAATCTTTGCTCATTAGATGAGCTTCCATCCTCATTGACCATGCAGGATAGTTTTCTCTATCCAACTTCTCTATTTGAAGAGAATCTCCCATCCTTCCTTCACCTGTATTAACAGATCTTTAAGCTTTATGAGGAATAAATGTACCTTGACTTCGAATATTACTTCTTCTGATCCTTTTGACAACTTCAATGTGTCTTCCTTCAAGCTTTCTTCAATCTTTGTCCTTTTGATCCTTCAAGATGTAAAGTTTGTATTTCTGCAGTAGTCGGAGTCTCCCTTTCCTTTATTCTGATGCTTCCTGCTCTGATACCACTGATGGAGAGTGTTAATCTCCAAAAGAACAAGTTGACCTTGAATTTAGACCACCTCTATATCAAGAACAACTTCAGACTCCACCAAATTTAGAGAACATTCATCAACTTATCAGAAAATTGATTATTCTGAAAAATTCAACTTCTCAGAAAAGTCTGCTGCAGATTAATCCTTGATTGACTAATCATTTGTGTAAAGTTTTTGATATAACTTTGTAGGTTGCTTCGCCTTAAGGTTGCGCACCTTCTCCAACTTAAATCTCTGCAAATGATTCAGTCAACTCTGAGAAATCACACAAACAATTTACCTATGTGTAAATCACCTTCTTTGTAGTAGCGACTTTGACACCTGCAACTTTTTAGCTATAGTTCTCCCAATGTCGAACCCGTTTGGTCAAATGCTTTTAGATGTAGATAGCTTATCTCTCAACTTAGATTTCGAGCTATCACATGTGTAAAACTTTACACTGTGCACTGAGCACTGTCCATTTCATTGAACTCGAAATTTGCGCCTGTTTCAGGAGACTGTGATCATTCTTTACATGTGAATGTTCCTACACACAATTCTCTCAGCCTGATCACAATTGGAAGCTAAAACTTTGTACAATAGTTGATCAACTCTAGACTTAGACTTGTACAAAAGCATTCCACAAAAGCTTTACCACAGAAGGAGAAATCATGAAAACTTCGAGTGCAATTTTTATGATATTTCTGAAGAAGACTACAACTGAATGAGAGAGAGACTTCAACTAACTTCTCATATGTCTAATGACACTTACAACAACTCATTCCTCTATTCCTATGCTCATACATAGTCTCTCCTCGTCTTCTCTCTCTTGCTTCGACATTTTTCCAAGGTATTTATAAGCAAATATATACAAGCTTATGACTAGACAAAAATATAAATGATCTATGTCTTCACTAATGTACATATGTGTACATATCATTCATCCTGTGAATGTAGCCATCTTCTTTGCTTCAAGACTTGATCTCATCTCCATCCTTTGTCCTTCAAATCTTCAATTGGTGATTGGTCTGCACCAACAACAATCCTTATCGCTTATTTGACCACTGGGTGCGTGTACCAAGGAGCCACAAACAAGCTGCAGACAAGAAGGAAAGCCTGTCAAGGGACGACATAGACAAAAAGGGGGAGAGTGTTGCAAAGCAAAGAGGCACAAAAGAGGAGCATCAAAATTTTCAATTTGATGGGATACAAATTCTTCTTCAAAATCCTAGGAAATTCCCTTGAAACTATGTAAATGCACTAGAGGAGTCCTCTAGATGCATAAACCCCAAATCATTCTAATATACTTCTTTTAAAATAGTAGAACATTAGAGATTAGTCAATAAAGTGCTGGTCACTTGTGTGAAAGGACCATTTTTAGGGAACATTTATATAAGTCACTTGGTGACTCTTTGTAAAGACTTTTGACCATTGTGAAGAAGGAGAACTAAAATTTCGAATTTCCTTCTTCCCTACTGATTTTCATCTTCTCTATGATCTTTTGTGTGTGTGTGAAGCTTGGAATGGGTGTGTAGGACTATTGTCTACCCCTCCCCATCACTTTTGAACTACTGTAGTGTGTGTGTGAACCAATACAAGTTGTGGAGTGAGTGTAGATGTTTCCCACCATTCACTGTTTTGCCCATAACTTGAAGAGTGGTAGTAGTCATAATCGAGTGAAAATACCACCAATAGATGCGTCTTGTTGAGAACTTCGAAGTGAGCCCACTATTGCCCATAGTCGGAGTTTGGAACTAAGAAAAATATTTGATTTTTTGTTCACTACTGTAAGTGGTATTGCAGTAGACACTTCCATAGTTTGAGTGAGGTGGAGAGGTAGTTTAGTCTTTTCACATGCATTATAGCTAAGCCACTTCACTTTCCATCATGTGTGCACACGTCCTCATACACTTGGTTCATGTGATTCTTCAGATTGATAATTAAACGTGTGTAAATCCACCACTATATGCACTTGTGGGGCAAATGAGATTAAGTCTCGTTGACACTAGTCCCTAAGACCTTCTGACTTAGGTACACAGTCGTGGTGAGGTTTTATTAACTGGGAGATGCCCAGATGTCTGGATCTCTTCGGTGATGTAGGTGGAAGACTTACCCAGCCTCCCCATATGAGATTTATGATAGTTGTTCATAGGTGCTCCAAAAGCCTAGTTGGCTTTTTTTGGGTAACCGATTATATGCAGTGGATTCAGTGATTCACTATGCAGGCAAACATGTCAGTACTTGTAGTTTTATGATATTTTGGCGCTTCCTTATACATAAGTGTTAGCTACTTTTTCATGGTGCCACTCCTAGGGGGAATTTATCGATATATTTTGGTAGTGATATGTGTTAACACATTTAGGATCATCGAGGAACCTTTTTCCCTCTTGGTTTTTTGCACCTTAGTGTTCACTTATATTTGTACATTTATTTGGTAATAGATTTTTAATTGTGTTTTGCTTCAAGCTTCTTCTTCTACTTCCTTATGTTGCTTTTGTGCTTCCGAAGACCTAGACCTCCAACACAAACCAAAACATAGAAGAAATCCATATTGAAGGCACGGATGCAAATGAAGGGTTGGACTTAAATCAAAGTGAGGAAAAGAGCTCAAGAAGAACAAGAAAGTAATTAGGCCGTTAATTCCACCAGATCGCATTGAAAAGGTTCTCAAAAGTTTCTCTCCACTTAACTCAGACGAATACATTCTCATAAATAGATTCAAAATTTCATTACGACCAACATATAAAATTCAGGTCATCTCGTTTTGACTAGTGAAATTGAAAGATATCCTTTTTTTTCATTATTATGTAAGTATGAAGACATAAAGCAGTGCAAAATTTATTAAAAAAATAGAAGGTACAAGAAAGAGAAAAAGAGAGTTAAAAAGGAAGACAAAAAGGAAAGAGATACAAAGAAATCATCATCTCGTAAAGTTATCGATAGGAGATGGTTGAATCACGCCATAAGAGCATGGGAGAATGTGAAAGCAATCCTCAACCATGGCTTTTGGGGCAAGTAGTTAGCCCATTGGACTCCTAACCATGAGGTCATGAGTTCAAATCCTCTTGGATGCAACACTGATATCAAAGCCTACGAAGTAGGCCTGGGCAAGGTGGATGCAAGGCATGCTCACTACCTTGAGAAATTTAGCCAACGAAGATGGGACTGTATCTTATAATCAGTAAGTTGGATTGAGATGTGTAAGGTGTCATTGGAAAGCCGGCAGAGTGAACTTTCCTTAGGTAGATGGTTGATTGAGTGTCCAAGATATTGAGCATGGATGAGAATGAGGTTTAAAGATATTGAGGTTGAGAACAAGGGGTTCAAGATATGAAAGTTGCAAACAAGAGGTTCATGAAACTATGTCAGGGTGAGGACATCAATTCAAGGGCCCTAGGGAGTTCAAGAGCCAATCATTGAGGACAATGATTGAACAAGGGGGAAAGAATGATGTAAAGTCGCCAATAGGAGATGGTTCAAACCACACCCTAAAACACAAGATTTGGAAGTATTCCTACAACATGGATTTTGGGCAAGGCAGATGGAAGGCACGTGTGGCTCCTTGAGAAATTTAGCCAATGAAAACGGGAGTGCATCTCCCATTCCGTAAGTTAAATTGAGACATGTAAAATATCATTGGAAATCTTTCAGAGTGAAATGTCCTCGGGTGGCACTTGATTGAGGGTCCAAGAGACTGAGCATGGGTAAGAACAAGGTTCAAGATACTAAGGTTAAGAACAATGAGTTGATGATACCAAAGTTGTAGACAGATGGTTCAATAAATTGTGGGAGGGTGAGAACATCAATTCAAGGGCTCTAGGGAGTTGAGCAGCCAATGATTGAGGACAATGATGCACCAAGGGGGGAAGAATCTTGTAAAGTGAGTGACAAGAGATGTTTGAACCATGCCCTAGGTTAGAGGACTACGAAGTCGTCCTCAACCATGGCCTTTAGGGCAAGTGGTTAGCCCATTGAAATTCTAATTGTGAGGTAAGATCGAACACGCCAAGATCACCATGAACAGGTAGGTAGTAAGGAGTTTAATTATTCAATCACTTGGATGAAGGGGGAGCTTTTGAAATTCCTAATCTTTTGAAATAAGAGATGAAGAGAAGTATCTATGGACCATTCTCTTGACAAACTTTCAATTAAATGTGAGTGATTTAATGCCATTGAGGAACAAGTTATGAATAGCGAAGTGCAAATTTGTTTCCGTCGGAATGTTTTTTCAAAAGCTAGACGCATTTTATTTAATTTATCTTCAGTGTTTCCGACGAAGAATATTCAGTATCGATTTAATTTATCTTCAGTATTCCTCTTGAAGAATATTCTTCCTCTATGCATTCTCCATTCCACTTCAGGCATCTACAGCGAATGGCAGAAGGCCGAAGGCAATTTGCGAAACATTGCTCCAACTACTTGTTCGATAGCGAATCCCTCATCTTCTCAACAGAAGTACCAGGACGAAAAGAATAAGGTTCAAGGCAAATCTACGAGTGATTGGGTTCCACACATCGACTACCATACAAAGTAATGGCATATATATATATATATATATATATATATATATATATATATATATATATATATATATATATATATATATATAGAGACACACACACTAGACATGATAATAAGTGAGTACTTGAAAGGTCCCGAATTGGGTTTGTGATTCCCATTTCTATGTGTATTTGACTCAAATCCCTCGGCATGAACACTGCTATGTGACGGAAAAACATGGAGATCAACATGGAGAAAACGTCCATTGTATTTGATCAGCCCAACTCTGATGCAAGGTCCATCCTTTTGCTTTAGCTAAAGCAACAAGTGCTCTAAATGTTTCCTCATAATCAATTCCATATGTCTGTGCATACCCTTTTGCTAGCAATCATGCTCTATACTTGCTTATTCTACCATCAACATTGTGCTTTACCTTGTAAACCCACTTGAAGCCTACACGTTTCTTTCCTTGCAGCAATGGAACCAACTTCCATGTTTCATTTCCGTATAGTGTAGCCATATACTCATCCATAGCCTTTTGCCAATCTATATTTCGAATTGCATCTTCAAAATAAGAAGGCTTCGCATCCTGCATTACCATATGCCAATCATCACACTCAATTCTCCATCCTCCCATATCCTCTTGGTCTTGGGTCACTTCTCCTTGTATCATCTATATGTGCCTTTCTCAGTCCTTCGGTCTTCATAGAGGGAAATCCACGATCCTTATCAAGGCTCTTTTTTGAACTCCTTGAATCTCCATCAGTGTCTTCAAAACCTATAGATGTTTTACTACAAATAGAAATATTTTCTTTACCTTTCGTCGATGTAGTTGAAGAATTTTTTAGAATCAAACTTCCACACAATCTTGCACCCCATGGATTTGAGTTGGAAGTATTGCTTGGTGATGCATAAGATCCACTCAAAACTTGAGACTCTACACTTGCTTGTCATTATATATATATATATATATATATATATATATATATATATATATATATATATATATATATATATATATATATATATATATATATATATATATATATATATATATATATATATATATATATATATATATATATATATATATATATATATATAAGCACATACATATATATATATATATATGTGTGTGTGTGTATATAGACACACACACTAGACATGATAATAAGTGAGTACTTGAAAGGTCCGGAATTAGGTTTGTGATTCCCATTTCTATGTGTATTTGACTAAAATCCCTGGGCATGAACACTGCTATGTGATGGAAAAACATGGAGATCAACATGGAGAAAACGTCCATTGTATTTGATCAGCCCAACTCAGAGCAGCATGTTTATATTGCAGTTTGTATTGTCAAACTCCACATCCTTGGAGATGTCTTTTGGAGATTCTATCTTTGGCCATATCTCATATACCTGATTCATATGTATACTTTCCTTTCTGTAGAAGCACAGCTCACATCCAAAATAATACACATAATAATTTATTGGCTTAAAAATGGAAAACATCTTATTCTAAGATTTTTAGGATGCGAAAAAGAAACAAGAATAAAAATCATTATCAGCACTCAATCTCTCCGATGAGATGAAAAACCTCTCTCTCTCTCTCTCTTTGTATTGAGGCATTAAATTAGTGTGTATCCCTCTTATCCCTTCCACTCTCTTTCTCATTGATGCAAAGTCATGTTTCATCCATCTAGATAATGGATACATATTCCTATGCATACATCCATAAATGATTCATATATGATTACATAGAATGTGAAGCAAGAAGAGCTAAAGAGAACTTGTGTTATTGGCTAGTTGTTTGGTCCTGAACTGCCTATTGAGTCCTTGTAGCAATGGATCCATAAGGAATGGTTCCCTTATAGCTTGATATTCAATAATTGTCATTTCTTATCGGCTAGTTGTTTGGTCCGAAACCACCTATTGAGTCCCTCTAGCAATGGTTCCATAAGAAATGGTTCCCTTACGGCTTGATTCTTAGTAAGTGTGATTTCTTGCTAGCGAATTTCTTGATTTTTGAATATGATGATATGGCCTTGCAAGGTTTGGAAAGTGGCACTCTGCTATCACGAGGAGGAAATAAGGAAGAGAGCTCAGTCACACACTCTCACACTCAAACAGGAGCATGCACATGAATTGAGCAAAGAAAGAATGATCTTCTTTTTCTTTTTCTACTACCTAAAAGGAATATACAAGATTGACCTTATAGAACAATACAACTAGTGCAATATACAAAGAACAATACATAGTGAAAAACCCAATGTCCACGAATGAGTAAGCCAGCAAGAACAGGTGTTCCATCAATCTCAATAGATGAATCTAGTAAAGCTCACTAAAGTATCCCTCACATATACCGACGTGTCCCCTATACATGTAAGAGAACTGAAAAAGTGATATGTGTCATCCTCGATCATCAAATGTTGAGCTTGTTATTTAACACTCCCATGCCATTTCAATGTCATGTTCTCTAACCCAAGCATCTTTCAAAACTTCTTTAGCTTCTCTCCTCCAAGTGCTTTAGTGAAAATATGAGGAGCCTGCTCATCTCTCCTCACATAAACAAGATCAATAACACGTACTAATACCTTCTCTCTGATGAAGGGATAATGTACATCGATATGCTTTGTTCTAGCATGAAAAATAGGATTTTGTGGTAAGTAAATGCTACTAAGATAATCCCAATAGATGATTGGATTTTGCACTTCCATACCTAGATCTCTAAGTAGCATCTCTAACCATGATGCTTCGCATGCTTCCATTGCAACACCTCTATAGTCAGCCTTTGTACTTGACAAAGTGAGAGTCAATTGCTTCTTGTTGCTCCATGTAATAGTTGCACTCCTAAGTGAGAATAGAAAGCCACTAGTAGATCTTCTATTGAGAATAGTATTGTCCCAATCTGCATCATTGTATCCATGAACTTGAAAGTCTACAATAGCTTTATAAAACAATCCATAATCTAAAGTAGCACTCACATAACATAGAGTGCACTTGAGAGCATCTAAATGTGGTTTCCTAGGAGCATGCATAAAATGAATTTCACATCCAATAGTGTAGCTTCAATCAGGCCTTATAATTGTGAAATATGTCAAACTTCCATAATTTTCCTTTACATAGTAGCATTTTTCCAATGCTTCAACTCATGTAGTATCCAACTTCAAATTCTTATCTAATGGCATAGAGATTGGCTTACGATCGACCATACCATACTTTTGTAACATAATCAAGGCATATTGGCTTTCTGACATCCATATAGATGTTTCTATATGTATAAACTCAATGCCCAAAAAATAGTGTAGCAGACCAATACCTTTCATCTCAAATTCTTACATAAGAATTTTCTTTACCTCTTTAATGCCTTCTTCATTATCGCCACCTATAGTGTCAGGTTTGTGAAACATTCTTCAGTAGTATGATTAGATAAGCCACATATATTGCAAGTTTGAGATGATTGGAATCTCCCCCTGCCTTGCTTTCCACCTCTACATCTTCCTCGAGCTCTTCCTCTACCTAGAAAGTTTGCTTGGAAAGAGCTAGCTTAATCTTCATTTTTCTTATTCTTTGACTTGTCCTTGACCTAAGCTTTATCAGTATATAAGGCAAAAGTTTGATTACCTCTTGAGGATTCACCACCTTTGCTAATCTTTGCTTCATGAGTGAAGAGTTGGCACATGAGTGTGTTGAGGTCGGGTACATGCATATCCATGTACAAATCCATGGTTGTTGTGAAGGACTCCCACTTGTCATTTGCTTTGATTCCATTTATGATTTTTCTAATGTTTTTTTCCTCTTCAATTACCTCTCCAATGTGTCCAAGTTAATCTGAAATCTCCTTCATCTTTGTGAAATAATGAGGCTTTTCTTGATTCTTGTGAACTCCATTCACAATTGGTTCTTCCTTGCTCGAGTGTTGGAGGAGAAGAAAGAAGCAAGTGCATTCCAAGTCTCTCTCGATGTCTTGCATCCCTTGACATGAGGTAAAAGAAAATCAGAGATTGAGTTTAGAATATGGGACCTTGCAAGTGCATCCTTTGAACACCAATTTGAAAGTCTTTTCTCTTCTTCATGTGATGGTTGCCCTTTGTTCCTCATGGTTGGCATAGATTCATCTCTAGATGTGTATCCAAATAGATTCTTCCCTTAAAGATAAAACTCCATCCTTAGAGACCATGATGGGTAGTTGTTTCTATCCAATTTGTCAATTTTTGATGGAAATCCATCTCTCATGTTGATTCTTTATGCTCTGATACCATTGTGGAGAGAGATAGTGGATGCAACCTGAAGATCAATTGGTGCTGCTACAACCAGCTTCACACCAGCCAAGTGAGACTTCAGATTTTGTTAGTAGACCCTTTGATCTTCCTAAAGCTATGAAAAAGCCACCCAAGGGCTTTGGAACAAGTATCTCAAAAGTTTGAGTCAAGACAGACTATTTGCAAACTGATTAGCTCCCAAAACTTGCTATTTTTGTACATACACGTGTTGGAAAAAATGAACACTACTCTCAACCTGGTAGGAATTAGACAAATTCCTTTTGGACATAGAAAATTGACTTAGCAAGATTTTCATTCCACGTTCAGCGGTTGTAAGATAGGAACTTGTGTTAATAAATGCTTTAACCGATCAAATGCTATCTGGCATTCCTGGGTCCATTCAAATTGTCGAGGAGTCTTGGTGATTAGCTTGTTTAGTGGTATAGCCTGATGAGCAAGCCACCGTAAGTGTCTCCCATGCCATCGTACTTGGCCCATAAAGCGCATGACTTCTTTTGGAGTAGCGGGCACCAGAGCTTCTAATACTGCCGAAATTTTATCTGGATCTACTTGGATACCTTGTGCAGATACAATGTGGCCAAGTAACTTGCCACATGAAACTGCAAACACCGATTTGTTTGGATTCAAAGAGAGTCTATATTCTCTGCATTTCTGAAAGCAGCACCGTAAATGGAACAGGTGTGCTATCATCTTACCGAAAATTGAAAAATCGTCGAGATATACTTGCATAAAGGAAGTGAGGTAAGGAGAAAATACCTCCTGCATACATCTTTGAAATGTGCTTGGTGCGTTTCTCAATCCAAAACACATTACCGTACAAGCAAAGACACCCTATTTGGTAATAAATGTAGTTTCTGGTATATCTTCTTCGGCCATTCTCACTTGGTTGTAGCCACTGTATCCATTAGGAATGAATACATCTCGTGGCCTGCTACTCTATCCAGCATAGTATCTAAAAAGGGGATTGGAAAGGGATCCGATATGGTTGCTGCGTTTAATTTCCGGTAATCTACACAGATTCGCAGTTGCTTGTTTTTCTTTGGCACAATCACAATTGGAGAGATCCATTCAGCATGCTCTACTGGCACGATGAATCCGACTTTTAATAACCTGTCAAGTTCTGCCTTTACCTGAGATGCATAATGAGGATTCATCCGGTAGCTGGGTTGCTTTATCGGTCTTGCTTCTGGCTTCAGCATGACCCTGTGCTGGTAGATGCGGGGGTCCAATCCTTTTATGTCCTTGTAGTCCCATGCAAACACATCGGAAAATTTGCGGAGTAGTTGGATTAGATCAGCTTCAAATAATTCCAGTAAATTTTGCTTTATCTTTATAGGACGCGGGTGATCTTCATCTCCTAAATTGTAAGTGATCAGCTGATCTTCAGGGACATAGAACTCTTGATGTTTCTCTGTGTCGTCTATTGGTTTAAAAAGTTGCTGCAATTCATCGTCATGTGTCGAAACCGTCCTTCTTAGCCTCTTTTGTGATGGGTATTATTGTACAGACTGAAGCGTTCCAATTATCTACAACAGACTGTAGATCAATAGTCCCTAAGGAAATTAAGTCAGCGTTACTCTTCAGAAACTCTTCTTCTTCATCGTCTGACAATCCATCTAGCATATGGACTCGTTCAGCAAAATACGGTCTAGCGTGTAGCTCGCAAGGTTGTATAGCATCTAATTTTACCACATATCTATGATTGGCATCTTTAAACGTAAGCTCTTGTGCAGACCAGTCCTGTATTACCTTTGCATGCTTCAACCAAGGTCGGCCGAAAAGAAGGTTGTAATCCAAAGTGGATTCTGGCAGATCTAGTATAACAAAGGTCATTTTAAAGGTCGTACCTTGTAAAGTGATGGGTACATTCCGCACAAGTCCTACGGGATGGACTCTTGATTGATCTGCCATTCTGACAAAAAATTGAACTGGTTCGATTTCGGTCCATCCTAACCTTTTGCATAATGCCGCAGTCGCAATGTTAACACCAGAGCCTCCATCAATGAATACCTGCGTAATCTTATGATTCTTATACCATACTGTAATCAAGGGAACTGAATGATCAACCGTAGAATTAGGTTCCGGTTGAACTGGTGCTGTCGCTGGAATACAAGAAGGCACCAGACTGAACTGTTGTTGGAACTATTGTCGAATTCTAGGTACTAATGCCAGTAGTTGGCCCAGAGGCAGAGTGATAGATGCCTTAGATAGGATTTCCCAGGCCTGTTGAGATTGATTCACAGGCTCCACTAATGTTGAAGTTGATGCCTCTGCTGATGCAAAGGTGTCTACGATTGGTAATGTATCTGCTGTTGATGATGTCCCCACTCCTGACTCCCGTTGTTGTGTTCCTTCCTTTGTTAACGATGGCTGGGTTACCGGAATAGGCTCTGGGAAGACTGGTGGTTCTGCTATGGTCCATTGACTAGCCTTGTTGTACATTCTGTGTTGTTCATGTATCCCTGGTTCAAATATTTCTGCTGCCGGTTGCAGTTGTTTACCGGATCGGGTCTGGACTACAGCAACCTGTGTTTCCACCGGTGTGATTTGTACCATGTTGGCCATTGGATTTTGACGTTCCTTCTTCCTTTGATCATACTCAGCTGCATCCTTACAAAATCTCCTAATATGTCCATACTCACCACAAAAATGGCAGCGTGGTGGTGGTAAATTGGGATTTTCCGGTGGTGGTCCATTCTTCCAGCGGTTTGCATTATAGTTGTTATTCCTCTGTCCTCAGTAATTTCGATATCCTTGCTGCTGGTTGTTTCTCATTTGTGGAGGCACATAATGGTTGGCTGGCTGTCCTTGTTCCTGGATAATTGCATTGACAGTCGCTGTTCCCTGTACTCTAGCGTTGTATGCGCAGTTTTTGGTGGTATGTCCGATAGTGTTGCAGATGGCGCAGAATGTCTGATTAAGTGCACAATTGGCACTAGTATGTCCTGAATTTTTGCATGTGATGCAGTATACTTGTCTGGTCATATCTTCGGCAACATCTTTGTTTGTTTTTAACCACTCCAGATCTTCTATAGATCCACCGACTTTGTTTTCCAGTTGCAGAGTCATTGCAATGACTGCATCGAGGGTCATGGCTCTGGCACATCTTATGATCATGATCTGCTTAAGTTGTGGAGTCAAGCCATTCATGAACCACTGAGCGATAACGTCATCTGGTAAGTTAGCATGGGCCGGTGGTAGCTGCCTTAAGTGTGTTCTGAAGAGAGTAGCATACTCCTGTATTGTTTGATTTACCTTCTGTCTGTTGTTCTGTAGATAGTCAAAAATTTCCGCTCGATTCTTTTTTAGCCTGAATCACTGCAGAAAAGCATCTCGTACTGCTTCGTAGGTGCCAAAGTGATTAATATCATATTCTGTAAGCCATCTAGCTGCTTCATTGACCTGTGTGGCTTGAAAGACAATAGCCTTATAGGCCTGATCCGATGGATGGTTGAGCACTGCGTAGCTTATCTCGAAAGTGCGTACGTGAGCATCTCGATCATCTCCTGGGAATCCACCAAACTTCGTGTACGTCACTCCTGTTGGAGTCAGCCTGGGTGGACATAACTGTTGTTGTTGTTGTTGTTGTTGTCCGTTAATCGTGAGTGTATTATACCTTCCTTCTGTATCTCGGGGCTGAATATCTGCACTATCGAAATCTGTATCGTCGGATGGTGCACTTTCTGGTGCGATGATCTTACTTAATATGCTTCAAATCTCTGTTTCGAACTGCTTTCCTTCCTTCTTGATGTCCAATGTATGGGAACTCGCTTCTAAGCGCGGTGGTTGGGCTGAAGATTAAGCAAAAAATGCTAAACCGTCACTGAAAAACTGTGATTCTCTTACCGAAATATCACCGGAATGAACCAAAATTATGCCCAAATACGGTGTTTTTTTCGCCTTCGCCGATTTCTTTGACTAGAGTGCTTCTAATCGTAGATAAATCTGAATCTTTTTCCAAGATTGTTAAACTAGTTTCCAACTGCGTCTTGGTAGGTTCTGGAATTACTATATCTTCGACAGACTGTGCCGAAATAGTACCGGAATGTACTAGAGGCGTAACACGTTCCACCGGAATATGACCGGAATCAGTTCTAACGTTCTTAACTTTCTTGACAACTGGGTCAGACCTAGTTATACTCCTACCTCCCAAAGTTGGCTTTAGTACATTAAAGACTCCAGACTGATGGTTTTTGGGATACGTTTCACCGGATCGAGTAACCGGCATGTATCATGTTTTGTACTAATTGCGTAGTATTACTAACGAAACAGTTTGCAACAATCTGGTTCTGTTGCTACTTCCAATCGAACGATAATCTCGATGTTCGATTCTGACAGACTACTGGCAATCTTGATGCCACCTTCCCACAGACGGCGCTAAGTGTTAAACGTAAAAGTGTTAAATGTAAAATGTTCAATATTTTAAAATGTATATCTTAAACGTATCTCTTAGATTGTAACGTCTCTGACTATTCGAAAGTCGTTACCAGACCAACGTGGGTTCTTGGAAGTGGTAGGGGTCTGTTAGACAGAGGCCCTGTATTTATTTCCCAAATCTTCGTCACAACAACAAAAGCACTAATACGCGTCTTAGCTCAGTTACTAGCATTAACTATACAATACTTGATTTCTATGTTCGTGGGTACCGAACTTCTTCAGACTAACCTCCTATTGAAACAGAGCAGTAGTCCGATCTTCAGACTCAACAATATGTAATAAATCAACGAGAGCGAACACTATAACTGACAGATTCATCCGTCACAACACTTTACAGCGATCTTCAAATAAAGGTTCACATTTACCGGAGGTACTAATTCTTCCTCGTATTCGGAGTCAATAGGTAATAACACCGAACACCATGAATCCGGTAAGACAAACAGAACATACTTCAACAACGCTTCAAGTTACCTATTCAACTCACACAATAATGTCGCCACTCAGATTGACTTATAGTACTTAACAATCTGAAGAACACACAACGCAACAGGACGATAGTAATCAGACACACAATCCGTTACTCAAACACTCGTTACGGTGAAATATAGTATACGCAGACGATGCAGAGCATACTTAAAACCAACAGTACTCAAGACTTCACAACAGTGTAAACAATACTCTCACAAATATTCAGGCGATCAATCTGGCAATTCCAGAAAAAACCTCTCTTTGACCATTCCCTTTACATTGCTTTATATAGATTTTACAGGATGCACGTACCAACTTTTTGCGCGTATTTCAAAAAACTCCGTTACATCTGGCATCTGTTACATCTGTCCCACTCCGGCAGTCGACTAACAGGTTGCTTCTTACTGCTCCATGTAATAGTTGCACTCCTAAGTGAGAATAGAAAGCCACTAGTAGATCTTAAACCTGGAACAGTACCAGCCCAATCTACATAGGTGTATCCATGAACTTGAAAATCTACACTAGCTTCATAAAACAATGCCTAATCCAAAGTAGCACTCACATAATGTAGAGTGCACCTAAGAGCATCTAAATGTGGTTTCTTGGGAGCCTACATTAAATGACTTTGAAGTCCAACAGTGTAGCTTAGATCAGGCCTTGTATTTGTGAGATGTATCAAACTTCCCATAATTTTCCTTTACATAGTAGCATTTCTCCAATGCTTCACGTGATGTAGTATCCAACTTCAAATTTTAATCTAATGGCATAGAGATTGCCTTACAATCAACCATACCATACTCTTGTAGCATACTCAAGGTATATTGATTTTGTGACATCCATATACTTGTTTCTGTATGTATAGACTCAATGCTCATAAAATAGTGTAGCACACCAAGATCTTTCACCTCAAATTCCTACATAAGAAGTTTCTTTACCAATTTGGAAGAGTAAGGAGGCAATCAATCCTTTATCTTCCTTTTTTTCATCTTAAGAGAGGTCCCGAATTCATTTTGTGATTCCAATTTCTATGTGTCTTTGCCTCAATTAAGGATTATAATGAATATAAGAAATGTAGTGGTCGTTACATGCATGATAGAATAGATAGAATTCTCTATGCCCCTCTCTCTCTCTAATTATCTTTGTCTCTCTCTATCTTTATATCTCTCTTTTTCTCTTCTATATCTTTCAATATAGATTCATTTCTCTCCTTCTCTCTCTCTCACACATGATTATGAGAGGAACAAGAGGCATGGCTTTCATTTCCCTCTTTCTCTCTCTCTCTCTAATAATAAAATAGAACAAGAATAAAAACCATTTTGATCACTCAATCTCTTTGATGAGGTACAAACCCTATCACTCTCTCTTTGTATTGTGGGATTAAATTACTCTATCGCTCTCTTATCACTTTCACTCTCTTTCTCATTTTTGCAAAATCATGTTTCACCCGTCTAGATAATGGATATATATTCTTATGGATACATCCATAACAACACTCATACATGATTGCATAGCATTAAGGGAAACACTGAACCTTGCATGGGCCTTATAAGGATTCCTAATTTTAAGCAGTTAAAATGGCTAATCAGATAGATTAAGAGGCTAAGAAATACCAATAGTGGTATTGTAAATGGTAATAAATAATATAAAAAAGAATGCTCAAAGAGGGAATTCGTGTGTATTTCTATCCCTTGGATCTCTTCCATGGATGGCCATGATTGAACAAAAAACTTGGGAACTAAGAGAGAAAATAAGAGCTCACACTCTGGCACTAATAGACAAACTAGGAATAGTCACTCAATGAGAAAGAAGTGTAGGTCTAGACCTGCATGGAGTTTTTGACCATTAGATTTTCTTCACTTTGGATGGTGAGGATTAAAACCTAAATCTATGGCACTATAATATCAAATAGATGAACACAAATCTATGGCACTAAAAGATGAAATAGATGAACACACTCTATCACTAAAAGACATAACAAGGAAACTCATGCAAGGAGAGAGAAGGAAATTTGAATTCTGCATGGATTTTCATCCATTAGATATAGTGAAAAAATGTACGGTGCAGATTGACAGATGCCTTATCCTTTGAAGGATGAACTTATAACCAATAGATTCTCTAAGAATCAAAAGCCTGAAATTTAAGCCACGTTTTTCTTTTTGGGGAGAAAGCACAACCTTTGGATGTTTCTTACATTTAAAGGATATAATTTGAAGCCACCAATTTATCCAAAAAGATATTAGCCATTGACTTTGAAGCATATCGTAGGGTTGTGTTTGAATCCCATGTCTTTCAAAAACTATTTGAAGAAGAAAAGCATGAGTTTTAAAATGGTTTTGTGGGTTTGACTAGCCCAAAACAAGGGAAGCCTATACTTATCCTAGTTGATTAAGCGACTAGAGTGTGTCCAATGTTGGAGGAGATGGTGGATAATCATAAGAGATGAGGTGGTGTAGCTAAAACCTGCTTCATACGTGCTATAACTAATGGCTCGAGAGTGTTGTGGGCCTCCTTAGCTAGCTAATAAGCATAAATGATCATATATGTTGCTTGGAAGATAATGCACAAATGATCGGCTCACCACAAATAGGTAGGCATATGATTCAATACACAAAACTTGCTATTTTTGTTGAGACACCTACTTAGTGTTTTACTGAATTCTATGAGTACAACAACAACTAGTAAACTTCTCTTTGGGAAACTTCAATTAGCTTAACAAGCTACCATTAATGAGTGGAAGCATCTAACATGATAGAGTATATGTAGAGAATTATGTTTAGAAACTTAAGCAACACTTCCAACTTTCACGGGCCCAGACAGTCACAAACTAGTGAGAATTAATCAAATGATATCCAACGATTGTGAGAAATAACTTCAATGAAACTTTGTAGAATTCCAGTAGAAAGTATGCTGAAAATGAAACTTGCTCAAACAAGGTCAATGTTCTGATAGAGTGTGACAGAGATATGAGAGTAGGAAGTAATGAGCATGTATTGATTAAATCATGGAAGATCACAAGGTCATTGGCAATAGGACATTGGTCAATCAGTTCAAGATGAGAGAACTATGAGGTGAGATCCTCTTCCCAAAGAAGTTACATAGAAATGATCTCAGAACCTCGAGATACATGCGGGATTTTCTTATCATCTTTTATAGGTTTGTGTTGGAGCCAAGAATTTGATCTCAAATTCAAATCCTCACCTAAAAGTAATTCTAAAGTATAGGATTGATTCTCTCTTGAATTTAACTACCAAATGATATGAGATTCCAAGCTTCTTAATGCCTTGTGGGTACACATTACTTTTATGATGAGTAATTAGAATCACGGTTACAAGAGGTTGTACATATGAAGCTTCTCAAGTGATATGCTAATACATCAAGCTTAGGTTTATTCATCAAGTATGTGGGCTTGGGCATAATTGAATAAATAGCTCCCCCTCAACCCTAGCATGCTTGATCTTCATTGATCCTTGATCTCTTGCAGCCAAATCATCAATTTGAACCTGTCCATCTTTGTTCCATCCAATGCTTTGGTAAGTAAATCTCTATATTTTGCTTGTGTAGAACATAAGGACACAGTTGGTTGCTTCTTTGATGACCATGATATAAGTTTTGAATCTACGAAAGATAGGTACCCTGAAGTGCTCCTCCTATCATCCTTAGAGCCAGCCCAATTTACATTAGAATATAACTTTATATCTATGTCAAAAATCAGGGGATATAATAACCCCTCATTCATTATACCCTTTAGGTACTTAAGACCCTCTTTGTAGCTTCCATGTGTGGCTTCCTTGGCACATGCATGAATTGACTCAATGTACTCACAACATATGCAATATCCACTCTTATCAAGGTAGCATAATTAAGAATACCCACAAGTTCTTGATACCTACTTTTTCTTCATCTTCAAAACCTAGTGATTGTGCCATATATACTTCTCTAATATCCAACCATTTGAAAATGCATTCTTGACATCTAACTGATATAAATTCCAATTTTTCGATGCAGCAAGACTTACCAAAACCTTGATTATTGGCATCTTTGCCAGAGAAGAATATGTTTCTTCATAATCTACTCCATGTGTTTCGGCAAATCCCTTTGCCACTAATCTTGCCTTGTACCTATTTAAAGAACCATCAGAGTTCTTTTTAACTTTATATACCCACCTTGAACCAATTACCTTCCTATCTAGTTTCTTGGGAACTACGTACCTTCATATTTGAACTTCCTTCTTGACTTCCAAAGTTTTTAATTCAATCTGCTCCTCATCTTTTGAGTTGATGTCCTCTGCTTGGTGTTGATATTCTTGAGTTAGGATTGGAAAATCATTCTGCAAATCATATGGTAATTTGACTTTCCTGCAATCATCTTCAAATCAAGAATTATTTTCATCAAAGACTACATCCCTACTAACTATGAATGCCTTGTTAGTGGGATTATAAAGTCTATATCCCTTTTGATTCTAATCATACCAATGAATATGCACTTCTCAGCCTTACGGTCAAGTTTCCCTCTGATTTGTGATGGGATGTGTGCATAGGCAATGCACACAAAGATATTGCAATGGTCCAATGAGGATCTGCTGCCATCCAAGCTTCATATGATGTCATACCATCCAATGACTTGGATGGAAGCCTGTTAACAAAATAGGTAGCTGTAGAAACAGCCTCTGTCCATAAACAATTAGGTAATTTTTTCTGATTTAACATAGACCTAGCTGCCTCAATAATAAACCTATTCCTTCTCTTTGCCACTCCATTCAATTCAAAAGTATACCTGGTTGTTACTTCCCTCTTTATGCCTCTGTCCTATAGAAATAGATCAAACTCATGTGAAAAGTACTCACCACCTCCATACAACCTGATTCTCTTCAAGATTCTTTGTGTTTGGTTGTCCACTAATGCCAAGTATTTCTTGAAACATTTAAACACCTCATCCTTATGCTTCATAAAATAGAGAATTTTCCACCTAATCTATTCATCAATAAAAGAGACATAGTACCTTGAACCTTGTGAGGAGGTGGTTGGATACACTCCAGAGATGAGATGGTGCTGCACAAATCCTCCTCTAGACCTGCCAATGTAGCTTCAGAGTACCTTAATAGACACCTTTAGCTTCCCAACTATGCATTTGGATCCATGAAGTACCTTGGAGCATCACCTTCAAATAATTATGTCAAAACAAACTACTTTCAAGATTGAAAACTTCCAAAGACTTGCTATTTTGGAACTTCATCATCCTTAGTATTTCATTCAATGCTCACTCATTGATTACAATTGACACAAGAGATTTCATGAATAGATAACTAGTTTGTCCTAAGCTTTCCATAGGAAGTTATTTCACCAATTTAAGATGAGTATATGCTGAGAAATCACATTAAAAAGTTAGGAGTGTACTCCTGACTTTTTAGGAACATGGTAGTGAACAGACATAGACGACTTGCAGATAATCTATCTCACAAACTACTGAGCCAAATGATATGAAATTTGATACCTAAGATCTAGAAGTTCTACCCTACATATGCTAAGTTGGATCACATTGATTGGATAAGTACATGCAAAGAACTCCTCAAAACAAATTCATTGAAATGAGTGTCTAGCAGCAGACAATAGTAGATATGCAATAACATGCTCAAATTGAATCAAATGTATAATATTATGAAGGTATGATACAAGGGAGATGATGTAGGCTTACTCATATATGTATGGGCATAGTGTAACCACAAGCTTGAACCTCAATGTGTCATTCTGCTTGCTGTACTACCCACGACTAAAGGTTACGGTCTTTTATAGATGTGTTCCCAATTTGAATTTTGAATTTTCCACCTAAAAGTGATCCTACCTTTTAGGATTCTAATTGATTTGATTCCAACCACTTATTTGGTATGAAGTTCACCTCCTAATGCCACGAGATTCTCTCTATTAATCTGTTTTACATTTATCTTGAGTTAGATTCGTGGATGTTATAAGAGGTGTTCATATGTGACTTTATGGATAGTCATACTCAAATTGTGAAGTAAACCTTTAATATTTGTTCAAGCATCAAGGCCTGCCAAATGTACTAAGAGCTCCCCATCAAGCCTAAGATGCTTGAGTCCTCATTCCATAGGTATCTCCTACAAACCAAACATTGATTTGAACCTGTTGAGTTTACTTCCATCAAGTGATTTGGTCATCATGTCTGCACATTGCATCTCTGTAGATACATAAGACAATTGTATCTCTTTGCTTGCAATATTTTCTCTTACAAATTGATAATGCACTTCTATATGCTTAGTCCTAGCATGAAAGATAGGATTGACAGCTAAATGAAATGAACTCATATTGTCTCCAAATATATATGGAGTGCCAAATTCTAACCCTACATCTGTATATAAAGTCTTGATCCACATTGCTTCCTGAGTTGCATTTGCCAATCCTCTATTTTCAGCCCTAGTTGAAGAGATTTCTATATTAGGTTGTTTCTTGGAAGACCAAGAAATGAGCTTTGTACATGCAAAAGCTAGATATCCAGATGTACTTCTCCTATCATCTTTTGATCCTACCCAATCTACATTAGTGAAAAGCTTTACACTTAACTCAGATGTGTAAGGTAATATAAGTCGTCATTGATTGTTGCCTTTAAATACTTCAATATCCTTTTTGCTGCATCCATATGAGGTTTCCTAGGAATGTGCATGAATTGGCTAAGCACACTTACTCTAGAGCAGATATCAACCTTAGTTAGAGTGGCATAGTTCAAGCTTCGAACTAGTCTTTGGTAGCTTGTCATGTCTTCAATTGGTTCCCCTTCATGAGCACTTCCTTTGATTAAGGAACATCCCTTGATATGTATATACAACTTCTAATCCAAGAAAATAGGTGAGCAATCTAAGGTCACGTATCTTGAATTCTTCCTTCATTTGGGCTTTGATCTTCTTGATTCTATGGGCATCATTACCTATAAGAATGATATCATCTACATACACACATAAAGATATAACTTTAGAGTTGTTCCTCTTAATAAAGAGTGAAGAATCAGCCTTGCTCGATTTGAATCCTTTGTCCTCCAAGAATGTAACAAGTCTATGGTTGCAAGCTCTAGGAGCTTGCTTTAGACCATAGAGAGATTTCGTGGGTTTGCACACATACTCAGGATGTAATCTATGAACAAATCCACGAGGTTATGCCATGTACACTTCGTCTAAAATCCAACCATTTAAGAATGCATTTTTTACATCCAACTGATAAATATTCCAATTCCTTGAAGCAACTATACTCATGAGAACTTAGATTGTTGGCATCTTTGCCACACGAGAGAAGGTTTCCTCATTATCAAACCCTAGGGTCTGACCAAACCCTTTATCTACAACTCTTGCTTTGTACCTATTTATTGACCCATAAGAATTCTTTTTTACCCTATAAATCCATCTAGATCCAATGATCTTCATGGATTGTTTTTTGGGAACTAGGTCCCAACTCTGATTCTCTTGGAGTGCTTGTATCTCTTCCTCCATTGCTTCCTTCGACTTTGATTTCTTTTTTGCTTCTTCAAAGGTTGATGGCTCCTTTGAATTGATATCCTAAGCAATATAGATTAAGTGTTTAGTGACCAAAGAGGTGAAAAATTCATACCTTTCTAGCTTCTTCTTTTCCCTAGTTGATCTCCTTATTATTTGTTGAGAGGATTCTGTAATATCCCTCAAGTCTTGCATCTTCTCTTTACCTTTGTTGCTCCATACTTTGAAATTCATCCTTGCTATCTGCAAACGGCATAGCCACAGGAAATGCTCTTGAATAAATGAATGACTCTCCTCCCAACCTTATGTCTGTATATATAGCTGCTTGAACTAATGAGGACCACAAATGTAACAAGGGTCCACAAGTGCATGTGCAATCTCCTCCACTCCTTTCACATCCACCACTAGAGTCAATTAGTGGCTGGAGTGATCTCGACCACTACTTTAGTACCTTCCACTAGAGTCCACTAGTGGTTCTTGTACTCACCTCTTGAGTTAAGTCCACTAGACTCAAGTTAACTTGAGTTGGAAGGCTCTAGAGCTCTTTGGGCAAAACTCTCTCCCCATGCTCCCATGGGAGTTGAACCCAAGACATCCTCCTTCACAACCATGAGACTTAACCACTAGGCTAAGTGGATTACTTGAATATGAGAGCACATGACTTATGCTTGAGTCTACTCTTGAGATCTTTGGTCCTTCATACGAGTGAGCAAACAGTATCCGATTTCAAATCTCTCTGAAGCCATCGGATCCCTATACCATAGACTTACTTTATTACATTATTCCCTCCTTGGAAAATATTTTCATCCTCGAAAATAAAGCTATATATATAATTGTAGGCAACCCCCGAGCCTCATGTTCTAAAACTTGAAGAACATGCATTCATTCAATCAGGTTAATTTACTTAGAAACTTGAAGTAAAAAACCTTCTTTATTTGGGACCAACTTAAAACTTGAAAGCTGGAAAACATCGTCGGATTGTGGAAACTTTTTCCCATGTTGAATTTTCTTCACTTCCATCCTTCCATTTTACTAAGCACTCTTCATACAAGTGACTTCTTGTACGTTTATCTCGGGTGTGAAGTATCCTTTCAGGTTCATGAGGAACTGTTTCATTTACTGGAATAGGAAGTATGACCTGTTGTCCAACTAGATTATCTGAATTTGTAAGACTCTTTCTAAGTCGACTAACATGGAACACTGGATGAATCAAACTATGATCTAGAAGTTGTAATTCATAAGCCCATGAAAATTAACATCTCTTCGCTTCGGATCGGCGTAAGCCTTTGCACGATCTTTAGCTTTCTTTAAGTTTTCTTTAGCTAACTTAAGCTTAAAGTTCAAGTCCAAAGAAGGTTCAGATAATGGAACAGCGTAGCCACAGGAAATGCTCTTGAAAGAATGAATGACTCTCCTCCCAAACTTATGCCTGTATATATAGCTGCTTGAACTAATGAGGACAACAAATGTAACTAGAGCCCACAAGTGCATGTGCAATCTCCCCCACTCCTTTCATATCCACCACTAGAGTCAATTAGTGGCTGGATTGATCTCGACCACTACTTTAGTACCTTCCACTAGAGTCCACTAGTGTTTGTTGTACTCACCTCTTGAGTTAAATCCACTGGACTCAAGTTAACTTGAGTTAGAAGGCTCTAGAGCTCTTTGGGCAAAACTCTCTCCCCATGCTCTCATGGGAGTTGAACCCAAGACCTCCTCCTTCACAACCATGAGACTTAACCACTAAGCTAAGTGGATTACTTGAAAATGAGAGCACATGACTTATGCTTGAGTCTAGTCTTGAGATCTTTGGTCCTTCATACGAGTGACCAAACAGTATCCGATTTCAGATCTGTCTGAAGCCATCGGATCCCTAGACCATAGACTTACTTTATTACACTATCTTTTCATCATCATTAGAGTCACTTGAATCTTCAAGTTGTTGTTTTCCTTTTGAATTTTTGGAAAGTCTTCCTCTAGGTCATTAGGTAGCTTGACTTTTCTGGAATCATCTTCAAATCACGAGTTGTTTTCATCAAACACAACATCTCTACTTACAATAAAACCTTTAGTAGTTGGATTATATAACCTATACCCTTTTTTATTTAGATCATATCTAATGAACACACATTTCGCTGCCTTAGGATCCATTTTACCTCTCATTTGTGATGGAACATGTGCATAAGCTATGCACCCAAATATTCTTCAATGATCTAGGCTAGGAATCCTTCCCTTCCAAGTGTCATATGGTATGATCCCATGCAATGCTTTATATGGGGGTATGTTGATGAGATAAGTGGTTATAGACACAACCTCTGCTCATAGATAGTTGGGTAATTTTTTCTCATTAATCATGGACCTTGCTGCCTCCACAATGGTTCTATTCCTCCTTTCTGCTACTCCATTTTGTTCTCGAGTATACCTGTAGTGATCTCTCTTTTGATGCCTCTATCTTGGAGATATGCATCAAACTCATGGGAGAAGTATTCTCCCCCTCCATCTGACCTTAGCATTTTCAAGGGCTTCTCTTTTTGGTTTTCAACAAGAGCAAGATATTTTCTGAAACAATTGAACACTTCATCCTTGTTCTTCATGAAATAAAGTATAGTCCATCTACTACAATCATCAATGAATGATACATAGTAGCTAGATCCTGAAATTGAAGGGTCTTTGCTAGGTCCCCCAACATCTGTGTGGACTAGCTCCAATAGATCACCATGAATGTAACCTTTCTTCATAAAGGGTTGTCTATGAGACTTCCCAAATTGACATGCACTACACTTATATATCATATGTTGCTTGGATATGTTTGGAAAACCAAGTACACTCTAATCCCTACATATTTGCTTTAAACTTCTTTCACCTATATGAGCTAATCTTTTATGCCACATTTCTGATTTTGATAAAGTTTGTCCTCCATTATTGAAACTTGCTATATTTCTAGTATCTTGTAGCTCAAATGTAAAGAGTCTAACTTTCTTTCCTCCTTTTGCTATCCTTTTGAACCCTTGTCGAGGATATTCAACAAATGCTCCATTTCTTGTAAACCTTACGTGCAATCCTTTTTCTACAATTTGTCCAACACTTATCAAGTTCTTGGTTGTGGTAGGTACATACAATACCTTAGTGAGTAGATTCATATTTCCATCTGAGGTCTTCACATTTCCAATCTTATCAATTGAGTGCCTTTTGTCATCTTCCATTTGTACCTCATGCTTGTTCCTTGGATTCTCCAAGTTAGATAACAATGCCATATTTCTTGCTACATGATTTGAACAACCAGAATCTATATAGAACACATGCGCATCTACTTTACGTGCTTCATGGTGATGTTCATAAACAAAAGTGAGTCCTCTTGTCCCTAATCTTCAATGTAATTGTTGTACTCTCTTCTTCCTCTATAGCCTCCTTCGTTATTGTAGTTGTTGTTGTGGTTGTTGAAATTGTTTGGTCTTCCTCTTCCATAGCTTCCTCTATTGAAGCCTCTTCCTCTCTGATTTCTAGGGTTCCTAAAACAATTCTTAGTTGTATGGTTAGTCAATCCACATATGGCACATGGAGAGGTGCTTTGGAATCTCCCCCCACCTTGTTTGTTGGTGCATTTTACCCAAGCCTACATGCTTGATATGCTTGATATGATTGATATGATGTTCATTTGTGTAGACATATGAACACCTCTTGTAAAAGAGTACATTTTATCTCTTGTAATTGTAAAAGAAAGAATGGCTTAAGTCATCCAAGATCTAAAAAGCAAACTCGTGGGTCTAACTACCTAAAACCCTGAATCCATTAGTTGACATAATATTTCTAATTCCTTGCATCCCTTTTAGGTGGTCATTTGAATTCAAATTCAAAACTACCTCCAAAAGTGGCTATAAAAGGAGCAAGAAGGAAGTTGCCAAAGGAGTGCTTGATTCATGCCCATTTGTAGAGATTGAAGAGCTTACTTCATAGATCCATCATTCTACTCCCATTTTGCAAATATTCATTGCCAATGTCGTTGTAATCATATGTGAATCTATACATTCATCTTTTACTCCTTCTCTGCTTTGTTCTCTACTATAGTCACTCAAAATAGTAAACTTCAAAAGATCATATCTTGGGCTATAAGTAACTCTTAGCAGATTCCTTATCCCGCTTAGATTCCGGTGAAGCTCCGGTGGGCATAGATGACACGACACCCACGATTTATGTGTCAGAACCAATTAATGAAGATTCTGCAGACCCACCTATCCCATTTTCATATTATGATCAGATCTTGACCTTTCTCACTGATGGTTGCCTTCCATCTCAGACTTCTAGGGCAGTACGAAGGAAAATTGCAGTCTTTAGCCGCCGATTTCGGTTAATTGCTGGAGAACTATATTATGTAGATCATACCGGAATCTTACTTCGATGTATTCCACCGCATGAAGTTAACTCAGTTATTACTTTGGCTCACTCGATTCCTTCCGGTGGCCATTTTGCAGCAGACTTAACTCACCGGAAAATTTTGCAGAGTGGTCTCTGGTGGCCAACGATGTACAGAGATATATCACAGTTTGTCAAACAATGTGATACTTGTCAAAGATCTGGACAGCCTTTGCAACGTCATCTTTTTCCTCTGCAACCCATCTTACCATTGGAACCTTTCCAGAAATAGGGTCTAGATTTTATCGGTCCGATTACATCTCCAATAGTCTTCAGTAACAACCGTTACATACTGACCTATATAGACTATGCAACCAGATGGACAGAAGCCTGGGCTTTACGGTCTACTACAGCCGTTACGGTAGCAAAGTGTCTGTTAACCGATGTCTTTCCACGTTTTGGCTTACCACTGGAAATTGTCTTAGATCAAGGCACTCATTTTGTAAACAATTTAATGAAGGCACTGACACAATCGTTCCAGGTCACACATAAATTTAGTTCTCCTTATTATCCTCGTGCTAATGGTTTGGCCGAAAGTACAAACAAATCTTTACTGAATATGCTTCGGAAATTGATCATGGAAGCACCGGAAAGATGGGACCAACTGCTACCTGCAGTGTTATGGGCATATCGGACTACATACAAGGTAACAACAGGATTGACACCCTTCAAACTAGCTTATGGCTTAGAAGCAATAGCACCAATGGAGATAGTTATACCAAGTTTACGAGTGGCAATCACTCAGAAACTACTACCGGAAGACTCACTGTCATTTCGGTTGGACACACTCAGAGAGTTAGACGAGCACCGATGGCTCAGTTTTTTAACCATGCACGAAGTCCAACTAAGACAGGCAAGGACGCACGATCGAAACTTGAAGACTCCAGTGTTTTCGGTGGGTCAGCTTGTACTTTTCTATAATGCAAAGTCAAATAGATCCGCAGGCAAATTCACATTACGGTGGTTTGGCCCTTACAAGATCTCAGAGCAAATCGGTCCAACAACTTTTCGGTTGACTACGTTGACCGGAAATCCACTTCCAAAAGCAATCAACGGTTCGAAGCTGCGACCGTATCAACACGCTGCTAGCCCGCATTAAAACATTCGGTGGTGGACCGCATTTTTTTTTTTTACTTTACTTTTCCTTCTGTTCTTTCTTTTCTTTTTAAATAGCCACGTTTTTTTCATAAGCCGCCCTCCTTACTTATTACTTGAGCATGCACGCCAAATTGAAAGCAGTATCATTCCACCACCGCACAATGATAACCATCACTTCCTACCCTCCCCACCGTAATGTCTCTACTTAATCTCTTCGGTTGCGCCAAAAAACGCTATTATGTTCTTGTGATTGTGCTTGTGTTTTCTGTGTTCTGTGTATCCGTGTGTTGTGCTCTGTTTTTGTGTGCGCCATGGAAGCATTGGCGAACTACGCAGCTTTCTGTGATGGTATCCCTACCGAGGTAGGAGAATACCTGCGCACCCGAGGGTTGGCCAACTTCGCTGAGCTGCCTTGGCACTCAGTGGAAGCCCATCCCTTTTTTGCGCAGATCATACCTGCCATTGCCCAATCCCCCATTGCTGAGCGAAAATGGATCTTCCCCTCCCTACCATCTCGAACCATAGTAATCTTCCAAGCCTTTGCCGAAGCCTTCCGCCTCACCCCACAAGGCCGTGAGAATGGCCCAAGCATCCCCGTAGCCCGAATGACAACACTCTTCCCCTGCTATTCATCAAACGAGTACGCCATCCTCTGCCGCCCTGAACCCGAAAGAACTGCACTCCAGTTCTTAGTCGCTATCTTAAACCTCTAGAAACGCACCTACGACATATTCCGCCCTTTCAACTCCGCCATTGACCTAGCTGCCCAAGAACCCGTCAACTTTGCCTCCTTTTTCTTTCACCGTATCCACAAAGAATGTGTAGCCATAGTGAAATAAGTTAATAAAGGAACTACCCCTCGATCTAGATTACCCCACATTATTTCATTTCTCTTTCCGGCCATACTCGCAGCACAACCACCACCACGGGGGCCCGTCCTGAGACATGAGGAGTCGATACAACTGCTAGAGGATGAGGAAGAAGAAGATGAAGAAGAGCGCAACCAATTATTCTGCCGGAAACGCATCAGGATCAGCTCATCTGAAAGTGAGGCACAAGGCTCAGCGGGAAAAGATAAAGATAACGATAAAGAAGATGAGAAGAACGAAGAGGAGACATTCCATGATACAACCACCTCAATGAAGAATGAATCGTTGGCTGAACAACAAGAGCAACAAGATCGAACAGAAACAGAAACAATTTCGACCGAAAAAGAATCAGAGCAACAGGTAGACGAGCAACAATCTGCTAGGGAAGCACTAGACAAACTTCTTAAGGCAGTCGAATCCACAAAGGCCAACAATGCAGAAACTGAACAAATAGAAAAGGTAACAACCACTGACTCTGCCCTTCCCAAACCACCACTAGTTAACCCCATTCCCCCACCGGAACCACCCCGCATTCCCATCCAGCCCAGTCACCCTACCGAAAACGCTGAATCCTCGTCATCCTCCCTCAATTATTCCCCACCGAATTCCCAACAACTCCTCACCGCATCACAACCTCGCCCTCCTCTGCCACCCCACTCCATTCCAGTCTTCTCTGAGTTAGAATCTATGGGTCGCCTCTTGATTAACTTATCCCAACAACTACCGCAACATTTGAAGCAAATCACAGACAATGCACGAGATGACTTCCAACGCGAATTGGAAATGATGGAGGCAGATATCACCCCCCTCCAGGAAGAGTTACAGGCAACAAAAGCAGAAAATCACACACTCCATGAACAGATAAAGCAATTACAGGCCACACTCCAAGCACAGGAAGAAATCACAAGCCAACGAGATAAGGCTCTGGCAGCAGTGCATGAAAAAGAAGATTTACTGATTGCTGCCGACGCAGAGATCACAAAGTTAAATCAAACGATCAAAGATACAGAAGATACCAGAATCGCGCTAGGAAACCTACTTGAAGAAACAAGAGTCCAGCTGCAGGAAGCAATACAGAAGTACCAAGAGCAGTAGAGAGAAGCTAAGCAAACAGAAGAACAACTCGAGAGAACGAAAGAATCCCTTGACGAAGTCAACAATATACTTAAACATCAATTACTCAGGGAAGCTAAATATCAGAAGGATTTAGCAAATGCTTGAAGAGAAAGAGATGCATATCACAAAACAATACAGTTCCAGAACCAACAGTTCGAAAGACTAGATAATCAATTGCGCAACCAGAAAGACCGAGTCACTGATATGCAGAAGCAAGTAGCTGAAATGAAGATTTCAAGGGATGCAACACTATCGAACGATTTCTACTTACAGGAGGCCCTTTTGCAAACCCAGGCCAAAATTTTGCTCACCGAAGCCATCGCCCTTAGCTCTGTTAGAGTAGATGCGCAAGTATTAGAGCCAGACACCCTTAAACAATTATTAGAAACTCTTAAGAAAAAAATAGCCCGTACATTTAGATTAGCCAGAAATATGTATTTAGAAGGAATCATTGACAAACAATAGTTTTGTAAACAAAAATGACTTGGGGGTTCGAGTCCACCATGCATGGCAGTGTTAGTCGGCCGCCGGATTGGGACAGATGTAACAGATGCTAGATGTAACGGAGTTTTTTGAAATACGCGCAAAAAGTTGGTATGCGCATCCTGTAAAATCTATATAAAACAATGTAAAGGGAATGGTCAGAGACGTTTTTTCTCGAATTGCCAGATTGATCACCTGAATATTTGTGAGAGTATTGTTTACACTGTTGTGAAGTCTTGAAACTGTTGGTTTTG